>KQ030517.1:161539-178539 GCA_000956045.1 Hirsutella minnesotensis 3608 | reverse complement strand
TTATTAAAGTAATTATATTAAAACTAAGTAGTACTTAAGTAATATTTATAGATATTATATATAATCTACTAGCTAGTTTACTAATTAGTATATATAGTATATTTAATTTAATAAAGAAGGGAATAATTAATAAAGCTTTTTAATATAGGGACTAGATAATTCCTAACCTAGTTTCGCTATTTCCTACCCTAGATATAGCTAAGACGCTAATACTACTCGCGCTAGCTAAATTTAGCTAGCGCTAGTAGTATACCTATCCTTTATACTTAGCTATATTAGCTACGCTAAATAGGTAGGGAAATTAAATTAAATTAAAGCTATTTATATAAGGCCGCTACTAACTATACTAATAACTCTATCGCTACCCTAATCTCGTTTTTAAGAATATCCTTATCGCTAGTAACCGCCTTTACCCGTGCTAAAGCCGTAGCTATAGCCTTATTAAAGCTATCGTTAAACTTAGCCGCGCTTAGTAATTAGTCGGCGCTAAGTAGCGTAATATATATAACGCGCTATAAAGCCCGCGGCGCTACTTTACCCGGGAGTATTATATCGTGCCGCTATACCCGCTTAAGTAAAGCTCTCGTAAGCGCTATAAGTATTACTAGCGCTATTAAAGGTAGCGGAGCTATCGTAGCCACCCGCTTAGCTTACTTAATAAGCTCGAATTATAAAGTATTACGTTAAGTACTCGTAATACCGTAGCCTTATTAATAAAAGCGTTAGACTATAATAGCGCCTTTCGGATAGCCTTTTCTTTACTATATCGCTAGCTTAAGTAGTACCGGTTAATATTAACTACTATCGTTAGCGCTATTTACTACTAAAAGCTATTACTAATAGTAGTAAACTTAGTTTTTTATAAGTAGTTATAATACTTTAATTTAATAATTAAGAGTATATTTATAAGGAATTCCGTAAGTTATTAGTAGAGTATAATAGTAAAGCGTTTAAATTTAGCCTTCGCGTAGTAGCTTCGCTAGCTACTTAGTTAATATCTTAATAACTTACGGCGTAACTTTAAACTAAATCTTACGAAGTACTTAATAAGGTAAGGCGATAACCTTATTATAGCGTTACTATATCTTAATATAGATCTCTACTTCCTCATAGCTTTAGAAGAGCTAAAGCCGCTTAAATATACTCTTAAAATCGCTAGTTAATCGCTACTAAAGAAAGCGCTTTAAACTAGCGTAAGAAAACTTTATAATTAAAGTTATAAAGTAGCCGAAGTAAGGTAGTTAATCTACGCGATACCTAATAATCTTATAGCTCTAGAGGTCTAGCTAGGTATTAACTACGTATTCGACTACCTTAGTAGTATTCTTACTATAGCGAGTCGGATCCTTAAGCTTTTATAATTTCTCGTAATATTCTTACTTACTAAAGCTGTTTATAAGCTTATACTATTCCTTAATAAATTCTTTAAACTTCGAGTCTTACTATATTACTCTATCGGCGCCCTTAGTCGGCTTAGGGAAGTACTTCTTCGTATTAGCTACTATATTTATATTAATATATTACTAATATAAGATATATACTACTATATAGAAGCTACGATAGGTATTAAGTACTCGTATTAACGCTAGCTCGCGATCTATAATAATATAATTTAGTAGTAAGATTTACTTCTCCTTAAGAAGCTAATAAAGCTACTTAACGGCTTATATATAGTCGGCCTCTTTCTTACTACTTAGAAATATAGTAATAACTTAAAATAACTTCCTTATAGCGGTATAGCTATAGATATTAAATAGAGGTATATTAAAGCGATTAGTTTTATAAGTACTATTAAATAGTATTATATCGCGATATCGCTAGAGAAGGTAGATACTACTTACTAGCGCGATAAAAAGATAGGTTAAGCGCCTCGTAATAGTATTAACTTTATTATAGAAGAAGTATTCTAGCTAGTTACGGACCTAGTTATATAGCTACTTAACGGGCATACGCCCGTTAAGCTACTCGCGATAGTATCTCGCGATAATATTAATAATATCCTACTAGCCGATTTAATAGAGGTTAGGGTTTTTATACTATTATAACTTAGTAAGGATACCTACTAGCTAAAGGCTTAAGCGAAGTATCTTAATAATATTATCGCGATAGTTATATATAATTTAAGTCCTATATTAGGAATAGGTAGAGATCTTAAGTATCGGATAATTATAGGAGTGCGCGGTAGAATTTTCTATCTACTCTAGTACCTAGAAGCCCTTATTATAATACTTAATAGCGATTTTATATTTGTAGCTAGAATTTTAAGTATTTCCTTTACGCTTCTTACTCTCGTGCGTACTACTATCGCGAAGATAGTATAGTATATTTTTATAATAGCGCTAGATATAGCGAGGCTTTTTTATACTTAGCCGCTATAAATAGATAGCGAGGCTTACGCTATTGCCTCTTACGGCGGCTATTATAGTAGCCTCGTAGGCTATAAGAATTTTATATCGCTTACTAATAATAGCCTCTATTATAAGAATTATTAAAGGGAGTTATTATGCGGATTAAGGCGACTATTATATTAAAAACGCGGTATAAATAGCTTTATATATGGTAGTAGTATATTACGGTTACTAAGGACGTATAATATATAGGCTTATTTAGCGCGGCTAATATAGCTAAGTATAAAGAATAGGTATACTACTAGCGCTAGCTAAATTTAGCTAGCGCGAGCGGTATTAGCGTCTTAGCTATATCTAGGGCAGGAAATAGCGAAACTAGGTTAGGAATTATCTGGTCCCTTAATATATTATTAATATATTTTATATAAGTAAGTCGAATAAGTATAAAGCTTAAATTAGGTAAATTTAATAAGCTATTAAAAAGGTAATAAAAGTAAAAAATAAATAAAAATCCTAAAAGTATATAGTAATTATAAAAGAGTTTATAAAGGACTATACGGAAAGAGAGAACTTATAAGTAGTCCGCCGCCGAGGCGCGCCCTAATAGGGCGCGCGCTCCCTTACGTAATATACTATTCGTAAACCTAAGCTTATAGCTTAAGTCCGTAATATACCCCGCTACCCTTAGGTTACTTAATATCTAGTAAATTTTTAGTACCGCCCCGCCCCTAGCTAAACTTTAATATATAGACTATATTAATATCCCTAGGTAAACTTACTAACGCCGCCCTATAGCTTAGTAACCTACTAGCTAGTATTAGTAAGTAGCTTCTTTAGCCCTACGCTATAGCTTATTTTAAAGTATATAAATAGTCTTACTACCCCTTTCTTACTTTATTTCTTCTTTTTCCTTTTTATTAATATAATAGGAATATTAATATATATAAGCTTCCCGCGTTTACCTCGCGCCCGCTTTATATCCTCCTAGCGGCTACTACTATTATTTTACTATACTATTTACTACCCCTTTACTTTCCTATTACGCTTTACTTAGCCCCCTTAACCTTCTGCCTCGCCGCTACTATATCGCCTTAGTATACGCTACCGCTACTTTAATTAGAAGTTATTTTATTTTTAATTCCGTAATATATCCCGCCTTTACTATATCCGCCGCTATTATACTCCCGCCCCCGCCCCCGCTTAAAAGACCTTACGCTATAAGCTCATATAGCGTTAATAAAGATAGTAATAACAAAAAAGCTACTAAGCTTTTAGAGGTAGCTTATATATATACGCCCTACTTATAAGAGCTTATTAATAATAATACCGCTAAGTACTAAAAGTATAAAAGTAAAGTATATATTTAGTATTATAATAAAAAGTATAAGTATATTTAAAAGCTATACTTATTTACTATGTTTACGCGCTTTTACTACGAAGTCTATAATATAGAAGCTATATTTAAGAATAACGCTACTATTATTTACTTAATCCGCGAGCGGACTCTTAACGCTTTTTATTACTCCGCCCTCCTTATGCTAGATTTTTATACTATTAATACGCGGCTTATTACTATATTAAAAGCTACTTATTTCGCCCTAGCTTTAGTCCGTAATACTTTTGCTCTTATTATAGATTAGTCTATAACTAGTCGTAGCTATAGAAGAGACGGGTAGGAGGCGGTATAACTTATTATTCCCCCGTATATAGGATATTTAGCTAGCTAGGAGGGGGCCTTATACTCCCTTTTCTTCCTTTGTTTAATAGTTCTTTTTATTACCCCTTTCTCGGTTAACTACTATATGCTTTATCGTAGCCGTACTATAATAGCTCCCCCCTTTTTACTTATTAATACTTTTAGTACCCTTATAATCGCTATCTTTATACTAGCCCTTTCTATACCCGCCCGCTTTAGCCTTAGCTTAAATATTACTTAGTATTTATAGTAAGAATATTATAAGTAATAAAGCTTAGTTATCTTTAGCTTAAATAATTTTACTTCTTACTATATAAAGTCTTTAAAGTACTAAGAGGAAAATTAGTATACTATTATAGCTAAGTAAGCTTAAAACTATAAAGAGTATATAGTAGCTAACGCTATATTATTAAACGCTTTAAGCGCTCTTACTTACGTTATAGCCCCCTCTCCCTTTAGCGCACTTATAACGTATTATAACCCTACTTTTAGCTTTACTAATAATACGCCTTTAGGTACTTTATTTAATATAGCTTATAACCTAGCTTATAACTTCTTTAAGTTTAACTTAAGCGTAAATTTTAATACCTTAAATAGTAATAATCCCTTTTAGTAAGTAATAAGTAGTATAGCTTAATTTAAGTAGTTTCTTAAGGGAATTTGTATTTAGTTTAATTAGTTTATTTAAGTAGCTAGACTAACGCTTAAGACGGTTTTTTTTTAAATTAAGTATTTTAATATTTAGAATTATTATAAAACTATATATTTCCTTATTATATTTCGTACTATATAAAAGCCTTAGTTTTTTATATACTTTTTAATATTTTTTAAATTAGTATAATATAGCTACGCTATTTAATAAGAATATTCTACTTCTACTTTCTTTTATATATATTTTTAACTACTAAAATCTTCTTAACTTTATACTTAGTAAGACTTAAGTTAGTATCTAAAAGCTAAAGTAGGGGGTTTAACTTAAAGTCTACTAATAACTAACTTAAAAGAGAATTAAATACTACCCGCTTAACTTAATTAATATAAAAAGTAGCGTAAATACTATAAAGTATATTTAGCTTAATAGTAAAGGGGTATAAAATATTAATAACTTTATACTTAGCTATTAGCGCGTTAAGTTTTTAGTAAAGTTAATTCGTTTTAATATTTTTTATATTAAGTTATATATTATCCTTATCTTAAAAGCGCTTAGCTAAATATCTCGAAGTATTTATAGCGTTTTATTATCGCTATTATACTTAAGCGATTATAGCTTAAGCGATATTTATCCCCTCTTTAAGATACTATATAAAAGCTACTACTTTACGTTTTAGGGATATTAAAAGTATAGAAGTATTATAGACTTATTAAATTAGCTTAAAATTAAACTTATAAAAAGCTTAATTTAAGCTTAAGCTTATAATAAATAAATTATAGTTATTTAATATAAGCTAATAAGCTAGTTAGTACTTAGCTTAGTTAAACTAAGAGAATAAAACTATTATATATAATACTACTTATATTTTTTAATTTACTTTTTTTATCCCCTCATTAGTTTAGGGATAGTAAGCTATAAAGAAGAGTTACTTAATACTAATAACTTTATAGAGTATGAACTAAAACTAGCTAACTTAATTCGACCTATAGTTAGAGATAATACTAATTAGGAACTTATAGAAGCGCTATTAATAGTTTCGAAACCTCTCTATATATACTTTAGCTTTTATAAATATTATTACTTTAATCTATATATACTTAAATAGCTAATTAGTAATAACTATAAAGTATTAAAGGTTATTTTTACTTATAATAAGTAAGTTAGTTATAAAGTCTATAGAAATTATACTTTAAAATTAGTTTATAATTAAAAGTAAGTATAGTAAGCTTTACTTTTACTAGTAGTTAATATAGCTACTATAATAATAATATTATTATATAAACCTTACGATATTTATAGATATAGCTTCTTAGTAAAAATCCCGTTATAAAAGCTTAAATATTATATTCTTACTAAAGTACTTAACTATTAGTACGTTATATACTCTCTAGATAAAAACTATTATTAAGAGGTCCTATTTAGGTATTTATATATACTCTTAAAACTATAGTAAGCTATATACTAATAGGGTATAGTTTATAATTTACTTTTTTATACTTACTTAAGAAGGGAACTTTTACTTATTACTTAGTAAAGCTTAAATTCTTTTAGCGTATAATTTATTATAAGTAAGTATAGCTATCTAAAGTTCCTAAAGGTATAAGTCTTAAAATAAAGCTAGCGCTATCCCTAGCGCGGGCGCTATAATTTTAGTAGTTTTTTATATTTAGCCCGCTAAGGCGATTCTTTTTTACTCCTTACTAAAAGTATCCTAGCCGTACTAATTATTACTAGCGTTATAACTATACTAAACTTAGCTACTTTATCCTTATAGTTTTATTCTAGCTTAAATAGTATATAAAGTAAGACTAGCGCTATTCTAAATATAAGCGCTATAGTTTTATTAGTCCTTTAAGCTTAACTTACTTTAGCGATTCTTTTTTAACTTTTACTCGCTAAAAGTACTTTAACTATATTAATTATAATTAGTATTATAATTATACTAAACTTAACTATTTTATTTTTATAATCCTACTCCCGTTTAGATAGGGTATTTAGCTACCTTATTTAAGTCTTAAGCTAGTATTAAAAGTAGTAATTAAATAGCGCGAGTATTTTTACTTAATAAGCTTAGCGCTTAAATATCTCCTTTAGTATTATAAAGTACTCTAACGATTTATAGTTAGTAAAAATAATAAATAGCTTAGCTATACGTTATAGCTTAGCTAACTAAGCCTAAAAGTAGGAGATAGTAGTAAGTAGCTTTTTATTATAAATTATATAGTTATTTTCTACTTATTAAAGCTTTTAAGAGTAGTATATAACTAACTAAAGTATACTAGCTTTATTCTCTTATAATAAGTATCCGCTTAAAGCCTTACTAAAGTAGTTTACCTTAATAATTATTATCCGCTTTAAGTTTTATTATATAAAGATTATATATAATATAAATACTAGCTTAAGTATATTAAATATAGCTTAATACTTATCTATTTAATTAAAAGGGGCGTTTTTTATTATAAAGGCTACTAAAGGAGCTATTATATTTAAAAACTATAAAATAAACTTATAGTAAAAGTTAGCGAATTTTAAAAAGCTATAAATACTTTTAGTATAAGTAAGTAGTTTTTAGTTCTAAATAGCTATAATCTTTATAAAGTCTAGGTAAATCTTTTAGCTAGCGTAAACTATAAACCTAAAGTACTTAACCCTTTTAGTAGTAAAGTTATATTTCTTAAAGTTAAAATATAATTTAGCTTATTATAGCTATAAAAGTATATTATAAACTTTCTTTTAGTAAACCTTCTATAAGCTACTTAAGTAAATAAGTATATTATTTAAATATATAGTTATAAAGTCTTTTAAAATCTCCTTTAAGGATTAGTTAATATAATATTAGAATATAGCTAGTATTTTTATAAGGTTAAAAGAGTAAATAAAGTATTTAAAAAGCTTAAACTTTATATAAAAAGTAGTAAAATACTCTTACTCTTTAGTAATATAAAGCTTATAGAAAGTAATATAAATATTTATTTTTATAACCTACTTTACCCTAGCTAAACTATATAGCGTTTCCTTAATAAGTAAGAGTAAGTATTAATTTTATTTAATTACTTTATTAAGTATATAGTAATTAATATAAAATCTCTAATTACTACTAAGTTTCTTCGTAAGTAAAACTAAAGCTACTACTAAAAAGGAACTTATTTATATTTAGCCCTTATTTATTATATTTATAATTTAGTTCTATACTTTAAGTAAGTACTTTTATAGTATATTATAAAGTAGCTTTTATAGTAATATTAAATCTAAATTATTAAAGGTTTTCTTTACGCGGATATAGTAATTATAGCTTTTTTAATATAGCGATAAAGTATTAGCTTATTTTTTATTAAAGAGGTTAAAAAACTATTTAACCTTAGAAGGGGGGGTCTTTAGCTTTAGCGCTTTCGCTAAGGTTATAGCGCTTAAGCGTAAAACTAAAGTTATATTCTTTAAGCTTATCGTAATAAAGTAATAGTTTATTTTTCTTTTTACTTCCCGCTAGACTTAAGCTATAAAAATAAACTTAAGGATTAATACTATTAAGTACTTAGTTTATTACTACTTAGCTACTTATATAATAAAGTCCCTTACTAAATATATAATAAGCTTTTTTATTTTTATTTAAAGTATAATATTATATTAAGCTATTTAAAGTATACTTAAAATAAAGTCTTAAGTTAGTTTAAGGATTATATATATAATAAGTAGTAGTTCTTAGCTATTAATATTAACTATAAATTAAGTAATAGTAGTAATAGAAAAAGACTTTTTAAATCTTTATTTATTTCCTTACTTCCTTATTATTATACTATATACTTACTTTTACTTAAGTAGTAAAATATAAGTAAGTTAGTAATATTATATAAAGGTTTCGCTTATAGTAGTGTAATAGTTATAACTACTCTCTATTTATATATTAATAAACTTAATAAAATTAATTAATATAGAAATAAAGAAAAAACTTATATTTATATTCTCTATAATATTTTAAAAGTATTTTATTAACTTTTTATTAATTTATTTAACGCGCTATTTTACTCTTAATAAAAAACTTATTATAAAAGTAGCTTATTTTGTAGCTTAATAGCTTCTTCTTTTAAGATATCCCTATCTTAAGTAATATTAAAAACTTAAACTAAAGACCTTAAGAGTAGTTTAGTAAGTAATAAAAGCTAGTAGTTCTTTACTATATAGCTCGTCCCGCTATAGTATAAATAGCTTTTATTTATACGCTATATCTATATAATATTATTACTTACTTACTACGCGCGTTATTACTATAAGTATTTACTTTAGTTAGCTTACTTAGCGTAAAGCGCTTTTACTAACTTAGAAGTAGTAGAGTTAATACTTATTATTTATATATTTTTATTTCGTAGTACAGTAAGGGGTTAGTAAACCTTCCTTTAGTAAAACTTATTATTAAGTTAAAATAACTTAATATTAACTATAATAGCCTATAGTTAGGTTACTACTATAAAGTAATCCCTTATTAAGATATCCTTTTTAATATAATATTACTTAAGATAATAGGAAAGCGCGTAGTAAAGCTATATAACTTTAATTTTATTTACTTACTAAAACCTCCTTAATAGCTTAAGCTTAACTTTAAAGTAAAGTAAGAAATTAAAAAAAGATTTAGCTAACTATTAAGTAATATATTTTAATTCTATTATAATTACTTATTAGTAGTATAAATCTATAAATATTATATTAAAGTACTAAAGAAAAGTATTAATATTAAAACCTTATTATTTACTACGTTTAAAGTATAAAACTACTTTAGCTTATATCTTCGCGGAAAAGTATTAATAAAAAGAACTTACTAATTTTATATGCTACCGATAAATATATAGTCTAATTAAAGCTTATACGCTATTAAGGCTTTCTATATAGCGAAAAGGTCTTTATTACTATTAAATAAGGCTTTTATTAAAAGTAATTTACGTTTTACTACTTAAAAGACTAAAATTATTTTTCTCTATATAACTATAAGCTAGAGTAGTTCTTTACTTATTATATTAAGCGCTATAAGTATAAAGGACTTATTTACTAATATTATATAAGTTAATAGTTATTAAATATAAAGAACTAGCTTTAGTATATCTATATATAAGTATTAATATTAGTATTAATAACTATATAAAAAGAGAGAACTTATAAGCGGTTTACTACTAGGGCGCGCCTTAATAGGGCGCGCGCTCCCTTACATAATATACTATTCGCAAACCCAAGCTTATAGCTCGAGTTTATAATAGAGTTTAAGAATATAAACTAAGTTAAGATTATTTATAAAGATAAAGCTAAGCTCTAGCTAATTAAGAAGGCTATATAGAAAAAAGCTATTAAGAAAGTATAAGTTATAAAAAACTAACTATATTTAGTTTAGGTTAATAATACTAACTAAATAGCGATTTTTAATATAAAAAGTAATATTTTATTTAAAGTAATTAAAGCTTTAAGTATTAAAAATAAAGTAATTATTAGTAAGATCTTTTAGCTAAATAAATAAGAATTTAAGAAAGCTTATAGATTTATAGTAATATATATTACTAAGAAAAGTAATATAAAAAGGCTTTTAGAAGGTTTCTATTTTAACTTAATAAGAGAGTTAGCTACTACTTACAAATTTAAGCTAAAAATAAAATTAATTTAATACTTTAACTACTAAAGAGTAAGCTATAAAGTAGATTTATATAAAAAGTAATAAATATATAGGAAATATACTAATATTAGCTATTTTTATAAAGTATATATAGCAATTAAGCTAAATCCTCTATACGTAGAGAGGGATACTATTCCCTTTAGTATCTTTAGATATAAGTCGTAATAACCTTACTTTTATAAGTATAATATAACTATAGACTTATCTTATTACGCTAACTTACGCGGTAGATATAATCCTAGGCTAGTAACTAAAGTTTCTAAATAAAATTTCCTAATTAAGAGTATATAATAGCCTTAATTACTAGATATACTAAGACTATAGTATTATACTAGGCTTATAACTATTAATAGTTAGTATAAATTATAAGGGGTAGTATAAAATAAATAAAGTATATAAATTAAGTAATAGGAATATATAAGAACCTCTAATCTAGCTATATAGGATACCTCTATCTTTTATAGGTATTATAACTTCTAAATACCTATAGATCCTAGTTTTCGCCCTCTTATATAGGCCTATAACCTTATATTGGGAGGTTTATTTACTAAAGGCTGACATAGGCGCCCTCTGCAGCCCTCTAACAAGGTTCGTGATCCTTTGTTAGGCCTAGCCTAGAGTGGCTTAGTGTTTCACACGAATCCTCCTTCCAACAGTAGGACAGCGAAGCATGAGGTCATTTGTGGCACTTCGAACACAGCATAGCATATATCAACTTAACCAAATCGTGTCAACTTTCAAAATTCAAATCACTGTATTTGATTTGCTTGAACGCAAAAATCGTCTCATTTGATTGAGTTGCACTGTGATGAGCGCTGTGTATGGCAAGACACATCGACACTGAGGCTGGAACCGCCCTCGAGCATTCCAGGTGTTGATCGCCATCTGCCCGCAGGATGTATCCAACAGTGCAACGACACACTGGGAAGAGGGGCCACCGTGCCGCCTTGGGCTCACTCTACTGCGTTGCCTGCATGAATCCGGCCACTTACATAAATGCGCTGGCAACACGGCTCCTTCCTCTCGTAGTATATATATATATTAAGTAGATATGGAGAGAGAGATATATATATAAATAATTGGATAGGCGCCCATAAAAACCTCTTCCCAATCTTCTCATCTTCTTGACCTTGTTAAGAATCCGGCGCACACTTCTTTGATTGATGCCTCGTGGAACTACCGTTTTAGCATCTTTGTACAGCGCACATACGAGCAACGAAGCTGCATTGAAACCATCTCCATAATGAGCGAAACCAAGCAACCATGGATTGAAACACCTCTGGTGCGATCTGCTAATTTGTCCAAGGCTGTTGGCTGGTGAGAGCAGTCCTGATATTCCTCCATTCGCCCCCTTCCTTTTTAAGCCCCGCCTCTCATGGATGAAAGCTGTGCGTGTGCTGGCCACTGACCAAAACCTCTGCCTTCTCCTAGCCATGTATTTCTCAAACTGGAAAACACACAGCCCTCTGGTTCCTTTAAACTGAGAGGAGCTAGCCACTACATGCTCGGCAAGATGGCGGCTCTTCGAGAGCAGCAACAACAGCAGGATGCTTCGGCCAGAGTCAGAGCCCACTTCTACAGCTCATCCGGCGCCAACGCCGGATTGGCCTGCATTTATGCCGCAAATATGTTTGGCTGCCCAACGACCATTGTGACGCCGCTGTCGACGTCGGCTTTTCTGGTGGCAAAGCTCAAGCAGGCGGGGGCCGTCCAGGTCATCCAGTACGGAAACACATGGCAGGAAGCTGAAAACTACTTGCGAGACACCGTCATGACGACGGCTGCTGCGACCACGAACGAATCGCCGATATATGTCCCGCCGTTCGATGCACAGGAGATTTGGGAGGGTAATGCCGGGATCATGCACGAAACGGTCAGGCAGCTACGCGAAGCGACATGCCATTATCGCATGACCGCGGCAGCAGTGGCAGTCTCACCAACCTGCAACGGCCACAATATACCGATGGAACACATGCCGGCCGTTGATGCTGTTGTATGCAGCGTGGGAGGAGGAGGTCTGTTTTGCGGCTTGATGCAGGCGGTCGAGGAGCTGCAGCTCAAGGACCACACGCAGGTGATTGCCGTGGAGGCCGAGGGAGTCGACTCGCTGGCACAGTCCGTGGCGAAGCAGGAGCGCATCACGCTGTCCAGGATCGGCAGCTTGGCTACCAGCCTAGGTGCCAGGCGAGTCGCGCAGCGAGCATTCGAGTATGGCCTGGAGAAGCACGCCAGAACGGTTGTTCTGTCCGACGCCGAGGCTATACGCGCGTGCCGTCGCTTTGCCGACGAGGAACACTATCTGGTAGAACTAGCGTGTGCCGTCTGTCCTGCTCTGTGCTACACTGGGAAGCTACCTGGATTGATTCCAGGGTTTAATGAGAATACAGTGGTGGTGATTGTCGTGTGTGGGGGAAGCAACATATCATTTGAAATGATAGAAAAGTTTTGGGCCACCCTAGACGATTAAAGAACAAAACATAAACTCCCAAAATATCCAGAGCTTTAACTGTCTGCTACCACGAATATATTTATCCAATGCTGCTCAGAGCAGATGCCAGTTTAAGATAATACTCTTTGTTTGCCTGAATCCGCGCAAGTGCAAGACCAATCCTCTTAATGCCGTCTACAATATCTTCTTCTGCTTCCCAGGAAAAGCTGAGGCGAACGCTCTTGTCAAAGCTTGCACTTTCCCCATCTCCATGTACGGTGAACATCTGTCCATGACCGATGATGATATCCTCCTCAGACCTCAACACGTCAGCGATAAACTTTGTCGAAAAATCGCTGTCGATATCCACCCAAACGAAATAGCCACCGAAAACATCGCAGCCCTTGAGACTGGCGGCGCGCGTCCTAGCCCCCAGCGGCGAAACATGGCTATGAATGGCATCCATCATCAGCCCGTGGCGCTGCTGCAGCGCCGCCCGTACGGTCTCGTCCACAAACCTCTGCAGCTGGCCGTTCTCGACGACTTCAGCCAGCATCGCAGCGCAGAGCTGGCTGGGAGCGCCGCCAGACCGTGTGGATGCCGCGCGGGCGAGGCCCGCGATGAACGCCGGCGCCGCTTCCGCCCAGCCGGTCCTCACGCTCGGGCCGGCGATTTTGGTAAAGGAGCCGTTGCTGACAGCGTGGCCGAATCCGTGAGGGTCATTGTCGCAGGGTCCCAGGGCGCGGTCGATATCGCAGAGGCGCAGGAGCCGCATTTCAGGAGGCCGAATAGCTGATACCGGCGTTGTCAGCGACCACTGGAGGAGGTCGTAGACATCGTCGCTGATGATGAGAGCGTCGTACTTTCGGGCGAGCTTGACAAGGCCCTCTCGCCTGCCGAGAGACATAGTTACTCCTGAAGGATTCGAGCATGTAGGCACAGTGTATATCAGATGTCCGTACAGCTTCCTGCTTGCGACCGGTAGCTTAAAGGGCTAGATTGAGTATGTTAGTCAAGGGGCGTTTGAAAGTGAAGAGGCGCGTGCTGAAACAAAATAGACTGCATTACTTTTTTCTCCATGTTCTTCTTGTCTTGCGCTTCGAAATCTAATAGTCTCTGTTCCAAGACTTCTAGATTTAGCCCCTCATCATCCTCTGGTATCGCGTAGAGTCTCCCAGCGAAACCAGAATCCTCAAACATGCCACAAGCAAGATGATAGCACGGCGCAACAACCCAGACAGCCCTGGTGTAATGCACATCACTGAAACACTGCAATATAGTGATCATATTTTGACTGGCACCGCTGGTGATGCAGACGCGCTCCGGGTCTGGGTCGACACCATAGTGTCCCCCGAGCCAGTTGGCGAGGCACTTTCTAAGCCGGCTCATGCCGTGTAAGGAGCCGTACTCTTGCATCTCGGTGTATTCAACTGGATCGGCGAGAACGCGCTGGCATGCCGCGGACAAGAGCGTTGTCGGGAGAAGCGTCGGGGCAGGCCATCCCCGGAGGAAGTTGATTTGTTTTCGAGGTTTAGGCATTATGGACAGCTCTTGAGTCCAGTGTGTCGACTTGTTCTCTGTCACTGCTGGAAGACGGCGCTGATCAAAGGGAAGACAAGGAGGGGTAGCGGGGTGGAGGCGGGCTGCTCTTCTATGCACCAGTGATTCATTTCACTTCCCGGGCATCAGTGATATATAAAAATCCATATGCGATGTGAGTCGTTCTGCATTGGCATATGGTTAGGAAAAGCAGCACATGCTATTCCTTACTGCTGGTAAGCATACCAAGTGTATTTGTCTTATATATATTGTTATTCAATTGGTAGCATGTATTAGTACTTGGAAGCATGCTTGCGGTTACTCACTGCGGCTTTCATGAACCGCCTTACTATCTAGAACAGTCCTAAACACGTCGCAGAGTCTGGCAAACGCAGCATCACTAACTTGGTAATGGAACACCAACCGTCCAACAAACAAGCTATTCGATATCTTTAGATTCTGCTCTCGACCCGCCGCATAAAACGCCTCGTGGTCGACGCCAGACGCGGGCAGATCCAACCACACCATGTTCGTCTCCGTCGGTATGCTCAGCTTCCCCCCCAGGCTCTGCCAGAGGTCCGCCGCCCGCCTCGCTTTGTCGTGCGCCCAGAGCAGCTTTCCCCCCAGAAACACCTGATCAATCGCCACCCTTGCCGGCGCGGTAATGATGCCAGAGGAGCGGACGCCGCCTCCAAACAGGTGCCGGCTCCATTTCGCGCGCTTGATAAACGACGAGCTCCCCGTCACCACGCTGCCGAGTGGCGCGCCGAGGCCCTTTGTCAGGCACATCTGGATGCTGTCAAAGCACGCCCCGACATCGCGCAACGTGAAAGCTCCCGCGGCGACCGCCTCCCAGAGCCGAGCGCCGTCGAGGTGCATATGAATGGGCGGATCCTGGGCGCGGGCCCAGGCTGAGATGGCTCGCATGTCAGTCATGGGCATAATGGTGCCGCAGAGTGTGTTCTCTAGACTAATGATTCTGGTAGGGCAGTCGAATACCGTCTCCCTTAGGATGCTTCGCTCCTTGATGTCGTCTAGGGTGAGGTGATGGCCATTGGATGGGACAATACCTTGTATCATGGCACCGCAGACGCTCGTCACGCCTCCGCCTTCTAGTGTGGCGATGTGCCCGCGATGGTCCGCGAGGACGGCATGAGGCGGGCTCTTAAGAACAGTTCGAAGGGCGACCTGGTTGCCCATGGTCCCGGACATGACGAGCAGCGCAGACTCGTGGCCTACCAAGTCGGCGATATACTCCTGGAACGAAAGAGTGGTCTGATCCGCGTCTGCTGTGCAGTCTCCGAGTGTCGTATGGACAATCGCCTCCAGCATAGGCAATGTCGGCCTGGTAAAGATATCTGACCGAAATTCATTGCTCGCTTCGCTGCAGTCTGCCCATGCCAGGTCGGCAAAGTCCTGCTTATTGGCAGGCTTGGTCTCAGATTGTACGTCGCTGCGATGTCCATTCTGTAGGCTCCCATTGGTCGACTGTTCGGTCCCTAGTGATAAGGGGCGAGATAATTTGTCCGTACTCGGTGCCATTACACTGGTTGATTGCTAAGATTTCTTTAGATTTCGTAGCTTAAGGTATGCCATAAGCTGGTACAGTAACAAACAAAATACAGGTGCCGACTTTGAAACCCCCACCTACACCGAGAGGGCATCAAGACAGGTCCTGGAGAACAAATTCCGCAGTAATACCCCCGAACACGTTTTCTCTTATTTTCTAACTTAACCAAGATAGTGATGTGTACTACAGAGACTGCCAAATCCGCATTATCCGGAGTGGGAACATGGTTTGTTCTCGGTTTGCTGTCTACACCTACCGTATTGTCGCACTCAGAGGCAGTCCTGTGCCGTGCATTGACTAATTACATGTGGAGGATGGAATATGCATATGCAGCCACGAACCACGTCACTAATAGCCCCCCCTTTTTTTTGGCGGTTTACTCCTTCCACAGTACAGGAGTCGGCAAATTTTACCTACACGCCTCCGTCGTAAAGACGAACGAGATCAGCACCCGTCAGCCACAGATGCATATGCATATCAGGTGGCTGCAGATGTATAGTTGTATCGCACTTCGAGGCAGTGCCGCATAAAACCACTCACCAGTAAGGATATGCCAGCAAAGCGAATTGCCCCACTGTGCATTGGGTGTACGTATAGGATGGAACACTCATTATCATTTTTGGCGGCTTTCCCCTCCCTCCTACGGTACAGGAGTCGGCACATTTGGTCTGTATGTCTCAATCGCAAAGACAAACGAGATCAATATCGGACGGCCGCATATGTACTTCAAATGGCCGTTAATGTATATTAATATGCTGTATGAACCAGCCACTGGTTCCCTGCATGACTGCATACCGTTAATGCACGGCCACCTCGTAAAGCCATCTATTACAGCCATTAAGTATCTGTCGCGGGGGGTGTTGATAGCTACAGTCGGGTGACAAAAGTTCCGCCCTACCCCACTTGAGCTACGATTTTAGGAAAACACCTCTTAGGAGAGATTCTTAGTAACGTCCCGATTAGTAATCGAATAATTATATAATAAAATCCGTATATAGACTTTTACTTAATCTTCATAATAAAATTAAGTATATATTTATAAGTATATTAGCGATTTAAATAAAACTATTTAAATAAAACTGTTTTAAATATAAAACTTTTTTATATTACTTTTAAA
>KQ030517.1:105507-150771 GCA_000956045.1 Hirsutella minnesotensis 3608 | reverse complement strand
AAGAATAATATTAAAATAGCTATATAATAAATATATAATTAAAATCTTATTTTTATATAGTAAAAATAATAACCCTAAATAGGAATCTTTTGTCTTATTTTTATAGCTTAAATTGCTTCTATAATTAGCCGTTAAAGTAGTAGTATCTGCTCTAGGGTAGTTTAACAAAATCGCATAGGGCGGAACTTTTGTCCCCCCACTGTAGCTGGTGGCTAAGAGGCGTGATTTTTGCCCGGATATGGCTTGTTTGTCAGCAGACGTCTACAATTATCAATATTCTACTCTCTAGGGAGAAGGGAGAGGCAGAGAGACAGTCTCGATGTAATCAGGGAATGCGTCTCAATAGCTCTTGTTGGTCGTACAAATCCTCTTTCCCAGGTCTCGACCTCGCAACTACAATCTTGTCCTCCCTTTACTTGCAACTACTAATTAGATTATACTTGACCAGCCCAGGCTATATACACCTTGACATGATTGATTTCACCACATAGTGACCACGTAGCAAGTCTCTGTATAGAGCGTCATCTCTGCTCTGGAGTTGCCGAGCACACTCCACTAGACTCACAGTCTCCCTCTCTATTATGGTTTCCAATGCAAGACGGCTTCTTTGGCTCAGCAGATCAGGGGATTTCCAGACGGCACGCTTAAAATCCACAGAAGCCAGTGCCGCACCCAGGAGAAAGCCCAGATTCTCCGTTGGCCGCGCTCTCCACTGCAGCATGTCATTTACCAGCTCAAAGCTGTCCTCACCCTGGCCATGACTAGCCACCAGAAGAAAGACATGTCGCAATGTTTGAGGTTTGGCACTGACAGCGGTCTTGGAAAGTTTCTTGGTGAGCTCCATCCCAATATCGACCAGGCTGGTGCAGTCGTCTCGTCGCGCCTCGTCCATGCCCGCGACGATATCATCTTCTATGCCAAAGCCCGATTGTGCGCGCAGAAGCCGCAGAATACTCATATAGATTCGGTCTGTGGTTCGTGACGGTATAGTTATTGTGTTCTCCAAAAGGCTGATGTGCGTGAACCACAGGGCGATAATGTCTGGCAGCTGAGCTGGGGACGCCATTTTCAAAGCCGGCCGTTCCGCCAATGCTTCTATGCACCTATAATCAACCTCTTGAAACATTTTTTCTGTCATAGGCGGCGTGTTTGGATTATTGCCGACAGGTAAAAATGGGTGGTGGTAAGCCGGATCTTGCAGCTCTGCGACGGCTTCTTGAGAAGTTACTGGGTGCCTCTGCGCAAACTTCCAATATAGCCAAGGGCCTCTTTTTGGCTTTAAAGCATCGATCCACCGGCAAATCGTTGTGACTTCATTTTTTGTGAACGCGCCAAACATGCGTCCCCCCCATGACAGCTCCCGCACCAGTAAACTCTTGCGGCTAGCCCCAGCATACACCCACGGTTTGGCCTGGCTGAGCGTGGTCAATAGATGCAAGTCATTTGAATCTTTTCGTAAGGTCGCTTCGAGCCACTCATTCAAGGCATACGGCCCTACGCGGACTCTGCCTTGAGAATGCATCCGATGCGAGACCAAAGCTTTGGATCTGAACAAGTCCATGACTTCGGCGCCGAGTGCGCCGAACAAGACGTCCGGGTTAGGAGAATCCCGTTCAACGACGGAGAGGTGAGAATAATCTCCTAGACTCTGCGACAGGACATATCCAACCTGGACACGCTTCCAGGCCTGCTGGACGGCGGCTTCGCTCTCCGTTTCTCGCACCACGTCGATATATCGCCTAACAGTGTGAGCGGCCATGGCGGTGTGTCCGGAATCCGCATTATCTATGGTAATGTGTAGGAGAAAATAGCAAGGATCGATGCCAAGGCCTTTAAGTTCATGTGCTACCTGCATGGTTTCGAGGCTGGCCATTTCAAAGTGCAAATTGAAGCCGAGGATTTCAGGGAGAAACTCGTTTGGGAAAAGTGAGATGGCGAGTTGGCCCACTGCCGCTCTCCAGGCACCACGGTTCTCGTCTCGCTCCCATTCGCAGGCATTTATGAAATCAGCACTGTGGCCATTGGGCAAAGGACATCCAATACTCTCCAGAAGCTTGCAGTATAGATTGACATGATGCTTGTCAGGGTCACCATCACCAAGCTCTTCCGATAAGATCTGCCACGCCAGTCTTGTAACACTGCGGAAAGCAAACGGGGTGGTGATTTTGTGTATGTGGCCGAGCCATGCGCCGTCCAAAAACTTGACAGGAGCCTGCTGAACCAGCCAAACCTTCGCCTCGTCAGCGGTCGCGAATAGCTCGGGACCATGGCCCTGTTTTCTTCGCTCCAGATAATTGGTCCAGTCTGATAACATTCTTTCATGCGTGTCTTTGAGGAAGGTATCCATTTTTTCAGCGCTGTATGTTGCAATATTGAGAATACTGCTGCTATTGCAATCTGGCTGCCGAAGCGCAACTGAGAGCCCATGAGAAAGCATGGACAAGAGTTCTTCGCGGGCTGTTTCAAGTGCTCCTGGGTAACTTTCAAGATTCTGAAGCTGAAAGAATAATTTTCGATAATGCTCAGTTGATCCGGGGCGCGCGATGGGAGGCTTGCGTTTTTTGACTTTGTTATCCTCCGTTGAAGCATTGTGGACGGGCGCAAAGGCACTTCTTGTCTTATTCAGCCTCAAATAGTATATAAAAACGGGAAATAGAGCAACTAAAAGAGGGAAGAAGCGGTTCCAGAGGCCATTGAAAGTTACGGGCAGACCCACATTGTTGGCGCGAAATATGTGGCTGACGGAGGCAGAGACGTTGTACATGATGCGGAGGGAGTTTGAGTCTTTACCAGCGTGAAGCAGTAGATATCACTGTACTTTCGGAAGTGAAAGAACAAGCTGAAGGGAAATAACCTTTGATAGAGTGATTGCGGGAATGCACAACCCTCTACAGTGGTCTATGAGCGTGTGGTTATGCAGCCCACCTCCTTACTGCTAGTAGACCTGGATTTCAGAGCTACCACGCCAAGTCAACATTGGCATGTGTATCAGACTTTCAGTACTGTATCTAAGGCAACAGGGGGGTCGGCCTAAGCGATCCTACAGCCGTTAATGCACATGGCCGCTTTCAGAATAGACGGTATATACTGGTGTAAATGCTGTGTTGTCATATTGACAACGATGGGTCATGAGCCCGACATTACATACGTAATAGTTAGACATCTTTTCTCCAACAGCATGCATGACTTCTTAGCAAGCAATGTTGCAGCTAATTATCTGCAGACATTTGCATGCATGTGCGTGCATCTGCATAAGCTCCCTCGAGTATGTATCTTGAGAATTCGTTCCGAGAGTGCATATCCACATATCTGCCGGCAGTCCAAGTACTTTGAAACGATGAAAATTGGCAATGGTCAGCTGATAAGAGAAACCATTTGTAGGGTTCGTGCATTGCTTGAACGGTTCAGCTATTACGTAAAATAATTTGTTTCTCTGTATTGCTACTTGTCTTCTTCTCCTCCTCTTCGTAACCCTTGACACGTAATTTTCCTCCTCTGTCCCCTTGCTCACCTTCTCAGTCCTATATGCTGAACTGAATTGCATTCTTCATTGGCATTCCTCATTCTGTAGCCGCCATGACTGCCAACGACAAAAACGCATCTTTGGCAGTAATCGATTACGAAGCCTTGGCCAACAAAGATGGCGGAGAGATTCAGAAGCTTGTTCAAGCGTGCGAATCCGTCGGCATGTTTCACCTCAGCCTCGGAAACTCTCAGATGAAGGCCATTTACGAGGACATACCAAACCTGCTCGAGGCGGGCAGTGCCTTCTTCAGCCTCCCTTCTGATTCCGAGGAGAAGAGGCAAAGCCTCCGCGAGGGTATGGAACGAGGGTATGGCAACAGCGAGCAGATTTTTCCGGCATTTGTTATTAGGCGTGAACTCTTCTGCTGACGTATTTTCAGTTATCATGCTGCCAATACATTCGAATACTACGAGGTACGTTGCACCCGACTTGTCATATGTCCTTTGCCAGTCCTAACCGTGTTATCCCGACAGATTGCCCGCGACGAGTATCAGCAAGGGAAGTGGGCTCTCCCAGGGAGCCTCAGCCCCCACGAGGAGCGCATTACAAGTATCCTGCACGGCCTAAACCAAGTCATCCACACCGTCCTGGCTGAGCTCTGCGACGCCGTCCAAGTGGATCTAGCCGAGCTGAGCGACGATCCAATGGTTCCCAGCGACACGGCGCTGAAGCTAGTGTACAAGCCCCCCGTGCAGGAGCCGGGTGCTGTCGTCCAGCCGTGGCATACAGACTTTGGCCTCATGACGACGATGTGGTATGAGGAGGTGAGCGCGCAGATACCTGTGTATGACGCAGAGGGAAAGCGGACCGAGGACTGGCAGGCAGTCCCGGTCGTTGACGGGGCACTCCTCGTCAACATTGCGGATCAGCTCGAGGCCAAGTGCCACGGTCGACTGCGCTCGACTGTTCATCGTGCCGTGACGCCACCAGGGCCGAAGAAAGAGAGGCGTGGATTGGTTTACCTTCTTCGACCGTACAAGGGTCAGGATCAGGGTCAGGATCAGGGTCAGGATCAGCATTAACTAATGTGCGCTACCCGCAAGCTAGCCAACTAGATTGTGGCTTGTTAGTTGCAGATGCAGATGTGATTCCGAGTTGAGGGTGGGGGTAAGTCCATGTTATGTGCGGGTTAGCAGGCATTCTATCCATACACCATACTCGATCTAAAATGAAATCTGTATAGATGAACAATCCTCTGTTTGGAAACTTATTACGTATAAAGTAGAAAAATTACGTCACCTAGAATATCAGATATCACATTCCGTATCAGGTGTCAACGTAGTGCGTCACATATCGAGCAGGGTATAGGGGATAATAGTTATACAAATAAGTGGCCATATACGTGCCCACTTTTTGTGTGACATCACAACCTATATTGCACACCCTACCCTATATTGGAAACAATCGAACAAGTATACCCTTGTGCAGCTCAATAAACACCTGCACATCCTGCTGACAGGTAACAAAATCAAATTGGAGTGCATTTGGGCTGATGCTCATCCTATACCCCGTCAAGTGCCCTCTTAGGGACCTGAGCGCCGTTGGACGGAAAGACAGGCATTGTGGCTGGCGGACAGTATTTCGGCAAGTATATAACTAGTGGCGCACGACGACGAAGTGGTTACCACACCAATGAGGCAATTAGGCCATTCTCTAGCTTGATTTCGCTCCAAACGCTTTGAAAAGAGAGCAGCTTATGGTCGCAGCCGGTTCACGTCTCTCGGAAAGAGAATGACCTCGCGCACATCATCTAGCCCGAGGAAACTCTGGAGCAGTCTGTTTAGGCCCAGTCCGCAACCACCATGAGGCGGCATACCAGCTCTGAATGCGGCAAGGTACGGCTGCCACTGCTCATCTTCGGGATCCAATGGTGGACCACACACATTAACACGCATGGCGTCGCATAATTCAGTATACGAATGAATGCGCTGGCTGCCGGAGCAAATCTCTCGTCCGCCGACTATCATATCCCATGTATTGGAGAGCCCCGGCGAGGCTGGGTTGGCCTGTGAGTTGAACTGGCGCATAGAGGCAGGGTACTGCTCAATGGTAAACAGATCGGTACCAGCGCGCTCTCGGAAGTATCTCCCAAGGGCAGCTTCTTCTTGGTCTCTGTCGGAGCAATTTAGTCAGCACGCCAGCTTAGCTCGTGGACAGCGTCTACTAAGATCTGTTCCAAAAGAAATTCCATGAAAAATATCCACTTACGTAAATTTCTTGCTGTCCTCCGAAGCGATGCCGAGTTCCTCACGCAGAATGCGCTTTGCCTCCAAAAAAGTGGTGCGTATGACCTTGCCGTGCTCGTCCAGGCCCACGAGGAACGGTCGCGCACGGGGATATATCTTTTGAACTGCCTTGATTAGATGTTTGTACTGCTCTCGTCGTTGTAATTCGTTCAAAACGAACACTACCATGGACTCAATCAAGTCGACCACTTCAAGGTAGTCGTCGTGAAAAGCCATGGCAATGTCAAGGACAGTGAACTACGGAATGAGGTTAGTAACAAATGGCGGTAAGAGATGAGGAGAAGGAGGCCAGAAGGTGCCAGTTGAGACATCACCTACCTCAGTAACATGCCTGGTAGAGCTGCTGGACTTGACCTCTGCTCGGAACACCGGACCAATATCAAACACACGCTGCATGTCCATGGACAGTGCCATTTGTTTGTGGTGTTGCGTGCTCTGGGCTAGCCACGCATCTTTGCCAAAATACGGGAGGTGAAAGTACTCATTATCGCCGGGGATAGTGGCACTGATGATACGTGGGGTATGAATCCAATGGAAATTGTTGGAGCAGAGAAACTCGACAACCAGTTGGCACATGCCCGAATGGAGCTTGAAGATGGCCCCGGACGCGGCGGATCTCACATCCAGGATGCGGTTGCTGAGTCGTGCTTCGAGACCTGCGCTGGATAGGGCTATTTTCTCTTTATGGCACGAGGGCGAGGGTAAGTCTAGCGATGCCAAAGCTATGACATCAAGGGTTGATATGTGGACTGGTGCAGAGGTAGCATGGGCACTATCCTGACCGTTCTCACCAACCTGCGCCGTAAAGTAGCCCGTGACACGGACGAGGGATTCGACCGTCACGGCCTGAGTCTTGTCCCATGTCTCCTTGGCGACGGTATCAATACCGATTATGGCACGCACCACATTTTCCTGAGCTCGAAGCTCCAGGTGTATCCGACCGGCGTGCTCTGATGGCAAAATCGACTCGACCCTACCTTGAATGGTCACTTCCTGCCCTTTAACATCGTGATGCGGCAGCACAGCCTGATGAACATATATGTTAGATGGCTACCAACATAGCGAAGCAAGGAGAAGAGAAGAAAATGAAATAGAGTTGAAGAGATGACCTGGCTTACAGTCTTGTCGACACCGCTGGTTATACTTTCTTCATAGGTGAGCATGATGCAGAGAAGTATTGGAAACAGCCCTGAGAACGCCCTTGAGAAGAGCTTTGAGCGAGGTAAACAATCGGTGCAGTGTGTCCGACTTTGCTACCTTGAGCAATCTTACCACACGCGTGAGTACGGGAGGAGAGGCGCCACTGCTCTGATTGAGCTTGCCTGTCTTCGGTGACGCTTTAAGGCGTTACCAGAGTGTTGAACTAATTGCTTGGCAAAATGAACGAGCTGGGCACTGGCAGCGATTGCAAATCTCCCCAATGTTTTTATTTTTATTTTTATTTTTTCACTTGGCCTACAGCTTTCGTGCAAGTTGCGCAGGTCTGCCACCTGCCTCCCCGCCGTTGCCGGGATGCGAAACGTCCACCACTCTACTACCATCTCCTAACTTCTTTAATACATGAGAAGGATTCGTAATTGCTGCATGCTACGTGTGACGTGGCATAGATGATCTGCCGTGGGGAGCGTGCCTCGTCCCACTTTGCTGAGATGGAGCTAAGATCGCCGCCACAGGTGTGTGAGCGGGTCGAGGGGCTGATCCCTGTATGCACGCGGCACGGGGGTTTGGAAGTGGAGAACTAACTTTTTGGGCTGGGGGCTGAGATGTCCCTTGCGATCTTCGACAATACCACGGCACAGCCCGTGCCGCTTATTGCTCAGTTGCCTCTTATGGCTAGCGCGCAGATTGGTTAGCTTCTGCACCATTTTCAGCGGGGCCACCCAATCTGCGCGCTAGCAATAAGGGGCAACTGATACTCGGCTATGATCATGCAGTTGCCTATTTAGGCAGCTCTCTGGGCAACCTGCTGTCACCCACTAAAGTGGGGGCGGGCACGAGTAACCCAATTGGAATGTCTCCGACTCCTCTCCACGGCCCGCGCCGCATTCATCGGGATCTGCACCATGCAGGTGTCATGTGCGACGGATCACGGGCCAACGAAAAGTCTCGATGCCGGCACGCGCCGAAGCGACCCGCTGCTTTATGCAAGTCATGAGAGGCTGCAGCGGAGTGGCGATCTTAGCTTCATCTTTATTGCATCGGCTGGCAGCCACTCCGTTGGTTCAACAGAATACAGGATGGTGCATCGTGACTGTTTAGGGAAACATGCATTGAAGAATCAGCGGAGATATTGTGGTTGACTGTGCCTTGCCGCCTTGATCGTCGCGATGGGCACCGGGTTGTTCCGAGGGTGTATATATAGCCACAATGCATGCACTACGTACATATGCATTTCTCGTTGCACTATGCCCGGCACGGCTCACCGGTCGTAGCCTTACTCCACCTTCATGCACTTGATAAGGTGATGCATGTCGATCACCACTTGCGCCTTGAAGAATACGTACGTGTAGGAACAATGCCTCGACCGATAGGGAGGATGTTACTTCCACTAGATTTCTGGACGACCAAGCAATCACAACGCGCCCGCGGCGGGAACCAATCGGCTAGAGCCAAAAGTCCGCGAGAAACATGGCAAGGCGAGAGAGCTCAGGACGGCGCCCAATCACGATCACGGAACTCAGCCGGCGAATTTGGAATGTTGTGCACCAAGATGACCCCCCTTAGTCTACCTGTGCGCGAATATTATCCTACCTGTGTTTATACCCGATTAGGCGTAGCGGTATTAACAAACGCGTAGTACTATATTCCCCCTCTATTTACGCCCTATAGTAGTACTAACTTAAGTACCCCGAGTTCTCGGCTACCGCGAGTCTAAATAATAGAAAATATAAAGTAGCTATAACGTAAGGAGAGATAATATAAAGCTATAAAAAGTAGTATTTTAATTAAAATTCGCTATTATTACGAGTCGCTATTTATCTAAGTCTATTACTATTTCCTATAGCTATAAATTACTTACGCCTCGCTACTAGCGCTACTAAGCTAGTTATAAAGCTAGCTATAATACTTATAATAGCTATAAAGCTAGCTATAATACTTATAATAGCTATAAAGCCGGCTATAATACTCTAGGCGCCGCCGGCTAGCCGCGGCCGCGGCTCGAATTCCTTAAAAGCTAATAGCTAGCGCCGTATCGCGGTAGTAGCTACCGCGGAGCGTTATATCGTCTAAGGCTACCGCTATAGCCGCGGCTATACGGGCAAATCCTATATTATAATAACCTCTTATAGTATTATAGCTAACGCTAGCGGATTAGCTAAATAAGCTATAAAGCTAAGATAATTATAAATAGCTTTAAGTTAGAATAAAATCTTAATCTTAATACTTATAAGTAGCGGTAGTAATATATTTATAGTATTAACTAGTAGCTAGCGAGGCTATATACGCTACTAAAGCTCTCGTAAGTACGCTTATAACTATAATAGTATCGCCTACTATAAAGCTTATTATAAAGCCGGTTATAATACTACCTATAACCCTACCCGCGACGTTATAATACTAGCTAGGCGGCCTCGTTAAGCGATAATACGAAGATTACGAATTTATTAGTATAAATCTATCTTAGCTTATAGTATAGTTAGCTAGGAAACGAAGCTATTATAACTGCTAGACTTACTAAGTCTTAATATAAAAGCTAGTAGTTATCCTAAAAACTAACTAATAGTAGCGATAAAGCTATCGCGCGTTAGTTTAGCGCCTCGCTAATAGCCTCGAGATATAAGATAATAATATAACTATATAGTAGTCTATATTAAGTAATAAAGCTATTTATATACTACTTTAGTAGCTTACCTAGGTATATTAAAGTAGCGATCGCGGCGTTAACTTAGCGCTATATATATACGAAGCTATTATACGAGACTTTATTAATAACCTCGCTATATAGTAGTAGCTAAAACTTATTTTAAGTATAAATAGCTTTATACTCGATTATTTCTTTATAATACTTAAAAGTAGTTTTCCTTTACTAACTAAGGGTATAATATAGTATTAGTAAATTAGATTAAGAGTTACGAATAAAGCTATAGCTACTTTAGTAAAGAGATTTATAAGGCGATATTATTAAATAACCGAAGTTACGATAGTAATAAGTTTAAGCCCGCGCTTATTACCGCTATATAGGTATATAAATATCTTTAATATACTAAATTAGAAAATCCTAATTTATATAACTAAAAGTAAAGCTATCTTAAGTAGTATTAAATTCGTCTCGTTATTAATATATAAAAAGCGCTAGAATTCCTATATAAAGCTATTTAGGCCGCGCTACGCTAGCTACCCGCTAAGTATTTAATTATCGAGATTTTCTTTCTTATTTAAATTATTATAATCTCGCTATTATAAGTAAATTTAGTAATTATTATAAGCCCTAAGCTAGACTTTCTTCGCTTACTTTAGGATATTCTTTATAATATACTAAGTATAAAGTTATAGCTAGACTTTAATAAAAGCTTTTAATAAGGCTTATTACGTAGCTATATTATAGTTAATTAAAATAACGTATAGAATATAAGTATTATTATATAAGCTATACTTACGCGCTTCTAGCGTTATTTAATTCCTTAAGTTATAAAAATACTAAAGAAATATATTAATATTTTCGCGAGGAATTAACGCGAAGGTAAGTAGGAAAATAGTACTTAAAGTAGTTATTTTATTAATCTCTAGAAGTTTTAAACTATAGTAATTTAAATTATATATAATATTAGCTATTATAATATAGGAATACTATACTTAAAGCTCAAAGTTATTATTAAAGCTAATAAGCTAATACTTAAGCTAATTCTTATAATTAAGGCGTTTATAATAAAAAGTACCCTTAGCGTTTAGCCTAGTAATAAGCGCCTAGGTTAAAGTATACGCGCTAAGCTTTTATATATACCGCTAGGAGATAAGGTTTATAATATCCTACTTTATAATAAGTACTTACGGGTTTTAAGCTTATAAAGTAAGTAAAATCTACTACGCTATAATACCTATATTACTAGATAATTACTTAACTTACTTAACCTACTATAAGCCGAGCTAGCGATACTCTAAGAAGGCTATAGGTTAATTAAATCGATAGTTATACTATAGGTATAATATAGTAACTTTTTATAAGTCTCTTAGTATTACTAGCTTTACTACCTTTACCTTAAAAAGATAAGTAGTCTTCCTTATACTAACCTCGCGGAGGCTAGCCGAGATAGTTATATACTACCGGCCGCTATATATATAGGTAATATCGTAATACTAAGGTCCGCCGCCGCTATAGTTACTTAGCCTTACGTTAATAATAGCGTAACCTTCCTAGCGCGCGTATTTCTATAGCGCCTTATAAGCGTTAGAAAAATCTAGGAAGAGTAGTATATTATATAATAGTAGCTAGAGTATCTTCTTATATAAAAAGTAAGTTTATAATTATTTAGGCGGCGATATAATTAGCGTTAATATATTAGGTCGCGGACGGGTAATTATAGTATTATTATAACGATAATACGTATTACGATATATTACGGGGTTATTATATATAGGGTAGTTACCTAGGGGGTAGACGCGAGGTACGTAGCTATAAAGCTATTTCCTATAATAATACGTATACCTCGCGTCTCGGCGCGCGGGGCTATACCTATTACGGTATAAACATAGGTAGGATAATATGCACGCATAGGTAGACTAAGGGGGGTCCACCAAGATCGACAAGTTGTCAAATAGGTAGAGGTACGATGACATGCCAGAAAGCGCTGGCACATAACCGTTTTCCCATTCCTCTTTACGCGGTTGGACAGGAGTTAGACAGCATGCATTCCTTCTGTTGTGCATGTCGGCGTCCCGAGTATCCTGTATTGAGTATTGCAAACTAAGCTGCCTGGACGCATATACATTCTCGTCTGCATATTATGCAGGAATGCATGGGCTTGAACGCATCTTACAAGCAGAACTACGTACGGGTGAGTTGCATTGACCCTGGGTGGTATATTAACCTGCAAAGCAACAGCGCCGGCTCTGCTAGTTCTACTCCACAGCTGTTGGACCATGCAAGCCAACCTTGGCTTCTATAGGTAGAGCCCACAAGCGTTTCTGCAGCTGCCGAAACTCCAATGGCAAAGTCCTAGACTCACGGGTCAGTGTGGTATTAACAATGCACGCTAATGATATGTTGGATTACAATATTGACATATTCTAACTACGTGTCGAAGCGAATGGCTTCGCCCAGTCGTGGACGCAGGTGGCGACGGGCGAGGCGAAGGCGAAGGCGGATACAGTCACCAAAATTTGGCTTCGGTAGTTGGCAAATCCCACATAGTGCATGCTATGGGAATCTAACTTGAAAAATTGACTGCATTGTACGGTAACCGCAGATGGTGGTTGGGTGTGCTTATAACTTATTGTGCTGTAGATGCGAAATGGCCGGAGCCGTCGTTTGGATAGCTTGTGCGCGAGCAGTTTCCCATACGTTCATGCATGCAAGCCAGCTTGTCTTCATGGCGAAAGTATAACAGGGCGGGCCACAACAAAGTTGGGATTCATGACGTGGCGAACATATGCATATGTCAATGTACAGATTGCATGCCCTAAATGTAATTGCTTTTCTTTTTGTAGGCTAAAAGTGTTTGTCAACCCAAGACGTTCGTCCAGAGTTGATGAGAAGCCACCGTTGGATTTCTGATCGCAAATATTCTTACCAGCAAAACCAATCCAAAACAAAGAGCAGAAACTACGGCCACAGCTCGCCTATGTTATCATGACTACTGCAGAAACTTTAGTCGATGTCCCATCATGCATGATGAAGCGGGACGATGGTAGTCCTGACAATGAACTAGCCTTCATCCCCGTGGTCATTTCTTCACTACGTGAAGTTTCGGATAAACATGGGGTCGAAGTGGATGGAATACTGCGTTTCGCTTGGAGCTTGGTGCTGGGAATTTATTCTGGCGCAGACGAAATTTCTTTTCGTTGTATCCGTCACCAGACTTCCAGTAATGAGTCGTCCTTGGAAGCATGGCTATATCGAATGGAGATTGATAGGGCCATCCCCATCCTGAATCTACTGGAAAGGAGCAAAAATTCTTGCCAGAAACATGACATGACAGACGAAGTGTCACAAAACTTAGCATTGGAGGGCTCTGACACCGTTCTAATGCACGGAAGCGAGCCTGGCAAGGCTTCCAAAGTGTTGAGGCAATCTGACATGGCCAATGTAGGTAACTTTGTCCACGAGCAGTGAACTTTTCACGTTACTAATAAAGAAGTAGATTAAAATCCTGTTGGAGACTGCTGGAACAACTGTGACCCTAGGCTACAGGACGTCAAAGCTGGGTAGCCTCCAGGCAAGGAGCATGGCAGCCGCCATAGGACGAGTCATCACTGCTCTGATCAAGCAAGCCTCGATGGCCATGAAAGATTTTGATTGGTGTGGCGAAGAAGACCTGCATATTCTTGCAAAATGGAACAATGTTGAAACGATCTGGGAGGAAGAGTGTGTCCATGATTCAATCTCCAAACGGGCAACACAACATCCAGACAAGCCTGCCGTTGACGCCTGGGACGGCCGTCTTACCTACCGCGAATTGGACAACCTTTCGTCAGTTCTCGCAATTCATTTAAAGAGACTAGGTGTTGCTCCAGAGACTTTTGTAGCTTTATGCTTCGAAAAGTCAAAGTGGCTGGTTGTCTCCATTCTCGCTGTCATCAAGGCTGGCGGCGCATATGTTGTTATCGAGCCATACTACCCCTATTCTCGCATGAGAGACATCTGCACACAGCTTGAAGTTAAACTTCTGTTAGCTAGCCGAGATTTGCTTCAGACAGCAAGTAAGCTGTCTGATCAGGTCGTGGTTGTCGAACAGGACTCTGAGTACTTCCTGGAGCGCCACGACGACGAGGGCCAATGGCAGAAAATATCACCTGGTATACCTCGCAATGCACTCTACGTTGTATTCTCTTCCGGATCCACCGGCAAACCAAAGGGGATCATAGTTGAGCATGCGGCGTTTGTCAGCTGGGGTACGCTGCTGAGACAATCACTCTGCTTGGATGCCCAGTCTCGTGTGCTCCAGTTCTCCAGCTTCGCCTTCCTTATAGCTCACCGGGACATCCTTCTCACACTCATGTTTGGAGGGTGTGTCTGTATGCCGTCTGAGCTGCAGCGGCTCAACCACCTCGAGACATTCATTGCTCAGTACCAAGTCAATTGGGCCAACCTTACCCCGTCTGTGGCAGCCCTCCTCGATCCAGGCATGACCCCCGAGCTCAAGACGCTGCTCCTGACTAGTGAGCCCATGTCGCTCAAAAGTCTGGCAACGTGGGAGGGTAAAGTGAACCTCTTGTTCGCATATGGTCAGGCTGAGAGTGTCAGCCTCTGCTGCGTGAGGAGGAGCCCAACGGTCGGGTCTGACCGAAAGAACGTTGGTCACAGAGTCGGCAGATCCATCTGGCTCGTCGACCCCGACGACCATAACAAGCTGGTGCCTGTGGGAGCTGTTGGTGAATTAGTTATGCAAGGTCCCGTGCTGGCTCGCGGCTACCTTGATTCTGAGAGAACCGCGCTTGCATTTCTTCACGATGTAGCGTGGCTGCAAAAACTACAGCCTGGATACGGTGGGAAGCTCTATAAAACAGGAGACTTGGCACAGTTCGCCGACGATGGCTCCGTCCGATATCTTAGCCGAAAAGACAACTCAGTGAAGCTATACGGGCAGCGGCTTGACCTGGACGAGGTGCTCCAGCAGGTTCAGCGTTGTCTGGTAGACATTTCAGACACGGAAGTCTGCGATGTGGTTATGGACTTGTGCCACACTTCAACCTCTGAGGATGTCAAGTTGACAGCATTTCTCGGGTTGAACCCTACGTCACCCGATACGGGAGGTTCTGTTCTCCTCGGCCCCTTGGACCGAGCCACTGTCTACCTGCAGAGATTTCGGTCTCGTTTGGCCAGTGTCGTTCCCCGATACATGATTCCAACCGCCGTCGTCATAGTGTCCCATATACCGCTCAATCTCTCCGGCAAAACTGATCGCAGAAAGCTGCGCGAGATTTTCTCCCAGATGACGTTTTCGGAGGTAGCTGCGTGTCTGGGATCCGACGCCAGCCACGAGGCTCCGTGCACACACCAAGAACTGCAGCTTCGTTCGCTCTGGTCGCAGGTGTTAAACACTGCTGAATCGAGCATCGGAAGACTCGATGACTTTTTCCGACGGGGAGGCGACTCGCTAGCGGCGATGAGGCTGGCCTCAGCCGCGCATGGCCTCGGTCTTGGCCTGACCTTTGGGGACATTTTTGCGAATCCGGTACTGTCAAGTCAGGCAAACATGATTAGCTCCACGGAGGGAAATACGCAAAAGAGTTACACATGTGCGGCGTTTGAATTGATTACAGAGAGCCAAAAGCAAGCTGTTCTTGCAACAGCAGCTGAGGAGTACGCTTTACCGGCGACTCGGATTGAGGACATCTATCCAACTACACCAATGCAACAGGGCCTTGTTGCTCTCAACTCTCTACGGCCAGGCTCGTATGTGTCACGACGTGTCTACAAGCTTGAAGACGGCGTTAGCTTTCGAAAGCTCGAAGCAGCTTGGAAAGCCACCTTGAACGCGACACCCGCCTTGAGAACCCGTGTCATACGATCTGTTGATGACGGCTCAACGTATCAAGTCGTGGTTCGCGACGAGGCGGTTGTTGACATGGCCCATGACCTGACCAAGTATCTGGCGGATGACGAGGCAAAGCCATTAAATCTAGGTGCGCCGCTCGTACGAATGGCGATCATATCCAACGCCAGCGGAGAGCCAAACTTTTGCGTCGTTACCATGCATCACTGCATATACGATGCCTGGTCCGCGGCTATCCTGAAGACCCAAGTGAGCGACACGTATCATGGCCGCGTTCCAGTCCCTCAAACATTTAGAGAGTTTGTCAAATATGTACTCCAATCTAATGACAATTCATCCGAGCATTGGAGGAGTGAGTTGGCTGGGATACGCGCCGAACAGTTTCCAGCTTTGCCAACTCCCACACATTCCCCAAACACCACGGAATCCGAAAGCCAGCATATATGCTTTCCTCCAAGTGTCGCAGCGGCAGCAAATATAACACTCACCACGCGCATACAACTAGCGTGGGCAATGACTCTGATGGCCTACACCAGCGTGAATGATGTAGTGTTTGGCTTGACGGTTTCTGGCAGGGCAGCGCCCGTGCCGGGGATTTACAAGATTGCTGGCCCCACGATTGCGACATTCCCTTTGAGGGCTCAGTTGAGGTCCTCTTCATCAATTCACGAGGAACTTGAGACGCTGCAGAGACGTGTGATAGAGATGATACCATTTGAACAGTTTGGGGTACAGAATATCAGTCGCCTTGGAGACGACGCGGCCAATGCGTGCAAGTTCCAGAGCCTCCTCGTGATCCAGCAGCGTCAATCATCAACCAAAAAGTTTGGCATCTTCGGTGATACTGACGGTTTTACGCCCCATCCAATGTGGAATACATACGCATTGACGATTCTGTGCACCCCCGACGCCGATGGAGGAGTCCGTTTCGAGGCGGTTTACGATGCCGCGGTGGTGCCGAAGGCCCAAATGAGACGGATTCTACAAGTCTTTGGCAATATCTTGAAGCAGACAGTACTGTCGCCGGATAAATTGGTGGGCGACATCGACAGTATCAGCACAAATGACTTGCAGCAAATCCAGCGCTGGAACTCTTCAGTGCCTCCAGCCGTTCCGAGGTGCATCGACGACATGATCCACGACCATTGCGCATCGCAGCCAGAAGCCACCGCAATTGACGCATGGGATGGTCAGTTTACCTATAAGCAGCTCGACGAGCAGTCGTCGCTGCTTTCAGCCGTTCTTAGAGAGAAAGGACTGGGTCCAGACATGTTTGTTCCTCTTTGCTTTGAAAAGTCGAAATGGGTCGCCGTTGCCATCTTGGCAGTCGCCAAAGCCGGTAGCGCGTTCATACTGTTGGACCCTTCACACCCAACCGAACGGCTGGCGTGGATTTGCAAGAATGCGCAAGCAGCAGTGTTGCTATGCTCCAAGGACACGGCTGTGTTGGCGGCGAAGCTTGGCTGTCAACACGTCGTCCAGGTCGATGAGAACAGCAGTCGAGAAAACCAATCCTCGCTAATGACTCAGGTGCATCATCCCATCCGGGCACTCCCTGGTCATGCCCTATGTGCGCTGTATACCTCGGGGTCGACGGGAACGCCCAAGGGCGTCGTCATCGAGCATTCAGCCTTCGCCACCCAAGTTACCGCGCTTGGACCGCACTTTCATCTGGGTAGCCAGTCACGTATTTTTCAGTTTGCATCTCATGCATTCGACGTCGCTGTCGCCGATTATGTGTTTGGACTGGCCCTTGGCGGCTGCGTATGCGTCCCGAATGAAGCGGACAGCCGGGACAACCTAGCCAAAGCCATACGAGACCGTAGAGCAAACTGGACCTTTCTGACACCTTCGGTCGCCCGAACGCTAAGACCCTCCGCTGTACCAGATCTCAACACCTTGGTGATTGGTGGCGAGTCTGCTAAGGGAATAGACTTTGCGGTTTGGTCAGGCGCCGTGCGGCTAGTCTACGTGTATGGTCCTGCTGAGGGGACGGTCTACTGCACTGTGCAGCCCAAGACTCAACCGGGTGCCAATCCGGTGAATATCGGACCGGCATATTCTTCCGCATGCTGGCTGGTAGAGCCTGCCAACCCGGAGAAGCTGGTTGCCATTGGGGCGGTTGGCGAGTTGGTGATTGAGGGCCCGATTGTCGGCCGTGGGTACATAGGAGATGATCTGGGCGGCTCGTCTTTCATTCCGCCGCCAAAGTGGTTGCGTGCCATGCCACGAAGTGAGCCGCCTGGCAGGCTATACAGAACTGGAGACTTGATGCGGTACAGTCTAGACGGCGACGGGTCGCTAGAGTTTGTTGGTCGGAAGGACAGGCAGGTCAAGCTTCGCGGGCAGAGAATGGAGCTTGCGGAGATTGAACATCAAGTTGCGCGGCATTTTCCTGCCGCAACGGATGCCATGGTGGAAATCATTGCCCCCCAGGACTCAGACAGTCAGAGGCTACTTGCTGCTTTTATCTGGGATGCCACCAATGATGCAGGGCAACGCTCAAGTAACAACCAAGGCACGCTGTCCACGTCTGACATATTCGCGGTCCCAGATGAAGAGTTCCAATTTCGGGCATCGATCGCGGAAGTGGCGCTACGGAAGAGCCTACCTCCTTTCATGAACCCTTCATTATTTGTTCCCCTCAAGCAATTCCCCCTCGGTCCTACCGGGAAAGTAGACCGGCGTCTTATCAAGGACAAGGCGTGCTCACTTTTGCGACGGGAGCTCAACATCTACCAGGGCTTTTGTACATCTACAATGAGGCCTCCTTCCAATAAGTCAGAAAGTAAAATACACCAGCTGGTTGCAGATGTGCTTGGTCGGGATCACGGCGACATTGGAATGAACGACGACTTTTTCCAGCTTGGTGGTGACTCTATTAGTGCCATGGTTCTGTCGGCACGGGCTATGGACATGGATCTGAAGTTGGCGGCCGCAGATATTCTAGGCTATCCTCGTCTTTGTGACATGGCCGACCTGGCCATTCAGAAAAGCACGGAAAGATGCCTGCCCACAGAGCAGTTCTCGCTACCAGAACCGTTCTCGTTGCTTCCCGCAGACTATCATCATGACACCTTGATGCAAGAAGTGATGCAACAGTGTCAACTAGGTGAAGACGATGTTGACGACATATATCAGTGTACACCACTACAAGAAGGGTTGTTCGCTCTCACAATGAAACAGCCTAGTGCGTACGTTTTCAGATTCACACTCCAACTGACGCAAGATCTGGACGTGGCTCGGTTTGAGAATGCATGGGAAGCAGTCATGGCGGCGAACCCCATCCTCCGTACAAGGATCATATGTGCCACCAGCATGGGAGGTCGCTTACTCCAGGTCGTCCTGCGCAATACGGGCTACAGACAACTGGTCGAAGAAGCTGGCCAGTTTACCGTTGAATTCGGCCACCCTCTATTTAGTGTCAACGTGTTGAAACGGGACAATGATGCGGCTGGATACCAGGCAGCGGTAACTCTGCACCATGCGCTCTACGATGGTCTGTCTCTGCGGTTGATACTGACGCAGCTATCTGCGGCTTACTACCAGAGCGAAAAGACAGTCTCACAGCCTTACAAGTGCTTCATCCAGCACTGCCTCTCTCTCCCCCCAGACGACGAGATGAGAAGCTTCTGGGCTGCCGAGCTGGCAGACGCCGCTGGGTCTATATTCACAACGACACCCGTGGACTCGTATTTATTGCAATCCCCGGAACACACAGAGTGCCATATTTCTCTCTCATCCAATGGAGCCACGGCTGTCCCGTTATCTGCAGCACTCAAACTTGCTTGGGGGGTCGTTGTATCGATGTTTACTGGGGAGAGTGATGCTGTCTTTGGCACCGTGGTTAGCGGCCGAATGGCGAATCTGAGAGGCATTCGCACAATCACTGGGCCGACGATTGCAACTATTCCGTTTCGCGTTCGACATGTCCCCACCATGGCCATTCAGGATGCGTTGGATGAAGTGCAATCAAGAAGCCTAAGAATGATTCCCTTTGAGCAGACAGGTTTGCAACGAATCTGCCAGCTCGGCTATGCGGATGCTTGCCGGTTTCAGAGTCTTTTGATAATACAATCCAAAGAGGAGGAAGAGCTTCCAGAGAGCCCTTTATACAAGATCCAAATGGGACAGCACAGTGGAGCTTTTCAAACATATCCCATCACTCTTGAGTGTACGCCCTCAGTAGGGTCAGTCCACATTCATGCGACGTTCGATTCCGACCTAATACCCGCCATTTTGGTGAATCGACTTCTGAAGCAGTACGCTGCGGCCCTGGCATACATCACCGCTATGCCCTGGAAACCTGTGTCGTCGATCCCTTCACAGAGTATCAATGATGCCAGACAGGTGTGGGCGTGGAACGCAATTGTCCCTCAAAGGGAGGATTCCTGTGTTCATGATCTCATAAGGAATGACCTTGCTACGAGACGAGGTGTTCCCGCCATCTGTGCGTGGGATGGTGGATTCACGTTTGACGAGCTAGAAGATACATCTGCGAGGCTTGCAAGGCACTTGACCAGTCTCGGCGTAACAGTTGGGACAATGGTTCCGGTCTGCTTCGAAAAATCACGGTGGGCAATGGTAGCAATACTGGCAGTGCTCAAGGCCGGCGGTGCGTTTGTCCCTCTAGATGTGTCGCAGGCCGCTGGTCGAAGAGAGGCCATCCTGGCTCGAGTCGGCGCAGAGGTGGTGCTGTCGTCGGCCAAACATTCCGCGGCGCTTGACACGGCCAAACGGGTCGTCGTTGTTGTGGATGATGCGAGTCTGAAGGCTCTCCCACCACAGCCACCGGTGACCGCTCCTTCATCGACTGAAGCGGTGCACGGGCTGGCTACCTCTACCTCTGCCGCGTACGTCTTCTTCACGTCTGGAAGCACCGGTGAGCCCAAGGGGGTCGTCGTGGACCACGGCGCTCTGAGTACCAGCTGTCTTGCCCACGGGTCGAGGATGGGGTTCAGCGAACAGACGAGGATGCTCCAATTCACCTCGTACACGTTTGACATCAGCCTGATGGAGATATTCACGACGCTCCTGTACGGCGGTTGCGTTTGTGTGCCGTCCGAAGCCGACAGGTTCAATGGGCTGGAGCTGAGCGCCGAGGCGATGAAGGTCAATACCGTGTCTCTGACGGCCTCGGTAGCGAGGCTTGTCGAGCCGCACCGCATGCCCTCCGTGGAAAGCATCATCTTTGTGGGCGAAAACGCGACGGATGACGACTTTAGAAAGTGGACACACCTTTCCCAGGTCTTTGACGCGTATGGTCCGACCGAGTGTACCATATTCTGCTCAATAAACGAGATACAAACCAGCAGCGGTGCGGGCTCGGTGATTGGAAAGGCTGTCGGCTCAGTCTCCTGGGTCGTGTCTCCGGATGACCATGACAAGCTCGTGCCGATTGGGGCCGTTGGTGAGCTGCTCGTGGAGGGACCAGTTCTGGCCCGCGGCTACTTGAATGACGTGGAAAAGACATCGGCAGTTTTCATTGAGGATCCGTCGTGGTTAGTGCAGGGCATCGCTGGCTACGCGGGTAGGCGGGGTCGGCTATACAAGACGGGTGACTTGGTGCGATACAGTGAAGACGGGAGCTTGACGTACCTTGGACGCAAAGACGGACAGGTTAAGATCCGAGGCCACCGTGTCGAGGTTGGGGAAGTGGAATGCCATCTACGCGACTGCATCACCGGAGTTGATCAGGCAGCCGTGGTGCCTGTCACGCCAAACATGGAGGCTGCCGGATCTCAGTTGACAGCTTTCTTGTGCTTTGGAAACGAGGCATCCCCATCAGAGAATCATGTTCGAGCCGTTAGCCTCTCGCTTTCCACAAGAGACCATTTGGCGGATCGTTTACCAGCATACATGCTACCTAGCGCATATCTTGCTGTCGGGCGGTTACCGTTGAATACATCGGGCAAACTGGATCGCAGGCACCTCCAAGGGATCGCCACAGACTACTTTCAACGTCACAGGGCGAGTGCCGATGGAATGCACAAAACGCAGCAACATGGTCACCTCGCTGGGGAAGAGGAAATCTGGTTGCCCGACGAGAACACCTCCAGACGAGCTACGTTGTCATCTCTACCCTCAACATTTCGCGACTGTTCCAGTGCGACGGAGAGGAGCATAAGAGATGCATGGGGAGCGGTTCTTGGGCTCCCAAGCGAGAGGATAAGCATCGATGACAACTTTTACGACATTGGCGGGGACTCAATTCGTATCATCAGACTCATGAAGGCAATCCAGAACGAATTTGGCGTTCAGCTGGGGCTGTCACTGGTGAACAGTCGCAAAACGACAATTGCCAAGATGGCGGAGTATATCGAGAGAAAGCCAGAGATGGATTCGCCACTTAACCTTGAGGGAGAGATTGGGGAGGCACTCTGTTCGACCTGGACGTCGGCGATTTGTGAACCATGGTTCAAGCCAGTCAGGCCAACGCTCGGCCCCCCGAATGTATTCCTCACGGGCGGGACTGGGTTTCTGGGCACGCAGATTTTGCGCACTCTTCTGACATCAACCGCCGTCGAGCGGGTGGTGGCCCTTGTTCGCGCGGCCTCGGTTGCTCAAGGGCTGGAACGGCTGCGCAGTACAGCAGTCACCGCAGAGTGGTGGAAGGCAGAATACGAGGCACGCATCGACGTCTGGACAGGTGACTTGGCGCTCGAGAGGCTTGGGCTAAATGACGCGCAATGGAGTCAGCTGTCGGGAACGGCCGCCGCAGGCAGCAACATCGACGCCATCATCCACAACGGCGCCGTCGTGAACTGGAGCATGGACTACGACAGGCTGCGGCTGCCCAACACACTATCCACCGTTCAGCTGCTCAAGGCCGCGGCCCTGTCTCGCGCCTCGCCGCGGTTTGTCTTTGTATCCGGCGGCGCCATGGCCGACCTGGACGTGAGCCCGGGCAACAGTGCCGTATTGGAACAGCTCAGCAGCAGAAGAAGCAACGGCTATTCGCAGAGCAAGTTCGTCGCAGAGGCCACTGTCCGCCGCTTCGCCGCCCGGCTGCTGCGCTCGCAGAACCGATTCTCCGTCATCAAGCCCGGCATGATCATCGGGACCGCGGACGCGGGGGTCGCGAACCTGGACGACTTTATCTGGCGCGTCGTCGCCACGGCCGCGCGCCTGCGGCTCTATCCCCTGGATGCAGACAGCTGGATTCCCATCACAGACGGGGGGTTCGTCGCGGCACGGGTCGCGGCCCAGGTGCTTTCCGATGATGACGACGATGACGACAACGGCGCCGTCGTCTCGTCGTACGTCGGCATGGCGACCAAGTATGGCCTCCGCGCTGGGGACTTTTGGGAGCAGGTTAATTCGGAGCTGGAGCATGCGTGCGAGCCGGCGCCGTGGAATATCTGGGTTGAGCGCGCGCTGGCCCAGACGCAACAGGTCGGCGAGAGCCATCCGCTGTGGCCGGTGCAAGAGTTTCTGGGAAGCAGACAGGGAAAACACGGTGGCGGTGGTGGTGGCATCTCGACGTTGACGCCGCTGGTCCCCCCAGACAGGAAAACTCTCTGCGAAGCGGTCAAGGCCAACGTGCGTTACTTAGGCCGGGTTGGGTTTCTTGAGTGCCGACACGGTGGTGAGTGTTCGAAGGCACAGCCCGCGGTGTTTCATCGAGGAGCCGCTGCCCCGGCATTGAATCTCCGAACGGACGCCAACTCTAGCGTGAGCTGAGCTGATTGTGTGTAAATAAGGTGTGGAAGCGCGGATGGGACGGATGGGCTGTTGCGGTTTCAATAAATGTATCGGCTGCCAGAGCTTGCAGTAATACATATATATTCATAACCTTACCCATATATATACATACATACATATGAATATGAATAGAGGTCTTATGAATACATACTTATGCATATGAAATAGCATCACGTGGTAGGTAAATTTTCTGACGTTGTTTGTTACGTGGGATGTCGATGGTAATTACGCCACCAAATGATGTAAAGGCCCATCGGATGCGCTGCTATGGCTATATTCTCAATCTTGTTGCGCGTGCGTTTCTTTTCGGTAAAGATGCCGAATCTTTCGAGCTAGAGTTAGACATCAATAGCATAAGAGGCCTTGCGGAGCAAGACCTTCGTCATTAGCGTTCGAAGGGCCTAATTAGGAAGCTCCACAATATCGTCAAATTTATTAAATCGTTATCTTAACGTAGCGAATATTTTAAGCGTATCGCTTACGAGGAGGAGTACGAGGGATACCGTCTTTCCGAGGAATTAACCGCCGAGCTTAAGGTCGTACTAGATAATAAGACGCGGTAGAACCCTACTTATATAATAGTTAAGAGGGCTCTACGGAAGTAGACTAATATTAGAGCCTTTATCTTTATACTCGAGGGTAAGTAAGACGACGTAAAAAGAATCCCTACTAATAATATCTTATCTAACGAGGATTAGCGCGTTTTTAGCGAGGTTATTATAGAATGCTCTATAGCGAGGACTAGTAGGGCATTTCCCTACGCTCTCCCTACCTTAGTACCGTATAATCTACGGGAAATCTTACGATAACTAAGCGGGGTATTTCCTAGCGCTTTTCTTACCTTATTACCGCGTAATCTACGGGAAATCCTATAATAACTAAGCGGGGTATTTCTTAATACTTTCCCTATTCTATTACTATATAATCTATAGGAAATCCTATAATAACTAAGGCGAGGTATTTATTAGCTACTTTAGCTAAAGAGCTATAAGAAGAAAAAATATTAAGATATCTATAGGCGATATATAGAATATTTAGAGGATTTTCTTTAATACTTTCCTTTCCCTTTCCTTAGAGTTATATATTTAATACTAGTAATTAATTAAAATAAGTAGAAAAGATAGCTTTTGAAATCTACGTTATTATATATTAATATATATACAATATAAAGACTATAAAATCCTCGAAAAAAGCTTCCCTATATAGATATTATTTTTATTATAAGTATTGCTAATCGTATAGTAGAAAATCTCTAATTAAATAGTAAAACCCACAATTTGCTTATTCGAGCCCGCACTAGGCCGCGCTAGCCAAATTGGCTATATAGCCCTAGGTATCTAAGGCATTTCCTAAAGTTGTATTTCTGCTACCGCCGCTGCCGCCGCTGCTATTGCCGCTACTACTACTACTACCTGGCACGCCTCTGTCTACTTCGAAATGCGTTTTTTAAGCAAATTGGGCCGTGGCCTAGCTAGCTTGCTAGCTGGCTGGCCTTGGATTGACCCTATTGTGCCCGTTGTGACGCAATCGTGACTTTTGTCACAAGGCAGGATCTAACGGACTAATTGACCCGAAGTCTCGCGACTTCGTAACCTCGGCTAACATTAGCATAACGCTAATAGAAGCAGCTAGCCGGATCCGGAGTATTAATTATAATTACTATATTTATTTAGCTATATTTAGTAGTACTATAATAGGTATAGAGTAAGCTAGATATATAGATAAAAGGCAACGGTTTTACCTACCGTTTTACTAGCGTTAGCGCAAAATAACTACTAAGTCTCTCTACCTACCTAAGATTTATATACTTATATAACTATATAATAGTTATAAGCCTAGTACTTACTCTATACCGTTAGTATACTAATATTAAGAGAGTTATATAGACTAAATTAGTCTAGTAATATATCGATTTAGTAGCTAATTTAGTTTTAAGAAAGCTAAAAGTACTAAAGTTATTTAACTTAAAGACTATAAGTTAAGAGCCTTAGGAACTAGAAAATAAGGAAGATTAAGAAAAAGATTTATAACCCCTTATAACTAGATTAACTAAGATTCATATACTTATAGGGAAAGTAAAAGAGAATAATAATAGTTAACTACCCTATATCCCTTCGTTAGTTTTTATAGCTATAAAAACCTTATATAAAGTAGCGGCTTTAGATAAATATAAAGACTTTAAGTTACTTTATTATAAAAGCTAGGTCTTAATCTATAATAAGAAGATTAAATTAATAAATCTAGTTATATATTATATTAATTTAAGCCTCTTATCTAACTATATAAGCCTTATAGTTAAATTAATTACTATAAGGGGGAAACTATAGAAGCTTATGAAAACTATATAGCTTAGGGACTAAAAAGAAAAGAAGCTTATAAAAGATAAGCTTATTAAGACTTTCTTTTAGGACTTTAAAAAAAGCTAACTTTAGCGCTTAAATTATAACTCTTAAAAATAGCTTTAAGCTATATTAATAGGTTAACTCCTTATATAGTACTAAAGAAGAGGTCTATAGATAATTTTTATAAGCCTTAAGCTTATACTTTCCTTTATTTATAGATTTATAGTATAAAGATTATATTATAGCTAAGATAACCTCTAAATAGCTTCTAACTTTTACCTAAATAGCTTATACTTTTAAGCTTATAAAGGCTAATAATACGAATAATAAGAAGACTAATAGTATATTCGCTACTATACTATAAGGTTATAAGTAGAGCCCTATAAATAGTAGCTCTAGCTTTAATAATAATTATAATAATAGTATTAATCTAGAAAGGAAGAAGTATAATAAATATAATAGGAATTATATTAAAAAAGGTAGTATTAAAAACTACTAAAAATGGTATACTTATATATTAAGTAAAAAGCTAGACTAGTTAAAAGGGGATCTTAATAAGGATTTACTAAAGACGATATAGAAGAAGGTTTAAAATACTAATTAAAATATTAGGAATACGATTAAGGCCTTTATTAAAAAGAAGTCTTTAGGCTTCTTAAGCTCTTTAATAGATATAGTAACTTAGGGGTACTTTAAAATAGGCTCTATTAATATAATTTCTTCCTTAGACTCTTAAATCTAAATCTTATAGCTAGTTAATACTATAAATAGCGTTAATAATACCTATTTAATAAAGGATAAAGTCCTCTTAGGTAGCGGATTAAATTTAAATATATTTAATTATATAAGATAGTTTAAGACTCTTAATTAAGTATAGGGCTCTCGCCTAGTTACTAGGACTTAGGAAGTATAAATAAAATTAATAAGTATAGTTAAGCTAATTATAGAAACTAGCTATAAGCTAACTCTATTTAATACTATATATTTTCCTAATTTCTATATTAATATAGTCTTTCTTAAGCTTTTTATAGATAAGGGGATAGTCTAGAATAATATTATAGGAGAATTATATAACTAACGCTTTAAATAAGTTATCCTTCGGACTAAATATAAGCTTAATTAGCCCTATATTAACTATAAGCCTTAAGATAACTTACTAATAGTTTTTACCGCCTTAATTAGCTTAACTAAGACTATACTATACTAATAGGGATTAAAATACCCTTAAGTAGTTACTTTAACGCTAGAGGCCCTATAGTACGCTAGAATAAGTTATCTAGGTAAGGTAATAATAAAATACCTCGGTTAAAGCCTAAGCGTTAAGTTTAGTAAGATCTTAATATTAAATTATAAAATCTATATTATAATTAAAATTAAGAAAGCTAAATTAAGGGTTTTATTTTTAAAAAAGCTATATAAAGTTATTAGCTTTAATCTTTTTTAGCTTAGAGCTACTTTTAATAAAAGTAACTATCTTACTCTCTTTACTTATATATATATAAGAATAAAATACTCTTTTAAGCTTACCGAAAAAACTAAGCTTATATAGATTTAGTAGCGCTTTATAAAGTATTTAAGTATTAAATATAGTATAAAGATAGCTACCCTATAGTTAAATAATAATGTTAATATTACTAAGGAATTTATAAATAACCTTTAAGATAAAAGTATAGAAATTAAACTATTTTCTTTAAATTCCTTAAATTAAAATAGTTATATAGAGCGATTTAGGGGGGTATTAATATAGAAAATTAAGCTTCTTATCGCCTAGTTAAGATTCCCTATAGATATATAGCTATTAGTAGTAATAGTAGCTATTTATTTACTTAATTAGACGGAAGTTAAGTCTCGAAGGTAGAAATCCCCTTAGGAATACCTTTATATATAGCTAAGAGATAATATCCCGGACTAGAAAACCTTATTATAAAACTATAAGCTTAATAAGAAGTATATTTATATATTTAGATAAAAGGCCTATTTAATAACGAGAAAGAAGCTAAGAGGAAAATTAAAAAGGCTCTCCTTATTAGCTTATATTAAATATCTATCTAGATATATATTATTTATATAAGTTATAATCTAAGTCTTTTTATTAAAAAGGAATACTTTTTTTAATACTTTATATATTCTTTTTAATAAGAAAATCTTCTATAGCGAAAAATAATACGAAGGAGAAACTATTATATAAATAGAGGAGGTAATAAATTAAATTAAGTAGATAAAGTAAATTAAAAAGAATTAACTCGAAGATATAAATACCCTAGATACTATATAATAATTATTTACTAATACTTTCTTCGTTACGGAGGATACCGCGCTATAAGATATTAATACTAATTATTAAAACCCTTAATACTTAAGCTATTATAAGCGCGCTTATCTTCCTATTAAGTAAGAAAAACAATATAAAATTTAATAGAAAAGAAGCTTTTTATAAAAGAAGAAGAAAAGCCTTAAGCTTTAACTTAAGATTAAAATTATAACTTTTAAAACTATTTAACCCTTTTTTTTATAACTCTTCTACTTAAGTTAATCTATAAGCTAAACGAAGATAATTTTAATAAGGCTATATTTACTATTAATTTATTTATAATATTAAAGCTATATTACGATATAGCTTTACTACCGCTTAAGTCGTATAGAGAGTTAAAAAGTAAGCTAAATAAGAAGCTATAAATAAAGGTAATAAAGAAAAAGCTAAAAAAGCTTATAAATTAAGGAATATATAATCTCGTTAACTATAATAACGTACTTAACTCTATATAGTTAATATAAGTATTTACTTATAATATAAATAAAAAAGGCTTTATTATATAATATAAAGTATAAATTATAGTTAAGGGAGATTTATAAGCTTATATAGATATACTTTTAGCTATATATATACTTATAGTTAAGACTTTTCGCTTCTTTATAGCTATTACTATTTATTTTAACCTTAATACTTATTAATATAACTTTATTAATATATTTCTTAATATAAATCTCGATAAAGAAGTTTATTACCTAACCCTTAATAGCTTCTATAAGAAGAATAAAATATAGAAACTAAAAAAAGCTTTCTATAGGCTTCGCTACTTACCCTTTCTTTAGTATAAAAAGCTTATATAATATCTTATAACTTAAGGTTTTAAGTTAGTCTTAGAAGATCTATATATTATATATAATAGTTCCTCGAATACCCCCTCCCTATTAGAGTCTACTACTAACGCCGCGGCGGCGGCGGCGCGCGCGCGCGCCGCCTCCGTAGTAGCGTAGCCGATCTCTACCGCCCGGCGGAAATAGCGTATCTCGTCGCGAATCTTAGCTATAGAATTAGTAGTAAACGTTACCGCGGTCGCGATCTAACGTAGGACTGCTAGCGTAGCGGCGTCGGCTTAGGGGCGGGCCTCGGGCGCGACGGGTAGGAGGGCTAAGGGAACGGCGGTAAGCGGGGGCGTAAGAGCGGCGGCGGCGGCCCGGCGTCGTAGCGTAGCTAGCCCGTTAGCGGTACGCTAAGCGCGTAGAGCGCGTATAGCGGCCTAACTAAGCCGGCCGAGCTCGGTAGCGGGCTATTCGAGGTTAGTAGGAGGACCGAAGTTAAAGCGAGAGCGAGGGGAATATAAACCGTAGCTAGCGTAGTAGAGGCGTTAGATAGAAAGCGGGCTACTTCCTATATAGCTAGATCCGTAATTTAGTAGCGTTAGTAAAGCGTATATAACGCGGGGGTATAGCGATAACTTACTAGTTTATAAGGCCGATTTTTAGTAATATAAGCTATATAATATAAACTAGTACTAACTACGAACCTAAAGCGTTAGTAAGGCGAGAACGAAGCGAAAGCGGACCGAACTTACTAATTAAGTCGTAGTAATAGATAGCTAAGCTAGTATTAATACGCGATATATAGGAAGTATAGGGAATAGAGCGAGGGCGACCTAACTACGAGGCGAGTTAGTACTAATAACGAAGCGAGGACGACCTAACCTACTACCCTAATAATGCCGGCGTTACGCGGGCGTTTAGCGTTAGCGACGGTAAGCGTAGATATAGCGGGAGCGCGGCGGCGAGAGTATAGTAAGAGCGTAGTAAGAGCGTAATAATAGCGTAGCGCGAGTAAGTAGGTAGGTAGGTAAGAGGGCTAAGAAGGGTTAGCGAAACGCACGCGAGAGGATATCGCACCGCGGGAGACCCGCGTACGATAGTAAAGACTTACTAGTAGCGTTAGCGGCGGCCTTAGGGAGGGAAAAAGAGAAGGAAGGAAGGAAAGAAAAAATAGGGGGGAGGCCTTCCTTTTATAGTTAAGAAGGGGAGGCCTTAGGTAGCGACCGAATAAACGAGGCGGTAGTAATAATAGTAGTAAATCGTCGAGTTACGGCGAGAGCGCCGGACCTTTAATATAACGCTAGACCGCGATATAGTCGCTCCGGCCTATAAAAAGTAGCGCTACGAGACTAAGCCGTCCGCGCGGCGAGGACGTACTATAGTAGCGCCGTAATATACCTAGCCTACGGGCCTAGACGTCCCTAGGTAAGTAAATTCCCTAGGTAGGCTAACTAGCTAACTATACTAGGCTAGCGTAGGAGCGTACCTATACCGAGAACGCCGCGATAACGCCCCTTACGAGGCGCGAAAATAGAAAAGAGTAGGATATAGGTTTTTCTCCCGGTACGCGGGTTTCCTAAGTTAGTTTAGAATAGGAGTACTAGGGCTTTCTAAGCTAACTAGAGTAATAAATCTCTCTCTCTCTCTCTTATAAAAGCTTATATAGTAAAAGTATTAAGAGAGCTTACCTAGTTCCTAGGTATTAATATTATAAGAGATAGGGATTAAAAGAAGCTATAGCTATTATAATAGTTATATATCGAAAAGATTACTTTAAAATTTAATTATATAGAGGTATTAAGACTACCTAAGTAGCTATTACCTCTTAATTCGTTAGAACTATATAATTAGGAAGCTATAACCTAGGAAAAAAAGTATTATTAAGTGCTAATTAAATCCCTAAAATATACTACTATAATTATAAAAGCTAATATAGCTTACGCTATTATAAAGCTATTATAATTCCTTTAAAACCTAAGCTCTTAGTATATTTCTATAGCTAATACTATTATTAATCTATTATATTATTATAAGGATTTAGCTATAATATATAATAGTAATAACTATATAGTAAAAGCTATATTAAATACCTCCTTTACTAACTATAGCGATAGGAAGAGTATATAAAGCTATACTTTTAAGCTTTTCGGCGGTATTATATTATTATTAGCTTCGTTAAGAGGTATAAAGTAGTAGGATTTCTATTAATTAGATTAAGACTACCGAGATAATTATAAATAGCTTTATAAAGCTATTATAAGGAGAGAAATTTACTAATTTCTAGCGCTAAATAAGCCTAGCTAGCTTTAAGCTAAAAGCTAGTAAAGGCTTTATAAACTAGCCTTTATTACTAGCCATAAGCGCTTAGCTTATATAATAAATAGGCTATAAAGGTAGGTACTTTACTTTAATTACCTTTAATATAATAATAAACTATAATACTTTTTAATTATATACTTAATTAATATTAAAAAAGCTAAAAAATAAGCTATATATACGCGAGTTAAATTTATAACTTTTAAGCTCTTTTATTTTAATTAGGAAGGGTATTTCGCGCTTACTAGTAGCTTATAAGCTTTTTTTAAAGGATTTTAATATATCTTAAGAGCTATATATAACGAAGGAATTATACTCTAAAGGTAACTATATAACGAAAATAATAACTATTTTAATAAGTAAAAAAGGAATTTTAGGGATTTAATATAGTTATTATATTATAGGAGCTAAGCTATCCTTACCCCCTAGCTAGATTTAATAAAACCTAAATACTAAGGTATATTCGTAATTTAAGATTACTATATAATAACTATACCTAAGAAATACTTAATAGTTAGATTTTAATACTTTAAAACCCTATAAAATATAAGTCTAAGTCTAGGAAGTTATTATTAGTATTATTACTACTATATTATTATACTTTTTCTTCTTTTTTTTCTTTAGTTAATTTCTTAAATCGGGTTATTACTAAAGGTCGATTTTAGGGTTATATTATTTATAAGAGATCCGGGGAAACCTTAGTAAGAAGACTTACTTAAGGAGGGTAGGCCTATTTAGTCTTATATTATAGTATATACTTATAACCGTTTAGCTAAACTATATAAGCTTCTATACGTTCTTAGTTATTTAATAGTAGGAGATTTTAATATATAATATCTTTATTATCCTTATAGATTAACCCTTATAGAATAAGAATCTTAAACTCGGTAATTAAAGCTATAAAGTAACTATCGCGAAGGTATAGCTAGCCCTAGGGGGGTATATTATAAGGTAGGATTTAATAGACTAATTAACCCGAAGTCTCGTAGCGACTTTATAACCTTAGTTAATATTAGTAAAACGTTAACGGAAGCGGCTAGCTAAATCCGGAGTATTAATTATAATTACTATATTTATTTAGCTATATTTAGTAGTACTATAATAAGTATAGAGTAGGCTAGATATATAGATAAAAGGCAACGGTTTTACCTACTATTTTACTAGCGTTAGCGCAATATAACTACTAAGTCTCTCTACCTACCTAAGACCTATATACTTACATAACTATATAATAACTTTAGGGAATTCCTTTAGTACCCAGGGCTATATAGCTAATTTAGCTAGCGCGGCCTAGCGCGGGCTAGAATAGGCAAATTATGGGTTTTACTATTCGATTAGAGATTTTCTACTATACAATTAGTAATACTCTTTATTATCTCTCTATCCTTACAGCTATAAAACTATACTTAACCTACTCTTTTAATATATAATACTATCCTTCTTAGGGTTAGGGCTATATATTAGGGTTATAAAATATATAGGAAATATTAGTATATTTTCCCTATATTTTATATAATATCTCCTATTTAGGAAAAGTGGGTCTTCGACTTACAATAAGAGATTAAAAAGATACAGCAAAATCCGTAAAATAAGGTTCGTAGTAATATACGTATACTTAGTAGCTACTACTAAACCTTATTACTATAACGTAGAATTTAACTCTAATTAAGCGACAAGAATGCTACCCAAAAATCCCTTATATATAGTCTTTTTAGCGCTTTTATATGCGGGTCTTTCCGACTATAAAGGTCCTCTAGTTCCTAAGATATTTAACCATAAGTAAAGGCGATTCCCCCTAGAAAGTTAAGAGAGGTAGACAAGCATAATTACGCTTTTCTCCCCCAATCTTAATTTCATATTTACATACTATATATTACAATAAACCTCAAATTTCAGGCTATCTACCTATTAGCCTACCCTATACTATATTAATCTACCCTATACTATATCTTCCACTGTGACCTGTATTAATATTATATTATATATTTTATCTAGTAATTCGCTTATAAAGTAGGTTAATTCTTATAGTAATTAGCCTAGCTTACCTACTCGATAGACGGTCATTAGCTTATATACTACGGATCCTACTTATCTTAGGAGATTCTATAGTATTTAGTAGTAATTCTCGCTTTAGGAAAAGGATATCTAGGAAGTAGTAGCGCTATATAATTAATAAAATTATAAGAATAACCTATAATATCTTTTTAAGTAAGAAACTCCTCCTCAATATTAAATACTATAAGGTACTCCGCGAAGATATCCTACTAGAAGTATAAACTTAATTTATATAAAAACGAGAAGTAAATTTTTAAGAGGTAATAGTATAAACTATATATATAGCTTAATAAATCCTATATCCCTTCCTAAGTAACTTTACTTAAACTAAGTATAGTAACGCGGGATATATCTACTTTCTACTTAGCTAGTAATACTTAAAAGGAGTAAAAGTAGTAAAAACTAATCTTAATTTTTAGCTTATAAACTTAAGAAATATTAAGCTTAGAAATAACCTCCTCGCTTACGTTAAAAGTTACTAATAGGATAATAATAGGAAATTAATACTCTAGAACGAGCTAATAAAAATAACCTTAACGTCCGCGACTAAAGGGTATAAAAATTAATAGAACTTAAGATTTCTCTTTTAAGATAGAAGGATTTATTTATATTACTAAAGGGAAACCTAATAACCCGGATTTAATAACTAAAGTAAAGAGAAAAATATATTTAGTCTATTTATAAATAAACTTAAACCGGCCTTATTAATAGACTATTTATACTCTCCTTAATAAAATTTAGGAATATAGTAGTAGAAAAGGAAAGTATATTACTAATAAGACTACTACCTACTTTAAAGAAAGAGAGATATTTCTATAATATATACTATAAGCTACTACTAATTATTACTTTAAAAATATTATTTTCTATTAATACCTTAATACTTAATTACTATTTAATTATAGAAGGATGTTAGACAATTTACCTTATAGTTAAAGGAGCTTCTAAGAGCCCACAAGGCTTAAAATAGCCTATTAGGCTAAGAGACTAAGAGGCTTAAGGCAACTGCCACAAGGTCTAACTATAACCCACACAACCCACATAGTCTCACACAAGGTCTCGAGACTAGCTTCCACATCTATATTACAGAAATCTACAACATAGGTCTTACACATATAGATTGCAACATATAGGATAGACCTATCTAAATAGATAGTAAAACCTATAGCCTTTCCTAGTTATTTTATAGTCTTAAATCGAGATCCTTATTAGGATAGGAATTTAATAGGGTAATAATACTAGCTACTAGGAAATAATAAATAGGTAGCTAGAGACGGAGGATTAAGAGTTAAGAAAGATCGATATACATATACGACTAAGATAAAAAAATATAATAAAGGGCGTCTTTATAAGCCTACTTTTTGCGTGCACTCTTTTCCCTGCCCGATGCTTCTAGTATCGCAAATTGCTACTATTTTATTCTAATTTTAATTCCATGCAACAAGCCTGCTCTCAAACTGCTTGACAGGACTTAATAATAACTTAAGTTAAGGATATAATAGTACCTTATTATTAAGATAAAGATAATATAAATTAAGTAAGCTTAGCGCTTTAATCCTCTTTACCGTTAACTCTAGCTATCCTGTAAGAGGATAGCTACTTTTAACTATTTATATAATAGAGGAGTAACTCTATTACTTTATTAGAGTAATTACCTTTATAAGATAAAAACTAAGAGGAAATAAATCCTAGACTACTTTAATTATAATTTAAGCTATAAATATTAATAAGTTTAACTTAATTAAGCTAATAGACTTAATATTCGATAAGGTTATTAAAGATAATAAGACTATTATCTATTAAAGCGTTGATTAGTTTATCGACGCGCTTAAATAATAAGTAAGCTATAGCTTTATATATACTAACGAACTTATTATCCTCCTTTGTTACGAAATAACTAATATCTAGCCGAATAGACGTATAGTTACTTCGTAGATACCTTAAATAGCTAGGCTATTATAAGGTATGTTATTTATCTGTAGTTGTAGAGGGTATTACTTAGCAAGAGGGGTCTATATAGTCTTACTACTTAATCCTTAGTAGTACTAAGCCGGCTAGGCTAAGCTTAGATAACTAAGGGTAAAGGTGGGGCTAGAATTAGGCTCTAAGAAATAGGCTGTATTTAAAGGTAGTCTGTGTAGTGCGTTGTAATAGTAGTAGTGGTGATTTAAGCTAGAGAGGAAGGAAAGAAAAGTGGGAAGAGAGGGAAGAAAAGCCTCCTTATATACACAATCTTCCTTAATAGAAATACCCCCTTTCCTTACTAACTAGACCCCTATTCGGCCGTATTATAAATCAAGGAATAACTTATAGGTTATATAGTTATTGTCCTATAGCTCTTATAGGCCTATAATTTAGCTATATCGATAGATCGATATAGTTATCCTAACAGTCTCTAGCTTCTAAGACTAAAGAGTAACTTAGAGGTTAGGTGGTTACCTTCTTATAATTCCTATAGGCTTCTTATTTAGTTATATCGATAGTTATATCGATAGTTATTAAATAGCTTTATAGGCTATATAAGAGAGAGGGTGTAATAGGCGTTAAAGTAGGTGTGGAAGTCCGGATAATATAGTCCTATCCCTTATATATCCGTATATAGCCTAGACCTTAGATATCCGATACTAGCCGCTTAAGCCGACGCTAGCCGAGGGGTTATACCAAGGTTATATTTAAATAGCTAGCTTGCGTTATAGTAGTTAGGTTAGGTACGGGCTTATAGCTAGTAGCTATACGTATTATATTCGTATCTTAAAGGCTTTTTAAGTCGTTTCTTAACATCCTTCCTATACTCCTTCGTAGTAGTGCTACGGAATAGTTCTCTAGAGATTTAGACGGGGAAGACTAGTAAAACCTTTATACGCTAAAAACTAAAATCCTCGATTAATATAATACGCTAAGGGATAGGTTTTAAGTCTAACCTAAAGTAGAGCTACGAGCTTTTAAGCGTAAATAAATCACTATTTAAGATATTATCTAAAGGAAGGACTTATAATTATAGATTTCCTAGCTTAAACGGAAGGTATAAATAGCGTAATACCTCCTTTAATATATTGCCTTTATTATATACTAGAAACTTAACCCTTTTCTATAAGAATTATTTTAATAGCTCGTATTTAGTAAGATAATTAATAAATAAGCTATAGATTATAAAGTATAAATCTTATAACTTTAGGTTAAATACTTTATAAGATCTTAAAGTATTATTACTACTAGAAAAATACTAAGACAATAAGTAAAAACGGAACCTATAAATAAATTCGAGAATAAAGTCGCTTATTTAAAAGTAAATACCCTAAGACTTCTCCCTACTAAATATAAAACCCTATAGGTAAAAACGCTAGATATCTAAGGATTTTATACCCTTAACCCGTATAGAAAAGTATCCCTCCTACTATAGTCCTACGCTCCCTATAGCTTCGAAGCTACGCTAATCCTAAAAGTAACCTTCGCCAAGATAAATAAAGAACGTAAGATAATATATAGGGAAACCCTTTAGCGAAGTAAAACCCTAAAGGTAAAGGAAGAAATAGAATACCTTACTAAATACCTTAATTAGCTATTAGCTAAAGAAATAAAAAATAATATTAGCGATATACTAAAGGATAATAACCTTAAAGAATCTAACGACTATAAAGATAACTTATCCCTATATATAACGCAGGACGAAGTTTACTTTGTTTAAAGTTATACTTAACTACGCTAAAGTCTTATAGTAACTAAGCTTAAGCCCTAAGAGTATAATCGCGAGGGAAACCTATAAGTCGAGAGACTTAAGTAAAAAGACGCAAAGCTAATTAAACCCCTACTAATTATTATTACATAACTTAGTTAGTAGATTATAAATTTAGACGCCCTTTTTAATTATACTTACGCTAAGATTATAGTATATAGTAGAGGGGCTAAAAAAGACTATAGAAATATATATCGACTTAAGGGCGTTTTACTACTTTATAGACGAAAAAATACTAAACTTCTTTGAGTAAGTCTATATTGATAGAAATAAAACTTACTACTTTGAAGGAGTTAGTAGATACACCAAAGCTTAGGGTTAAGCGATAACATCTATCTACCTTTTAAGTAAAATTAATAAGTAACTTATAACTAAAAAATCCTAAATCGGCGTATAAATAATAATTAGGCTTATACCTAAGCTACTACTTAGTAATAAATAGCTATTACTATATAAAGCTAACCTCTTTACTATAATTAAAATACTTTAAGTTAGCGCTTATAAAGACCTCGCTTATAACGTGCTATTCTAGCGCTAGCTAGTAGTACGTAAGCGCGTATTTTATATTAAAAAGACTATTATTTTCCTTAGGACGCGAGCTATTATTCTTACTATAATAAAGGAGTACCCCCTAGGACGGGACCTTATCTTCTTCGTAGATATATTAAGACTCGTAAATACCTTCCTCTATAATAATAAAAGAATTATTACTATAAATTATCTCTATAAACCTATTACGCTCTAATAGGGGTAGAAAATTAGGATACTAATAGATATCGTAGATTATTAAGTCTTTTTAGTAGAAATAAACCTAGAGGATATATTTATAATAAATAACCTATAGGTACTAATAGATATACTATAGGAAGAAGCTATAAATAACTTTAAACTTAGTATTATATATACTAAAGACGTCCTTAAGATTAAGACTAGCGAAGGAGTTAAAATCTATAATAAAGACGAAATCTTAATATAATATATTTAAGCTATTACTAATAGGTACTTATAGCTATAGCGAGATAATAGAGTTATCTAAATCTTAGAGTAGGAGAAAATATATATCTTATTAATAGAAGGCTAGTAGGATAAAAAGGTTACTTTATAAGCTTACCTACTTAGCGCTAAAGACCGCGCGTTAATAGATAAAACTTTCGACTTTTTTTTTAGCTAGAAATAAATAAACTAACTAATACGCCCTACTCTATTTATAGTATTAATATTTATCGTCTAGCGAATAGTAAATAAGAAAGAGAAAAGATACGTTATTATTAACCTCTAAATACTTAACGCTATTATAATCCTAGATATATACTTAATACTACTTTAGTTAGATATAATTTAATACTTTAAAGGTAAAAAATATATTAATATAGTAAACGCGCGTAGCCTTTTCTACTAATTCCTTATTTACTTAAAATACTAAGAATAGTTTATAGTAGTTAGCTATAGGGGACTTAAATAGTCCTTTATAACCTTAATAGGATTTAAAAACTTATTAGCCTACGTTTTAAGATTTATTAATAGCGTCCTTTAGTAATTTAAGGATATATAGTAGCGTATATTAATAATATTATTATTTTCTTTAATATAGCCGAGGAATACTTATATTACCTAAACTAAGTCTTCCGCGCTTTTTACGATTAAAATATTACCCTTTTTAGAGTAAACTCCTTCCTTAAATTCCTATCTATCTAGCGTTTTAGGTTTAAAGTTAATAGTATTAGCTTTATAAATATAGTAAAGAGAATACGTATAATCCGGGATATAAAGTTTTTAAATACTCTTTAATAGCTAGAAACTTAGATTAGTATAGCTAGATAGCTTTAGTATTTCGTTTTAAACTTTACTACCCTTATTAAGCTCCTCTAGTAATAGAAAATAGACTTACTTACTAAAAGTTATAAAGAAGGAGTAAAGCCCGCGGGTTAAGTATAAGCTAAATTTACTACTAAGATACTTTTTACCTTAACTATAAATAAAATATATATATTTCAGTATTTTACTAACGAGCTAATATAGCTAACTATACTTTACTACTTCGATACTAATAAATAACTATTTATCTAAACTAACGCTTCTAGGGAAGCTAGACTTTCTATAATAATATTTTAGTTATAGGATACGATTTAATAGGATTTAGCTACTTTACCTATAAAAATAAATATATAACTTATTTTATTTCTTAGCTACTTATTTAAAGGAGAAAAACTAAAATACTAACTAATAGAACTTAAAATAGCTAGCTTTATTTAAAGAGCATAGAAAGTTTATATATTAATCCTATTTAGTATAGTAATACTAGTTATTATACTTACTAACTATACTATAATATATAGTATTATTTACTAAAACTTTATATTTTCCAATAGTATAAAATTTAATAGTAAGCTAGTACCAGCCTTTTAGTACCTAAGTTAATTCCCCTTTTATATCCTTTATATCTTAGATAAAGAAAATATAGTATTAAATATAATCTTTTATTTACTACGCTATAACTCTAACCTACTAGACGGCGCTAAAAAGCTTAACTATATTTAGAAAGACAAGGCTAAAGATAGGGCTTTTTTTTATATAGAGATATTTATTAAGTTCGACTTTTAGAAAGAAATCGCGTCGATATATAAAGACGACTTAAAATAAAGTAAAATTATTATATAACTTAGGGACGGCTAAGCTAAACCTAGACTTTTATTCTACTATATTACTAATCTCTTCTATTTAGAAGAGGCTAATAGCTAGCGATAACTATATATCCTTAAGGCCTTAGCTAAGGAAGTTATTATAGATATATATTAGTAGTATTTCTATATAGGAGCGACGAGACTTTAGGAGCATCTATTTAGTAGCTTCGCTATCCCTTAGCTATACTAATAAATCTAAGACTTTATTACTAAATATAGTATATATTAGTATAACTAAGTAGATAAGTCTTAACTAAACGGATAATTAATCTTAATTATATTATTAGTAATACTATTCTATATAATTATAATAGATTTTATTACTAAGCTACCTATAATACTAAGTAAAAGAGTACTATAGTAAGCCCCCTTACGAGGGTTTTTTAACTCCCTCTTTACTATTATAAATATATTCTCTAAGATATATATCTTTATCTTAGGGAATAACTAATTCTCTATGAATAAATAAGTATAGGCTTTATATATAGAACTTACATATAAAAACTAAAGGATTTTAAAGTAAATTATCTTAAATAAAGACTTAAAGTTTACTTTATAATTTTAGAAAATACTTTAGTAAGCTTTCTAATCTAAGTTACTTATATTTACTATATAGTACGCTTAAACTAATAAGCAATTTAAGCGTTATAATTAAATAATAGAAATAGCTTTATACTTCTTTACTATAGATTTTCTAGTAAGTAGTTAAGTAGATACTATGATTACTATCTAATTTAATATTAATAACTTATTTTATAATGCTATATAATATACCCTAAGCGAACTTATTATAAGTATAAAGATAAATAATAGGCTTTAATACTTTAGGGTTATTACTACTTAGTAAAGCTAAGTAATCCTTTAGAATAATATAAAGCTAGCTATTACTTATATATAAGCTGCTATAAAGAGCTAATATAACTTAACGTAAATACCAATAGAGTTTAAGCTTAGCAACTAGGTTTTCCTAATATTAAATAAAAAATACTATATCGCGGATAGAAAGCTAACTAAATTATAGCTTATATAATTTATAGTATAGTATACTAATTAAATAAGCGATAATTTATTACTTAAGGTAGCTTAGCGCTTATTATAATCCTTTACCTAGGAAATATATAAAAAAGCCCCTCTCCCTAGCTTATCTACTTTTTTCTTTCTCTTTCTTTATATAATTATATACTTTTATACTTTTATAGTAAAGTAATTTCGTATACCTTATATATAATATTAAGCTTTTACTTATTTTTAACCCTCCTTTATATAGTAGGGTTCTATAAGTCTGCGTGATTATATGCTTCTGCAAAGTTATAGATACTAGACCTTAGGACTAAAATACTTCCTATTTGCCTAATTTAATAGCTATAAATATAGTAACTATATTAAATCAAAGGTTAAAGGTACCTCTTTAATACTAAGTATACTACCCCTTTGCCGTACGTACCGCCGTAAGCCTACGTAGTAAAGAGTTAATAAAGGCTTAGATCTCTTCTTATATAATAGTAGCCTATACTTTTTATAAGTATTCCTTAAATACTTTAAAATCTATACTATTTCTTTATAATTCGAAGACCTAAGGGAATATTTTATAAAACTTACGCTTTAGTATACTCTAAATATATTTAATAGGGTTAAGATCCGGGCTATAGGGTAGCTAATTAATAACCGAAATCGTATATTCGAGGAAGAAGCTCTCTACGATCTTTGCTATATAAATTAGAGAGTTATCCTACTAGAAATACTATATTTTATTATATATTAGAATTAAACCTTCTTCTAATATACTAATATAATGTATAGTATTAAAACTAGCCTTTCTTTCGCTAGTAGATTTATATATAATAAGGAGGGTACTCTTCTTCTCTCGCGAGATCGCACCCTAGACTATAATCGAGATTTTCGCCTTAATATCGGACTTATTAACTAAATAAGCTTTATAAGGCTCCTAAGAGTGCTGCTAGACCTAGCTGCCTAGATTTAAGCTATAGTTTTAAATCGTAAATTTATCGGAAAAAATCGACTATAAAGGCGTCTATTAGCTCGATATACTTCCTATCTTTAAGTATATATATATTAGCTAATTCGTACTTATTTCCTTCCTAATAACGTATAAATTAAAGACTTACCTTCGTACGAGCGTCCGTAAAAAGGACTTTCTTACGGGAAAGCTATTTACGGATACTAGGTTAGTTTAAAGCCTAGTAAAGCGTCGTTAAGCTTACTATAGTTAGTATTATATTACTAAGCTATTTTTGCTTAACCTAGTACTCGCGACCTACGTAGCGTACTAATAAGCGGTTTTCTCTAGGCGAAAGACTCTCTTAACGTTTAGAACGGGGTTTTAACGAAAGCGTGCCGGTAGAATTAAACCTCTTAATTAGGGACCTAATTATACTATCGGGGAGGCTAAACTAGCGCGTGACCTCGGCCGGTCTTATACTTATATTTATAGCCGTAATAATAGCTATACGAACTTCTAGCTTAATTTTAGCATTCCTCTAACGGTTTCCCGATATTATAGTACTAAACTAACGATTCTCCGAGCGTATAGTAATTTTCTATATATTTTTAAGGATTAAAGGTTAAATTAATAACGTTACTAAATTAAGACGCGGGGCGCGTAAACGCGCGAAAATCGCGCAGACTTGTGGAACCCTACTATATATATCTTTAGCGTTTCCCCTACTAACGCCCTATCCGCTTCCCGTGATAGTATTTTCCGCTAGTTATTCTCTAGACTACTTAGCTAAAAACCCCCTCGCTTTAAGTATAATAGTTATAAGCCCTTAAGCTATATAGCTATGAAAATACTATTTTTAACTCTTTTTAATTACCCGTAAATAGCTAAGTATCTTAGTATATAGAATATAAAGCTAAACTCGAGAACTTCCGATATTAAGCCCGCTTAGAAGAATTTAACCCCTTTAATAGGATAGTTAATAACGGCTGCTATACTAACCTAATTATACATTCTATCCGATAATTAGCCTATAAAGTAGGTTAATTCCTATAGTAATTAGCCCGGCTTGCCCGCTCGACGGATGGTAATTAGCCCGTACGCTATAGATCCTACTTATTCTAGGGGATTTTATAGTAGAGGTTAACAAGATCCTTAAGCCTCTATATTTTTAAACGATATAAGCGTAAAGCTAGGGTAAAGGTAATAGCTATAGGCGGCTATGAAAAGTCCTAGTTAGAATAAAATGTCTACTCAAATATTTCGTAAACTAGAAAGGCTTTTATAACGAGGTAATAACTAAAATAATAAGGGAGATAAATCTAAATAATCTTAAGTTAATTAGCCTTAGAGAATTTAAAAGCCAGCCGACCTATGCCCGTTGCCGCCCTACTTACTTTAATAATAAGATATATATAGCTTATTAGCGAAGTTAAATATTAAGATTTATAATAACTACCTTACTAAAGTATTCCTAGACTAAATATAACTCGCTCGATAAGTTACTCTTATATTAAATCTCCTCAATAAGCTTATTACCTTTAAATTATCTAGTATATATCCGGGTATCTATTAATAATAGCTAGAAGAAGCTTAATAAGTATTATAATAAGCTTAGAGACTCTCCCTTATTTATACTAGTAGTTATTCTTTATTTAGGATTTAGTATTAGCTAGTTAGAGGCTACTTAGGTAACTAAAAAATAACTAGCCTAGGTTTATAATATAAAAGTAAGTATAAAAGACTACTTTACGCGGTAGTATTAAACGAATTAGTAGAATAATATAGAATAGTTAAAGCTTACCTTAATAGGAACGGGTAAGGAGAATAATTACTATACGTAGTAGATTAATAGTAGAACGAAAAAGGTATTTATAATAAGTAGCGGTATTAGTAAGTTAGATAAGTACTTCCGCCTTAAGCTATAAAATATATAAGAGCTAATTTAGTAGTAGAGAGACTATAAGTATACTTTCCTAATATTAAGTAGCTTTACCTTAGATATCCTAACTATTCTAGCGATAGTAACTAACTATAAGAGGTAATTTAGCTTAGCTAAGTTAACGCTAATATTATAAAGGCTCGCAATAAGGGCTAATACGCTAGAGTAAGTTTATTATCTAAAGAATTAGGTCTAATATAGTAGGGTAAAGCTAGGGAGTTACGGAGGGAATTAAAGTTTTAGGGGATAGTAAAAGATATTAGAATACTAAGTATATAGGTCGCCTATATAGTTAATTAGGAGGAGTTAATTAAATTAAATTAATTAACTTAGACTAGAACCCTATTAATTAAATTAACTTTAGCCCCAAAGTTGATTTGATTGATATATAATGAGCGCTAGCTATATATAACCTTGGCGGGTAAGTTAGTCCCGCCTACCCCAGCTAGGAGTGCATAGTAATAAATAGGATGACTAGCCGCGGATACAGCTAATAAATAGAAAACAACTACTAACAGCAGCAATTAAGACAAGAATAAAAAGGCTGGTCATATTACTAGTAAAATAGAAAAAGGGGGCAGCGAAGAAAAACCGTTTATCCGTAGAGCTATAGTCGTTATAAGTTAGTATTAAATATATACTCCTGCCCGCCTATTACGGAATAACTAATATCTAGGCGAATAGACGTATAGTTACTTCGTAGATACCTCGAATAGCTACGCTATTAAAGGCACGTTGTTTATCCGTAGTCGTAGAGGGTATTACTTAGCAAGAGGGAGAGGTCTACATAGTCTTACTAAATCCCTAGTAATACTAAGCCGGCTAGGCTAAGCTTAGATAACTAAGGGTAAAGGTGGGGCTAGAGCTAGGCTCTAAGAAAGAGGCTATATTTAAAGGTAGGCTATATATAGTTATTATAGTAGTAATTTAAGCTAGAGGGGAAGGAAAGAGAAGAGGGAAGAGAGGGAGGAAAAGCTTCCTTATATATACAATCTTCCTTAATAGGAATACCCCCTTTCCTTACTATCTAGACCCCTTCTTAGCCGTTTTATCCGTATTATAAATTAAGGTATAACTTAGAGGTTATCTAATAATTCTCCTGCAATTTTAATAGGCCTTTATTATAGCTATATCGATAATTCGATATAGTTATTCCAATAGTCTCTAGCTTCCTAGGTTAAAGGGTAACTTAAAGGTCAGGTATTTACCTTCCTATCTTTCCTATAGGCCTCTTATCTAGTTATATCGATAGTTAAGTAAGTGGTTGTAAATAGCTCTGTAGGCTATGTAAGAGAGAGGGTGTAATAGGTGTTAAAGTAGGTGTGGAAGTCCGGACGATATAGTCCTATCCCTTATATACCCGTATATAGCCTAGACCTTCGATATCCGATACTAGCCGCCTAAGCTAATACTAGCCGAGGGGTTATACTAAGGTTATAGTTAAATAGCTAGTAGGCGTTATAGTAGTTAGGTTGGTTACGGGCTTATAGCTAGTAGCTATAAGTATCGAATACGTATAATAAAAGCTTTTTAAGTTATTTCTTAACACCGCCCTACTTTTCTAAATTCCAGCAAGCCTTTACTAGCTAAGCTAGTACTAAGAAGCTAGTACTAAGGAGCGCTTAAGCACGAACTACAAATAAGTTATACTTCTCTTTACTTTTTACTCTAGGGTAGGTATTAATATCGCGTACTACTATAGTAATACTAAAGGTAGTACCCTTAGCGGATATAAAGGTAAGTTTAAATCTAACTAGCTTATTACTATCGACGCGTTTAATACGAGGGTTAATACTTAGTAAATAAGTATGAAGTATACTATAATTACTAAAATTTATATCTATAAGAGCTTCGAAGCGAATTATAATATAAATATCGCGAGTTATATTATTTAGTAATAAAAGTAAAAGAAATAATAAAGTAAAGTTATATAGTAATATAAAGATTATTAAATTAATAATATAAAGAGTACTAAAAATACTAAAGGAAATAAGTAATAAAATAGTAAAGTTAAAATATTAAATA
>KQ030517.1:86621-104448 GCA_000956045.1 Hirsutella minnesotensis 3608 | reverse complement strand
TGGAAAACTAAAGTAAGTACTTATACTATTAGCTAATATTATAGTAGTAATTCTTTAATTCGAAAAGAAGGAGGTAATAATAGTATTAATATATATAAAAAGGAAGAATAAGAAAGTATTTATAAGTATAATAAAGATATTATAAAATATAATTAATTATTTTTAAAATAAAATAATAAGCTATATAAATATAGTCTTAGTAGGGGAAAGTCTAGTTATATAGCCCGTTAGCACTAGCTTTTTTCTTTTTTTTTACTTATATTACGCTTAAAGGGTTCTCTTATAGAGCTACTACGCTAAGCTATATACCTACTATATATAGTTTCTTCTTACCTAAAGCCTAACGCTTCTTTCTATTTATTTCCAGCTTCTTTCGCTATAATATAATAAGCCTACTTAAAGGTTAGTTTCTCCAAGTATTTAGCGTTTTACTTTTAGTAATTAAAGTATAGTTTACTAAATTAAAGGCTATTATATTAATATAGTTATTTTTAATTAGTATATAGCTTATTAATAGTCTATACTAAAGCGTTTTATTGCTAATATAAACTATATCGTTATATATATAGCCTTAATATTACGTTACTACTTATTATTATCTAACTCTACCTCACTTTTTAAGAAAAAAAAGAAGTTTCTTACCTTTCTACGTATATATCGCTATATAGTTTTTTATTATATTATTTATTTTTTATATTAATAGAGGAAATATTTTACTATTTTTATAGACTACTTATAAATATACTTATTTAATTTTACTACTTTAATTTTATAAAAGCTTATATTATATATTAACTAAATTATTACTATAATTACTTAATAACTTATAAAAGAAAATAGTTACTTATTATAACTATAAAATCTTAATTATAAAAGCTTAAAAGTATATACCTTAAAGCTATAGTAATTACCTTAAGTTTTATTATATAAGTATTTTACTTATTATTAAAACTAAGAGTAATAAAGTAGCTAGCTAATATTCCGTTAGCGCTATTACGGGAAGTATTTTATATAATACTTCCTAACTTAATTTTACGTTTCCTTTTTAAGCTAAACGTTATAATAATAATATCCTCTAAGTTATTTAACTTTAGTACTTTTACTTAGTTTACTTTATATATTATTTATACGTATTTATTTTATAGTATTAATATAAACTTATAAATAACTTCTAAGCGCTTAGTATTTTATCTTCTTATTACTAAAGCGAGCTTCTATATTAATAATATATATTTCTTATTTAGTTTAAACCTTAATAACATTAAAAGATATATTTTTAAAAGTATTTATATTTTATTTAGAGTTTCGCTACTACTTAAGTATACTATTCTTAGTATAATTATATACTAGCTTTAGCTTTAGCTATTACTATTACTCCTATATAAAAGCCTTTTATAATAGCTTAAACTTTAATTAACTAAGCTTTTCTAATCTATACTACTTCTTTTACCCTATATATATATAATTATATATTTAAAGTATAGTTTATAAATAGCGCTATAATCGTAATAAATAGTTACTTTACTATTTATAGTAAAGCTATTTTTAGTTATTTTAAATATATAGCTATAGCTAGCCCTTTAGTAGCTACTTTAGTAATATATTCCTTAAAGTAAAGCGCTTTATTTATAATAACTCTCAATAGCTCTATATTACTCTTTAGCTTAATATTATTTCCTTTAATAATAAAAAGTAAGTCGCTATCGTACTCCGTAATATATATAAAGTAAATAATAAATATCTTTTTTACTTTAAATATAGTATTATTATACTTTTTTTAATTAAGCGTATTATTAATAATTAATTAAATACTATCTCTATTTAACTTTACTATTAGCTTTATAACTTAAGTAAAGTAATTATTTATAAAAGTAATACAGCTATTATTATTATTAATCTATTTTTATTATTATAGGCTAGGTCTTTGACCTAGCCTTGTGTTGCAGCGTGCGCACAACGTGGGCAGCTTATATGGTGTCAGATAATCAAGTGTCGGATAGCTTGATTATTACGTACTCTTTTGTCGTTAGCCTTGTACCACGCTAGCACTTTTGAGTGCGGAGTAACATCCGCGGAGACTGTGTCTAATGTCATATAGTTATGTGAGTGTATAGGCTAGGGTAGGTAGAGATTGGTTTTAGTAGTTATATTGCGCTAACGCTAGCAAAACGGTAGGTAAAACCGTTGCCTTTTATCTATATATCTAGCCTACTCTATACCTATTATAGTACTACTAAACGTAGCTAAATAAATATAGTAATTATAATTAATACTCCGGATCTAGCTAGCTACTTTTGTTAGCGTTTTACTAATATTAGCTAAGGTTATAAAGTTATAAGACTTCGGGCTAATTAGTCCGTTATATCCTACCTTATAATATACCCCCCTAGGGCTAGCTATACCTTCGCGATAGTTACCCTATAGCTTTAATAGCTAAGTTAAGATTTTTATATTAATAAGGAGGTTTATCCTATAAAGACTATAAGATAGTATTATATATTAAAATCTCCTACTCTTTAATAACCGATAATATATAGAAGCTTATATAGTTTAGCTAAACGGTTATAAGTATATACTATAATACGAGACTAAATAGGCCTATCCTCTTTAAGTAAGTCTTCTTACTAAGGATTCGGGCCTAGCTTATCTAGCTATATAACTCTAGGATTAACCTCGCTAATCGACCTTAAGTAAGAAACCAACTTAAGTAATTAACTAAAAAAAAGTATAATAATAACTTAGCAATAATAATACTAATAATAACTTCCTAGAAATACTTTTTTACTTATTAAAAGAGTTATTAATTAATAAATATTACTTTTATTACTTAGTTACCTTTAGAGTATAATTCCTTCGTTATATATAGCTCTTAAAATATATTAAAAACCTTAAAAAAGAGCTTATAGGCTACTAATAAGCGCGAAATACCCTTCTTAATTAAGATAAAAGGGCTTAAAGGTTATAAGTTTAACTCGCGTACGTATAGCCTATTTTTTAGCTTTTTTAATATTAATTAAATATATAATTAAAAGGTATTATAGCTTATTATTATAATAAGGGCGATTTTAAAGTAAAAAAGCTACCTTTATAGCCTATTTACTATATAAGCTAAGCGCTTATAGTAAGTAATAAAGGCTAGTTTATAAAGCCTCTACTAGCTTTTAGCTAGAAGCTAGCTAGGCCGATTTAACGCTAGAAGTTAGCAAATTTCTCTCTTTATAGCGGCTTTATAAAGCTATTTATAATTATCTCTATAGGTTTAATCTAATTAATAGAGATCTTACTACTTTAAACCTCTTAATAAAGCTAATAATAATAAATATTAACGTAATAAAGCTTTATAATTAGCTTAACTTATTCCTTTATAAGTAGCCTAATTATCTATATATTATTATATTAAAGTATAATAAGGTTATTTAAGTAGAATTCGAGGCTTTTATATAAGTAATTAAAAGTAATAAGCTCTTTAGCTACTTATAAAAAGGCTAGTAGCTTTACCTCTATTAATAAAGTTATAACTATATCCTACTTACCTAATTTATATATAATAATATTACTAAAAAGCTTAAAAGTATAGCTTTATATACTCTTTTTATTACTATAATTAGTAAAAGGATTTTTATAGTAATATAATAAATTAATAATAATATTAGCTATTAAAATATAGCGAGGGCTTAGATTTTAAAAAAAGTATAATAGCTTCGTAATAGTATAAGTAGTATTAGCTTTTATAACTATAGTAATATATCCTAAAGAGCTAATTAGCGCTTAATAGTACCTTTTCTGTTAAGTTATAGCTTCCTAATTATATAGTTTTAATAGATTAAGTAGTAATAGCTACTTTAGTAGTTTTAATACCTTTATATAATTAAACTTTAAAGCGATTTCCTTAATATATAACTATTATAATAGCTATAGCTTTTTCTAATCCCTATCTCTTATAATATTAATCCCTAAGAACTAAGTAAGTTCGCTTAATACCTTTACTATATAAGCCTTTATAAAGTTATTATAAAAGGGTTAATACTCTTTATTATATTACTTATAGTATAGTATAATAAGATTATTAATATAAAAGAAAACTATTAGCTTACTATTATATATTATATATAGATCTTCTAAAACTAGCTTAAAGCCTTAAGCTATAAAATATTATATAAGCTCTTTATACTAAAGAAGAGGTAAGTAGTAAAGCTTATAAAAAACCTTTTTTAGTCTTTATATTTTATCTTTCTTATAGAAGCTATTAGGGGTTAAGTAATAAACTTATCGAGATCTATATTAAAAAAGTAATAACGAAGTTATATTAATAAGTATCGAGGTCAAAATAGGTAGTAATAGCTATAAAGAGTTAGAAAGTCTTAGCTATAAGCGTATAAGCTACTAAAGGTATATTTATATAAGCTTATAAGTCTCCCCTAACTATAATTCGTACCTTATATTATATAATAAAGCCTCTCTTATTTACTTTATAAGTAAATAATTATATTAGCTATATAAGGTTAAGTATATTATTATAGTTAATAAGATTATATATTCCTTAATTTATAAACTTCTTTAGCTCTTTCTTTATTACTTATATCTATAGCTCCTTATCTAGCCTACTTCTTAGCTCTTCTTTTTACTTAGTAGGAGGATAAGCGCGCTTATAATAGCTTAACTATTAGGGATCTTAATAATTAGTATTACTATTACCTTCCGGTAGCGTAGTATCCTCTATAACGAAGAAAGCGTTTATAAATAATTATTATATAGCCTTTAGGGTATTTATATTTTCGAGATAATTTCCTTTAATCTACTCTATCTACTCGATTTGATTTATTACCTTTTCTATTTATATAATAGTTTCTTTATTATACTATTCTTCGCTATAGAAGAGCTTCTTATTAAAGAAAATATATAAAGTATTAAAAAAAGTATTCCTTTTTAAAGAAGGGACTTAAATTATAGCTTATATAGATAATATATAGCTAGAGAGGTATTTAATATATACTAACAGGGAAAGCTTCTTTACTTTTCCTCTAAGCTTCTCTTTTATTATTAAATAGGCTTTATAGCTAAACGTATAAATATACTTCTTATCTAGTCTATAGTTAGTCTATTAAAAGGGCTTTTTAGTTTAGGTTATTATCTCTTAGCTATATATAGAGGTATTCTAAGGGGATTTCTACCCTCGAGACTTAACTTTAGTCCGATTAAGTAGATAGATAGCTACTTCCGCTATTAGTAGCTATATATTTATAGGGAATTCTAACTAAGTAATAAGAAGCTTAATCTTTTATATTAATACCCCCTTAGATTACTCTATATAGCTATTTTAATATAGGTAGTTTAAAGAGGATAGCTTAATCTCTATACTTTTATTTTAAAAGTTATTTATAAACTCCTTTATAATATTAAAAGTTATTATTAAACTATAGGTAGCTATTTTCGAGCTATATTTAATACTTAAGTACTTTATAAAACGCTTCTAAATTTATATAAGCTTAGTTTTCTTAATAAGCTCGAAAGAGTACCTTATCCCTATATATATATTAGTAAAGACGGTAAAATCGTTATTACTATTAAAAGCGGCTTTAAGCTAGAAAAGATTAAAGCTAATAATTCTATATAGTTTCTTTAGGAATAGATTAGTTAGAACCCTTAACTTAGCTTTCTTAATCTTAATACTAGTATAGATCTCGTAATTTAGTATTAGGATTTTACTAAATTTAATACTTAAGCTTTACCTAAGGTATTTTATTATTACCTTACCTAAATAACTTATTCTAGCGTATTATAAAGCTTCTAGCGTTAAAGTAATAACGCGAGGGTATCTTAATCCCTATTAGTATAGTATAGTCTTAATTAAGGCTATTATAAAGACCGTTAGTAAGTAATCTTAAGGTTTATAGTTAATATAAAGCTAATTAAGCTTATATTTAGTATAAAGGATAACTTACTTAAAGCGTTTGTTATATAATTCTCTTATAATATTATTCTAGATTATCCCTTTATCTATAAAGAGCTTAAGAAAGACTATATTAATATAGAAATTAGGAAGATATATAGTATTAAATAGGGTTAGCTTATAGCTAGTCTTTATAATCAATTTAACTATACTTATTAATTTAATCTATACTTCCTAAGTCTTAATAACTAAGCGGGAGCTTTTTACTTAATTAAGGGTCTTAAACTATCTTATATAATTAAATATATTAAGGTTCGATTTAGTATCTAAGAGGACTTTATCCTTTATTAAATAATTATTACTAATACTATTTACTACGCTAATTAGTTATAAGATCTAGATTTAAGGGTTTAGTAACGAGATCGCGTTACTAGAGCTTATTATAAAGTACCCGTATATTACTATATTTATTAAGGAGCTTAATAAGCTTAAAAAGCTTTCTTTAGTAAAAGCTTTAATTTTATTATTAATATCTTAATTAGTATTTTAAACCTTTTTTATATAGTCTTTAATAGATTCTTATTAAGATCTCCTTTTATTTAGTCTGATACTATAAATCTATAAATAAAGGGAAGTACGGGCTTAAGGCTTATAAAAACTATCTATAGACCTCTTCTTTAGTACTATATAGGGAATTAACCTACTAGTATAGCCTAAAGCTATCTTTAAGCGTTATAATCTTAGCGCTTAAGTTAGCCTTCTTTAGGTTTTATAAGAAAGTCTTTATAAGCCTATCTTTTATAAGCTCTTTCTCTTTTTAGTCTCCGGGCTATATAGTTCTTATTAGCTTCTATAGCTTTTTCTTTATAGTAATTAATTTAATAATAAGGCCTATATACTTAGAGGATAAGCTTTAATCGATATAATATATAACTAGATTTATTAACTTAATCTTTTTATTATAGATTAAAAGTTAGCTCTTATAATAAGGTAACTCGAGGTCTTTATATCTAGCTAAGGCCCCCGCCTTATATAAAGTCTTTATAGCTATAAATACTAATAAAAGGATATAGGGTAGTTAACTATTATTATCTTCTTCTACTTCCCCTATAAAGATATTAATTTTAGTTAATCTAAATCTAGCTAGGAGTTATTAATCTTCCTTATAAGGGTCTTTTATATCTCCTAACTCTAGGCTTATAATTTTAAAAGTAGGTAACTTAGGCTTCCTTAGGATTATATTACTAGTTAAATCGATATATTACTAGACTAACTTAGTTTATATAACTCTCTTAATATTAGCGTACTAACGGGTTTAGTCTTAAGGCTTCTTTAGCGAAAAAGCTAGCTTCTATTTAATTATAAAGATTAATTCCGTTATAATAATAATAGAGTTAAATTATATAATTTAAGATATAATATAAGTCTTTTATTAAATCCTTAGAAGTATACTTAACTACTAATATTAATTTAATCTAATTATAATATACTAGAAAATAGGGCTTAAAGAGCTTTTTTAAATAATATTAATTAATTAAAGAGATAATAGCTATAGAGTAAGTACCGGGTTTATAATTATTATATAGTTATATAAGTATATAGGCTAGGGTAGGTAGAGAGACTTAGTAGTTATATTGCGCTAACGCTAGTAAAACGGTAGGTAAACCCGTTACTTTTTATCTATATATCTAGCCTACTCTATACTTATTATAGTACTACTAAACGTAGCTAAATAAATATAGTAATTATAATTAATACTCTAGATCCGGCTAGCCGCTTTTATTAGCGTTTTGCTAATATTAGCTAAGGTTACGAAGTCGCGAGACTTCGGGCTAATTAGTCCGTTATATCCTGCCTTGTGACATCTGACACGCACGATGGTCCGATAGACTAGTCCTTCACATTTATATTAAATTAATATTAAAAAAAGAAAAGCTATTAATAATAGAGGAAATCCTTAAAATAGGCCGGCTTATAGTAGGGTTTATTATTGAAAAATATACTTATTAATAATTACTAATATAGTCTATCCCGAGTAGAATATATCTATTTAATTAATTAGTTAACTTAGGATACCTTAGGCTTTTATCTTTTTAAGTATTTACTTTTTATATACTTTATTATATATACTTTTAATATTAAAGCTAATAAAGCTAAGTACTTTACCTATCTTCTAAACTTTATAAATTTACTTTTATAGAAGTATAAGTATTTAATCTATAGACTTATACTTTTATATACTAAAGTAATTCGCGGGTAGAAGCTTTTAAACCTTAACTATATAGCTAATATATTCTATAATAACTATTTCTAGGATTTTACTAAGCGTTAATAAAAAAGAAATTAATCTCTATACCTTAGCTATAGTATAGTTTTCTTTATTTAGTTTTCTTAGAGAGATAATTTTAGCTATTTACTACTAATAAAGTACTACGCTTTCTTAAAGTAATAAATTAAAAAGTATCTATACTTAGTATTTTGCTATATACTAAAGCTTTTTCTATATAATTATAAAAAAGCTATTCTTACTAAGCGCTTTTTAAGGCTTTACTATTATTACTTTCTTCTTAATTTTTTATAAAGTAAGGTTTAGTATAGCTATTTTTTCTCTTTATAAATATTTACTCTTTAGCTTAATCTTTATTAATAGAAGTAGAAAAAAAGTACTTAAGAGCTCCTTAGCTTATTTACTCTTACCTTTAGTAGTCAAGCTATTAGCTCTTTTTAATAGTAGTACCTTATCATTTATTATCTCTATATTAAGCTTTAGATACTTAGTAGCCCTCTAGATATTATTTTTTTCGATAATAAAGTTATTTTAATAAGCTTTTTTTTATTTCTATAAGTTATTATAATACTTTTAGTAGCTTTTTTAGCTTAATATTTTAGATTTAATTATAGTTAGCTAGCTTATTTTTATATCTTTACTTAATTACGCTAATATATATATATTTAATAAAGTCGTATTAAGTCTTTTATTTATTATTACTTTATATATAGTAATAGCTATACCTAAGGTATTAAATTATAAAGTACTTTAGTAACTACCTATATTAGCTAATCTACTTATATTTATACCCCTGTAGTTTATAAGAAAAGCTAAAGCTTATTTTTAACTTTAGTTATAATAGCGATTTATAGCGCGTTTTTAAGTATTAAGCGGTATAAAAACGTCTTTTTTAATACTTAAATATCGAAAGCTATTTAAATTACTCTATAGTTTAATTTATATTTTTTTCCTTTATAATTAAGTAACTTATATAGTAGTATTATATTCTAATTTATTACTAATTAATAAGGCCTATAGCTCGCTTACTACCTTACCCCTTAGGTCTTAGCCTAGCTTATTTAAATTCTTAGGAGTAAGGGTTCTTAGTAATAGTTATATTAAATTAGGTATTATATTACTAGTTTTACTAAATTAAGGTAAAAATTCTTTATTTTTACCCCCTAGTTAAGCTATACTCTTATCTTATATTATATAGGGTATCTCTAGTTCTAGTATATCGTTAGATATACGTCGAGTACTTAAAGTTAATAGAGTTAAATATATTAAATTAAGAGTATTTTAATATATTTCTTTCTCCTTATCTTATCTTTAACTAGAGATTTCTATTATACCTTTTATTATTAATTTTTCTACCCTAATAGTTAGGATATTACTTATTTTAAAGAAAAGGTTAGAGTTTAATTTAAGCGTTTTTAGTATTTTTTCTTCCTTTATATTAATAGCCGCTAAATTATAAAGGATATTATAAATATAGATTTAGAATACTTTAGTATTTTCTTCCTTATTTAGCTTAAAAGCTTAATCTTTATCGAATTAAATATTAAAAGTAGTTATAATCTTATTAGCCTTAATTAAGGGTATTTAGATAATATACTATATAAAAGCTCTATACCCTATAAGATATTTAATATATACCTATAGTACTAAAAGAGATAAGGCTTTTTTACTCTTTTAATATTTTAGTATATTAATTATTATTAAATAAGCTATATATTTAAATACCTTTAAATATTAGATTAGAGGTTAAATATTTATAATATAGCTATATTTAGTATAATTATTCTTAAGCTAAGTTTACTATCTCTCGTATAGCGATCCCTAGTTACTTTTAGAGTCTCGGAATAGTATTAAGTTTAATAAATACGCTACTATATAATATATTTCTAGCTAGAGTTTTTTTAAAGAAGTTCGTATTAATTATTATCGCTCTAGCTTTCTTTATATATAATACTCTTAATCTCTTAATATCGCTATTCTATTATAGCGTAAAGGGGGCTAATATTATTAATACTATCCCTTCTTTTTTAAAAGTTTCTATATAATCCTTTATAAGAAAGGCTTTTTCCTTATTTAAAATTAAGTATATAAGCTTTATTTTAAACTATATTATTAATATAGCTTTAAATTTTAAGTAAATTTTTTTAACTTCTATTTTTATAGTTATTAAGTAATAAAACCTTATTTTAGTTATTATATATATAAAAAGTATATAGTATCTTTACTTATTATATACTATTATAAAGGCTAAATAGAAATCGAAGCTAAATACTATACCTAGCTCTCGAAGCCTTATTAAAGATTATTTCTTTAAAATTATCCTTTTTAGCTTTACTTATATATATATAGTATATTTATAAGTAGTTAGATTAGTAATCTATTTATTTAATACCTTTTAATATAAATATCCTAAAGCTTCGGACCCTAGATACTTTAAGTAGCGATATTATAGCTTATTAATTTTAGCTTTCCTTAGTTTTTAAAGTCTTACTACTATATTTACTAAAGCTTCCGGGATTAAGGCTATAACGAATTAATTATTAATATTAATAAGGTTAAACTATATATTTTTTATAGTTTTAAAATAAAAGGTATCTTAAAGTTAATTCTATAAAATTCCTCTAATTCCTTATTAGGCTAAGAAGATACTAGTTAGTATCCTTAAAATATAATATACTTTTTAATATATAGGGGGGCTCCTAAGATACTAAGTATCTCGACTATACTAATTCCCTTAACCTTAAGTTTCTAATCCCCTATATATACTAACTCGTCTCCTCCTTAGTTAAAGGTCTTTATATCTAACTATTAGATATTATTAAAAAAATATATATTCGCTCTAGAATTATAAATAAAAGTATTCCTAGATTAGCTAAAACCCTTTCTATATTTTACTATATTATAAACTCTTACTATATTTATAGTCTTATTATTTATATCCCCTTTTAACTTAGAGTTTAATAAATAAAGACTTTTTTTTAATTTTTCGGTAGTAATAATCTCCTTTAATAATAACTTCTATCTCTTTACTTTCTTTTTATCCTTTAGATTTTCCTTAAGCTATTTCTTTATAGCCTTCTTCTTATTATCTTATACTATAAAGCCTAAAAGAGGGTTCTTATTACTTATAGCTTAATAAATCTAATAGTACTCTTACTAGTTATTTAATCTAAGGATCCTATATATATTATAGGCTAGGTACTTCCTTATACTTACCTTATTACTTATTATTCTTTAATTCTATTAGACTTAGTTAGTAGCTACCTTTAGGACTTTATTTCTCGTAGTTATAAGGATATTATTTTTAAATATCTAGTAAAGCTTTTTAACTATAACTTTAGGATAGTTAGAAATAACCTTCTTAATTTTCTCTTTATAATCTTAGATTAATCTCTAGTAACTAGACTAATAAGGATTATACTCCTTAGTTATAGCTAGGAATTTATCTTAGCCCTTATCTTTATAATTAATTTTATACTTAGGAAGATATAATCTTAATAGGCTTAGTCTACCTAATTAGTCTAGGATATAAAGTTTCTTATTCCCTTAGCTTTAATAAAGTTAAGATATATCTTTTCTCTATACCTTTACTTATACTTATACTTCTTAGTTTTATATTTCCTAAGCTATAATTTAAACCTTTTTATATTCCTACTATATTATAAGTTATTAGTATAAAGTCGGGAGGTATAGTAGCCTTAATTTTCCTTTTCTTTTTATACTAGTTCTAAGTCTTTAGGTTTTTTAAGTTTTTTTAGGTAAACGAGTTTATAATCTCCTTTAGGGTTAGTATACTTCTAGACTTTATAATTAAGAGCTTAAGACTTAATAGCTTTAAACTAAGGGGTTTAGTTACTTTAGCCTATAAGCTTCGCGATAAATAAGGTTTCCGTTTCTTTTAAGTTATTATCCGTTATTTTTAATATTATTATATACTAAATCCTCTATACGTAGAGAGGGATACTATTCCCTTTAGTATCTTTAGATATAAGTCGTAATAACCTTACTTTTATAAGTATAATATAACTATAGACTTTTCTTATTACGCTAACTTACGCGGTAAATATAATCCTAAGCTAGTAACTAAAGTTTCTAAATAAAATTTCCTAATTAAGAGTATATAATAGCCTTAATTACTAAACGTACTAAGACTATAGCGTTATACTAAGCTTATAACTATTAATAGTTAATATAAATTATAAAGGGTAGTATAAAATAAATAAAGTATATAAATTAAGTAATAGGAATATATAAAAACTTTTAATCTAGCTATATAAAATACTTCCGTCTTTTATAGGTATTATAACTTCTAAATACTTATAGATTCTAGTTTTCGCCTTCTTATATAAGCCTATAACCTTATATTAGGAGGTCTATTTACTAAAAGCTAATATAGGCGCTCTCTATAGCCCTTTAATAAGGTTCGTAATCCTTTATTAAGCCTAGCCTAGAGTAGCTTAGTATTTTATACGAATCCTCCTTTTAATAGTAAGTATATAATATTGCATTTCCCTTATGTAATTATAGACGTATCTTTTATCTATACTTCCTTTATATAGGGTAGGTATTAATAGTTAGTATAAATTATAAGGGGTAGTATAAAATAAATAAAGTATATAAATTAAGTAATAGGAATATATAAGAACCTCTAATCTAGCTATATAGGATACCTCCGTATTTTATAAGTATTATAACTTCTAAATACCTATAAATCTTAGTTTTCGCCTTTTTATATAGGCTTATTACTTTATATTAAGAGGTTTATTTACTAAAGGCTAATATAAGCGCCTTCTATAGCCCTTTAATTAGGTTTATAATCCTTTATTAAGCCTAGCTTAGAGTAGCTTAGTATTTTATATAAATCCTCCTTTTAATATACCCCCCGGGAAAGCTAATATAACTATAGCTAATTTTATATAATCCGTAAATAAGTAAGCTTTTTATATTAAAGTAAGGGTATTCTTACTTAGTATTTAACCTCGTAAGTTATACCTTTTAATAGTTTAGTTAAAAAGTTAGTAGCTTTTATAAGTAAAAAAGGGGTTTCCCTTTTTAAGGGGAGGGGCTTACTAACTAGTAAGTCTAGATTCTATCTTATAGTTAATAAGCCGAGGGGAGACGCTAAATATATTACTATAATATATAGAGGGTAGCGTCCTCCCTTCCTCCCCCTTCTAGGTAAGCGAGCCGTAGGTTTACCTACGACTTATAAAGCTTTAAGCTACTAACGGGCTATAGCCCCTCCTTAGCCCGCCTTAGTAAGTACCTCCGGCCCTTTATAAAGTATTTTACCTTAGGGCTAAGTTAAACTTATAACCTCTAGATAGGGGATAGCTTAGTAGTTAGTAAATATTTATTCTACTAAGCTATTTTCTTTATTAAGAGTATTAACTATATATAACCTTATAACTCCTTCGTAGTAACTATAAGTAAAAGTAAATAATTACGTTATTTAAGTAAAAAGAAAGAAGCCCCCTTTCTTAAGAGGAGGTAAGTAGCGAGCTTTAAGACCTACCCTCTACCTTAGGGGAACGGCCGAGATTATTAGCGGTTATATTTTCTAACTAGCCGCTTTAGTCTATTTAGGAGGCGCTAGCTAGCTTCTATAGGGGTATTGCCCCTAAGCTAGATTAAACTAATAGCCTCCGTAAAGGGTCCTTAGCTAAGTAAGATAAATCTTACTCGGCTAGTAGTCTTACCTACTTATTAATAATTAATAACTATATATAAGGTTATATCTTTTTTACCTAAGTAGACTTAGTAGTAGCTAAACTTATATATATAACTAAAATTAAAACTAATATTAATAAATCTAGTATAATTCTTAAAGATATAGAAATATAATAGCTATATATTAATATACTTCTTTTCTATATTTTATATATTTTAACTAACTTATCTCGATTATTATAAAATTTCGTCTTAATATTTTAGTATTAAATATAGTACCCTTATAAAGGCTATATTTTATACCCCCTAGATTTTTATTACTCTTTAGCTAAATCGTAATCTAAGTAATATATTTAAATCCTTCTTTTTTTATAAATCCCCTCGTAAGTTAATTTCTAAGGCTAGTTATATATTTCGCGGAAAGGTAAAAGATCGATATTCCCCTTTTTATAAAGAGTTAGTACCTACCTTTACTTCGTAGTTAGCTAGCTTCCCTATTAACCCTAGCTATCTTACGAAGTCCTTATACTTTTATTATAGTAATACCTTTATTATACTATTAGCTAGGTTTTTATTTATCTATACCTAGCTTACTTTAATCTTCTTTATTTAGACTTCCTAACGAAGCTATAGTTTATATATATTTATATATTTTAAGTTAGTCTTTAGCTTTACTATAATCTAAGTTATTAGATATAGGGTTTAGAGGTTATTATATTAAATTATATTTAATTTAATAGTTTAAATCCCTAGTAATATAAAGAGTTATCAAAATAAGGCTTATTCTTTCGCTATATAACTTATTAAGAAGAGCTTTACTTTAGTTAATAAGGTTATAACTATATTTTATTTTAAGGCTTTCTAATTAATTAGTCTTCCTATATAAAGGAAGATATATCTTTATAATAACTTCTAATTATTTAAATTATTTATAAAAGAAGAGTTTAAAGTATAGAGTAACGGGATAGTTACTTTATTACTAGAATAGTAAATATACCTTTTCCTCGTATTATATAAGTAAGAAATATATTTTTCTACCTCCTTAATATACTTTAGATTTAGATTTTAACTAAATTAAGTAAGCCTAGCTACTATAAAAGCTATATTTAGTCTTATTATAATTACTAAATATAAAATACTTCCTATAAGAGATAGGAAATATAGGGTATTAAACTTACTAGCTATATTAATATACTAGGTTAACTCTATATTTATAATTAAGGTTAATAGGAGTTTTTTATTCTTATTTAGGAATATTATATTATTTAGTTTTATAGTTTTCTATATATCCTAAGGCTATTAAGAGTCTAAAAACCTTTTTTTAAGAGTTACTATATAAGTATCTTAACTATAATCTTCTTTATAGTTTCCTTAAATAATAAAGTAAGCTTTAAATTTCTTAATAAAGCTATTTTTATTAGTCTTATAGTTATAAACTTAGCTAGTTAAAAGAAGATTATAATTTAGTTCTTAAGCTTACTTTTTTTATATAATTTACTAAGTTTTATTTAGCTTATAAGCTTTAATCTCCTTTATTATCTTTTTTTCTTACTTAAGCTAATATTTACTTTCCCTTACTTATTATATTCCGATTTATTATTAATTAATAAGGCTTATAGCTTACTTACTACCTTACCCTTTAATTCTTAGCCTAGTTTACTTAAATTCTTAGGAGTAGGGGTTCGTAGTAATAGTTAAATCGAGTTAAATAATATATTATTAGTTATACTAAATTAAAGTAAAGATTCTATATTTTTACCCCCTAGTTAAGCTATACTTTCCTTTTATATTATATAGGGTATCTCTAGTTCTAGTATATTATTAAATATACTTCGAGTCCCTAAGGTTAGTTAAGTTAAATATATTAGATTAAGAGTACCTTAATATACTTCTTCCTCCTTATTTTATTCTCGACTAGAGATTTCTATTATACTTTTTATTATTAATTTTTCTACCCTAATAGTTAAAATATTACTTATCTTAAAAAAGGGGTTAAAGCTTAATTTAAGTATTTTTAGTATTTCTTCTTTCTTAATATCTATAGTAGTTAAGTCTCGAAAGATATTATAAGTATAAATCTAAAATACTTTAGTATTTTCTTCTCTATTTAGTTTAAAAGCTTAGTTTATATTAAATTAAATATTAAATATAGTTATAACCTTATTAATTTTAATTAAGGGTATTTAGACTATATACTATATAAAAGCTTTATATCTTATAAGATACTTAATCTATACTTATAATACTAAAAGAGATAAAGCTTTCTTACTTTTTTAATATTTTAGTATATTAATTATTATTAAATAAGCTATATATCTAAATACCTTTAAGTATTAAATTAAAGGTTAAATATTTATAATATAGCTATATTTAATATAATTATCCTTAAGCTAAGTTTACTATTTCTTATATAGTAATCCCTAGTTACCTTTAAAGTCTCGGAATAGTATTAAGTTTAATAAATACGCCGCTATATAGTATATTTCTAGCTAGAGTTCCTTAAAGAAGTTCGCGTTAATTATTATTACCCTAGCTTTCTTTATATATAATACTCCTAATCTCTTAGTATAGCTATTCTACTATAGCGTAAAGGGGGCTAATATTATTAGTACTATCCCTTCCTCTTCGAGGGTTTCTATATAATTCTTTATAAGGAGGGCTTTTTCCCTATTTAAGATTAAGTATATAAGCTTTATCTTAAATTATATTATTAATATAGCTTTAAACTTTAAGTAAATCTTCTTAATTTCCGTCTTTATAGTTTTTAAGTAATAAAACCTTATTCTAGTTATTATATACGTAAAAAGTACGTAGTATCTTTACCTATTATATACTATTATAAGGGCTAAATAAAAATCGAAACTAAATACTATACCTAGCTCTCGAGGCCTTATTAAGGGTTATTTCCTTAAGATTATCCTTTTTAGCTTTACTTATATATATATAGTATATTCGTAAGTAGTTAGACTAGTAATCCGTTTATTTAATACCTTTTAATATAGATACTTTAAAGCTTCGGACTTTAGATACTTTAAGTAGCGATACTATAGCTTATCGATTCTAGCTTTTCTTAGTTTTTAAAGTTTTACTACTATATTTACTAAAGCTTCTAAGATTAAGGCTATAATAAATTAATTATTAATATTAATAAGGTTAAACTATATATCTCCTATAGTCTTAAGATAAAAAGTATCTTAGAGTTAATTCTATAAAATTCCTTTTTTAATTCCTTATTAAGCTAAGAAAATACTAGTTAGTATTTTTAAAATATAATATACTTTTTTAATATATAGAGGGGCTCCCGAGATACTAAGTATCTTAATTATACTAATTCCCTTAACCTTAAGTCTTTAATCCCTTATATATACTACCTTATCTCCTCTTTAGTTAAAAGTCCTTATATTAAACTATTAGATATTATTAAAAAAGAAATATATTTAAAGGAATTAATTAAGCTAATATTATAACTAGTAAAAAAGCCCGAAAACCTCGATTAACTATTAATTATATAATAATAAGAGTTAGTATATATAGGCTTTATATTAATAATATACCTTTAGTTTTAAGATCTTTTAGATAAGTAAGGGAAAGTAAATATTAACTTAAGTAAAAAAAAGGGATAATAAAAAAGATTAAAGCTTATAAGTTAAATAAAACCTAATAGATTATATAGAAAAAGGAGGCTTAAGAATTAAATTATAATTTTCTTCTAACTAGCTAGGTTTATAATTATAAGACTAATAAAAATAGCTTTATTAAGGAATTTAAAGCCTACTTTATTATCTAAGGAAATTATAAAGAAAATTATAATTAAGATACCTATATAATAACTCTTAAAGGAAAAATCTTTAGACTCTTAATAGCCTTAAAATATATAGAAAACTATAAAACTAAATAATATAATATTAAAATAGCCTTCTTAAATACTTATCTTAAGGAACTAGTATACTATTATAGCTTAATAAGATTCTTACTACTTA
>KQ030517.1:0-73138 GCA_000956045.1 Hirsutella minnesotensis 3608 | reverse complement strand
GATATAGCTATAGAAGAGGCCTATTAGAATTGCAGGTGAATTATTAGATGACCTCTGAGTCACCCCTTGATTTATAATATAGCTAAGGAGGGGTCTAGTTAGTAAGGAAAGGGGGTATTCCTATTAAGGAAGATTGTGTATATAAGGAGGCTTTTCCTCCCTCTCTTCCCTCTTCTCTTTCCTTCCTTCCCCAGCTTAAATCACCACATACTACAACACATTACATAGCCTACCTTGAAATACAGCCTCTTTCTTAGAGCCTAGCTCTAGCCCCACTTTTACCCTTAGTTATCTAAGCTTAGCCTAGCCGGCTTAGTATTCCTAGGGATTAAGTAAGACTGTGTGGATCCCCCTCTTGCTAAGTAATACCCTCTACGACTACGGATAAACAACGTGCCCCTTATAGCCTAGCTATCTCCGGTACCTACGAAGTAACTATACGTCTATTCGGCTAGATATTAGTTATTCCGTAATAAAATAGCTAAGGAATAAGATAAGCTTAATATTTATTTTAATAGGTTAAGTAGCTAGATCTTACTAAACTCCGTCTTATAAGTAAAATACTATTATAAAGAGCCTAGCTTTCTAAAAAGTATTAGTTTAAATAAAGAGTTATTTATTAGTATCGAAATAATAAAGCTTAGTTAGTTAGGTTAGTTCGTTAGTAAGACGCGTAAATACCTATTATTCCTTATTAATTAAGCTTAAAATTATCTTAGTAGCGAATCTTACTTATACTTAGCTAGCGGGCTTAATTTTTTCTTCTTAACTTTTAGTAAGGAGTTTTATTTTTTACTACTAAAAGGGTTTAATAAGAGCGGCGAAACTTAAGATAAAGTATTATAGCTACCTTACTATACTAATTTAAGTTTTTAGCTATTAAAGAGTATTAGGGAATTTTATATTCTAAATTACGCGTATCTTTTCTACTATATTTATAATACTAATACTATTTACTTTAAACTTAAGGAGTTATATAAAGGGGAATTCTAAAAAGGATTTTATTCTAGATAGGGTAATATTTTAATTATAAAAAGCGTAGAAGACTTTATTTAAGTAATAAAGGTATTCCTTAGCTAAGTTTAAGAAGATAATAATACTATTAATATAAGCCGCGGCGTAATCCTAGTATTATTAGAGGATACTATCGATAAATCTTTAGACGTAAGTAGGTAAGTTTTTAAATCCTATTAAGGTTACGCAAGATTACTTAAGTCCCTTATAGCTAACTACTATAAATTTTTTATAGTATTTAGGATAAATAAGGAATTAATAAAAAAAGCTTCGCGTATTTACCGCGCTAATATATCTCTTACCCTTTAGCTATTAAATTATATCTAATTAAAGCGGTATTAAGTATATATTTAGGATTATAATAGCGTTAAGCGCTCGGAAGTTAATAATAACTCGTTCTTTTTCTTTTCTATTTACTATCCGCTAAATAATAAATACTAATACCGCGAATAATATAGGATAAATAAGTTAGTTTATTTATCTTTACTTATATAAAAAATTAAAAATTTTATTTATAAATATATAGTTTTTTAAGTTAAGTAAGTAAGCTTATAAAATAACTTTCTTATTTTACTATCTTTCTACTAGCGGGATATATATTTCCTTTTTCTCTAAGGTTTAAATAATTCCTTTATCTTACTATAGCTATAAAAACTAGTTAGTTATAGCTTAGATATATTATACTAGGTTTTTATCTCCGCTATAGATTTTAATACCCTTTTTAGTTTCGATCTTAAGGAGATCTTTTATATATAAAATATTAAGTTTAAAATTATTCGTAGCTTCTTCTTATAGTATATCTATTAGTAAGTACTCGTTTTTTTTTTATAAGCGTATCTTTAGAGTATATTTCTACTAAGAATATATAGTAGTTCGTAATATCTATTAGTATCCTAAGTTTTTATCCTTTTTAGAGGATAATAAGCTTATAGAGGTAATTTATAATAATAATATTTTCGTTACTATAGAGAAGGGTATTTACTAGTCTTAGTATAATCGCGAAGAAAATTAAGTCCTATCTTAAAAGGTAATCTTTAACTTTAGTAGGGATTAATATTATTATCCTTAAGAAAATAATAGTTATTATAGTATAAAGAACTCGCTATTAAATTACTAACTAGTATTAAAATTATACTTCGTAAGAGAGGTTTTTATATATTTTAATACGGAGGGTTTAGCTAGTAGTAAAGAAATCGGCTTTATATAGTAATAGCTATTTATTACTAAGTAGTAGTCTAGGTTTAAGCCTAGTCATTATTTATACTCTAACTTAAGTCTTTCTAACTATAGGTTATCTATTAATATATCCTAGTAAGTAGATAGTTATCGTTACTTATTTATTAGCTACTATACGTCTTCTAACTTCTTTAAAGTAGTAGGTTTTACTCTTATCGATATAAATATTCTTTAAGAAGTCTAGCTAGCTTTTATTTATAAGGTAGCGGGAAGCTCCTAAGTTAGCGTAGATTTCTATTATATTATCTAGCCCCTATTTACTATAAGTTATAATTTTAGCGTAAGTATAGCTAAATAGGGCGTCTAGGTCTATTAATTACTAAGTAGGTTATATAATAATAAGAATTAGGGGTTTCTTAGCTTTATAGTTTTATTACTATCTTTTTATTAATAATCCTACGTTTTAAGATAAGCTCCTAGAGTCTAATTCTACTATTATCGATTCTTATTATAGCTAGGTATAGCTTTAAATAAAGTAAACTTTATCCTCTATTATTTATAAAAATAGCTTTATCTTATATCTAGTAGTATTATTATTAGTTATTAAGTAATTATTATTTATTAATATCTCGCTAGTATTTCTTTTAGCGTTTTAATTATCTTTAACTAAGGTTTAGTCGAGTTACTTAGCGAGGTATTTTAATTTTTCTTTTATTTTTAAGGTTTTACTTTATTAAGGCGTTTCCCTATATTACTTTTTATACTCCTTACTTATTTTAGCGAATATTACTTATAAAGTAAGCGTAACTTTAGCGTTATAAAAAGCGCGGTTTTATAGTAGTAGGGATATTTCTCTATATAAGTTAGGGGTATAAAAACCTTAGGCTTTTAGTATTCTTACTTATAGTAAGTCGTATCTAGCTAAGAGTAACCTTAAGGAGTATAGTTTTAAGCGGGTATTTCTTTTATTAAATCTATCCTTAGGCCTTAGTTTTACCTATCTTTTTAGTATTTTTCTAGTAGTAAGGGTACTTTAAAATCCCGTAAAGTATTTTACTTATAGCTATAGGATTTATACTTTATATTCCGCTACTTATTTATCTAGAGTTTTACTTAGTATTAGCTATTAAAAAAACTCCTATAAAAAAGAATTAAGTTTTTAATAGATAATAAATATAATATATTCTAAGAGATATTATACTACCTAGGCTTTATACTTAAGTCGGGAGATCTATAAGTATAAATCTTTCTTTTAAATAATATTTTAAATAGTAAACCGCTTTTACTCTAGAGCTTAGAGTATTATATTGGGTTAGACTTAAAACCTATATTATAATATATTATATTAGTTAAGGATTTTAGTTTTTAGTATATAAAGAGCTTACTAGTCTTCCTCGTTTAAGTCCCTAGAGAACTATTCCGTAGCGCTACTATATAGGAGTATAAGGAGGAAGATAGCGAGTTTATTTATATATACTAAGCTATAGCTAGCTTATTATTTAAGCGCGTCGATAAATCTATCTATACTTTAATAAGTAATAGTCTTATTATTTTCGATTATTTTATTAAAAGTAGGGTTTATTAGCTTAACTAGGTTAAACCTACTAATATTAATAGCTTAGATTATAACTAAAGTAGTTTAGGGCTTATTTCCTCTTAGTCCTTACTTTATAGCTATAATAGCTTTAATAAAGTAGTAGAGTTAGTTTTTAATTATATAAATAGTTAGTAGTTATTCCCTTAGTAAGTAACTAAAGCTAGGGGTAAGGAATATCGAATTACTTAAACTAGCTAAATTAGCTTATCTTTAGCCTAAGAGTAAGGTATTATTAAGTCTTTAGCTTAAGTTATTATTAAGTCCTTCTATAGTTAGGTAGTAATTAAGTATAAAAGTATTAGTAAAAGAAGAAGTCTCTAAGGTAATTACTAGTAGTAGTTCTTAGTATATATTATAGAAATACCTTCCTTTTTTTAGGGTAAAAAGTAGTTTCGTAAGTCTAGTAAACTCTCTTCTCGCTATTAAGTTTTTTAATTTTATTAAGGAAAGTATTAATAATTCGTAAGTAAAGTTAGCTTTAGTTTAGTTATAAGTTACCTAAATATTTTTTTTTTCTTTTTATTATTAAATCTATTTCGCTAAGTTTCCCCTAAGCGATATAAATAAATCCTTTTAGCTTAATATAAAGATTCTAAAGTTTAGTTAATCCTTAGCCTTATCTAAAGTAGATATTAGGATTATCTTAGTTAAATAACCTTATAGTACTAGTTTTTTATTATTATCTTATTAGAAACTCCTTACTTAAGAGAGAAAGTTATTCCTTAGTTTAATTTCTTTTAAGTCTATAAGCTAATACTTAAGACTTACTTTTATTACTTTTACTCTTTCTAGGTATTACTAGCTAAGTAGGAGGTAGATATATCCCGCGTTATTATATTTAGTCTAGGTAAAGTTACTTAAGAAGGGATATAGGATTTACTAAGTAGCGTAAGTAGTTTATACCGAGGCTTCTTAGTTTTATACTTCTCGTTTTTAAGTAAGCTATATATATATCTCCGCTAGAATAACTTTATAAAGTACTTTATAGTATTCGATAGCGAGAAGTAATTTCCTACTTAAAAAAATATTATAAGTTATTCCTATAATCTTACTAACTATATAGCGCTATTACTTCTTAGGAGTTATTTTCTTAAGGCGAGAATTACTATTAAATACTATAAACTCCCCTAAATAAGTAAGATTTATAGGATATAGGCTAATTACTATCCGTTATATAAGCGAGCTAGACTAATTACTATAGGATAAACCTATATTACGAGCTAATTACTAAATAAAATATATAATTAAATATATATTCTTCTTAAATCTACCTTTTTATTTTAGTTAATTACTAATTTTAAATACTTAATAAGGAAAAGTAAAATAGAAAGTATTAAGGAAAATTCCTAGGATTTCCCCTATATTACTAGTAGATATCTTAAAGCTTTTCTTTTTATAGCCTATACTATTATCCGTTAAGGCGTTCTCGGAGCTTTAGTAAATTACGCGAAGATAACTAGTAGATAATAGTAGGAAATATTCCGCTTAGTTATCTTAAGATTTCCCCTAAATTACGTAGGGATAACTAGTAAATAATAGTAGGAAATATTCCGCTTAGTTATCTTAGGAATTCCTATAGATTAAGTAGGGATAACTATAGGGAAGTATATAGAAAAGTCCTGCTAAGTTAGTTACTAGTTATCCTATAATATAACCTTATATATAGTTATTAATTATTAATAGGTAGGTAGGACTACTAGCTAAGTAGGATTTATCTTACTTAGCTAGGGACCCTCTATAGAAGCTATTAATTCGATCTAGCTTAGGGGCAATACCCCTATAGAAGCTAGCTAGCGCCTCCCGAATAGACCGAAGCAGCTAGTTAGAAAATATAGCTACTAATAATCTCGGCTATTTTCTTAAGGTAGAGAGTAGGTTTTAAAGCTCGCCGCCTACCTCCTCTTAAGAAAGGGGGCTCCTTTTTTTTTACTCGAATAACGTAACTATTTACTTTTACCCGCGGTTATTATAAAAGAGTTATAAGGTTATATACGGTTAATACTCTTAACGAAGAAGATAGCCTAGTAGAATAAATATTTACTAACTACTAAGCTATCCCCTATCTAGAGGTTATAAGTTTAACCCGGCCCTAAGGTAAAACGCTTTATAAGGGGCTAGAGGTACTTACTAAGGCGGGCTAAGGAGGGGCTACGGCCCGTTAGTAGCTTAAAGCTCTACGGGTCGTAGGTAAACCCGCGGCTCGCCCGCTTAGAAAAGGGAGGAAAGGGGGACGCTACCCTCTACGTATTATAGCAATATATCTAGCGTCCCCCCTCGGCTTATTAACTATAAGATAGAATCTAGACTTACTAGTTAGTAAGCCCCTCCCCCTAAAAAGGGAAACCCCTCTTTTACTTATAAAAGCTACTAACTTTTTAACTAAACTACTAAAAGGTATAACTTACGAGGTTAAATATTAAGTAGGAATACTCTTACTTTAATATAAAAGGCTTACTTATTTACGGATTACGTAAGATTAGCTATAGTTATATTAGCCCTCCCGGGGGGTATATTAAAAGGAGGATTCGTATAAAATACTAAGCTACTCTAGGCTAGGCTTAATAAAGGATTATAAACCTTATTAGAGGGCTATAGAGGGCGCCTATATTAGCCTTTAGTAAATAAACCTCCCGATATAAGGTTATAGGCCTATATAAGAGGGCGAAAACTAGGATTTATAGGTATTTAGAAGTTATAATACCTATAAAAGACGGAGGCATCCTATATAGCTAGATTAGAGGTTCTTATATATTCCTATTACTTAATTTATATACTTTGTTTATCTTATGCTGCCCCTTATGATTTATACCAACTGTTGATACCTACTATCGCCTGCCGGGCCAAAATATGCTGCTAGGATCACGCACGCGCCTTCGTCACGCGTTAATTTCGCCGTCAATACATAATAACGATAAGATGTCGTACTTACGTATACCGTCTAGTTCGTCGAGACTCTCGCCAGAGGTCTTAATACTATGTCCTACTCCGCTCTTTCCTGCTGCGTTCTCGCGACTATCGCAACTAAAGACTATGGCTAAGCAACTCGAGGAGGCTGCTCTCTAAGATCTACACGTTAACCCTACTATTAAGGATCTGCCCAAGATCGTTTAGAAGAACCGCCGCTTTATCTAAGAAGCCTCGCTAGCCCGGAAGGGTGCCAAGGGTAGGAAAAGTTAGATTAGGTTATATAGTATATTTTTCATCGAATTAACTAGCCAGGATCAGCCAATCGGTCATATCTAGTGCTATAGTCGTTACGATACGAAAGGTCGGCCGGAATTCTTCTCGGTATAAGCCACATCTTTAGCAGCAGATTATCTTCGCAAGTACGTATCCGGCCCTAGACTAACAAATCCATCTACTGACCCGCCTAGATCCCACCGGATCACCCCGACGAGCCAGTTAAGTCCCTGCGACGACGATAGAGCGATCGATCTCGATTCCCATGCACCTCCCAAACGACGGCGACTGGTGCACGCCCATACCGCATAAGAGGAAGGTGTCGACGGTGCGAGCTTTTTATCAAGCCTCCCGCGATGCGAGCACGTTGCCGATACGGACGTGCATGGTGTGCTACCGCAAGCGCACGGGACAAGAGTTGAAGGAGATTGTATGGGATCAATGGCTGTCAAGCTTCGTCCCAAAGAGCGGATACTCGCCATTTTCGTGTGGGAGCTGCTTTCCCGCGGGTGAGTCCGTGACAGTGTGTGCGGAGTGTGCCCGGTGTCTGGAGCGAGGGAGCCTGTCGCCGGCTGTCCACCTTCACGGTCGTCTTGGCTGTGAGCACATGTTTCCGGATGAGCTCAAGGGACTCACGCTGGTCGAGGAGAAACTCATCGCGCTGAATTCGTGTTATGGGTTCGTCACACGATAAAGCATCCCAGGTGGCCAGAGACAGACCGTGAGGTATCCGAGGCACGTAAAAGGCCACATCACCGTGTTCCCGAACAATGTGCAGGAGCTGGCGACCAAAGTGCTCCCCTATCCGCTTGTGCGAGTCATGGACGAGATCCACATCTCGTGGCAAGGTTTGGAAAAGCCAGGACCGAGCGATCTTTCGAGCCTCCTATCTATCGGTGAGGCGCCAAGTCGTCGAAAGAGCGCTTATCTAGTTAAAGACGAATAATCCGCATTACGCCGACATTGAGATTGACGGGGCGGAAATGGAGAGCTGGGGAACCCCGTCGCACGGCGTACCGTCGGTGGTATACGACCGCATGGAGCGAAACTGCGACATGTCCTGGTCCCAAGATTCAATGTCAGCTTCAAGATCGGACCGGCGGCGTAGAATCTCCTCGGCAGACGACGCTGCCGCCCACGAGCACATTCACTCTAGACCCAGACGAAGCATAGCTGTTACTGTGTTGGTACTGAGCCTAGAGCTTGGTTATATAGACTTGTTAAAAGCGGCCTTGTAGCTTGTCGGCAAGGTGTACTCGTGTGCTATTGTCATAGGCCTGCTTGACCACCAAGATCCATCCAACCAAACTGAAACCAACTGTCCATCAATGCAAATTGCCTGCTCCAAAGTATGCGTCGACTGTCATGTCATGGTTTCCCTCCACCTCGACTGACGACCTAGGCTGTCTTAACGCGCCGACTCGGCATGCCGCAGGAAGAATCAAAGCCGAGGAATCAGCCGTCCTTATCATCCTCGGGAGTCCAGACCTGCTTTCCCTTTCCCTTGTCGGACGTCTGTGAGTGCTCGCAGAATCCAGTCATAAATTTCCGGGTCTCTTGAGACATGGACCAAGACATGTTTAGGCAGCACTTACAAGTGGTGAGTCACTGGATAGTGGCACGGACGTGCCACTATGTATATATGTATGTTGAGAGCTGTCAGACAGAATTGAACAGAAGCAAGTTCAATCGCAACAAGCACTACCCCCCGATCACTCTTATATCCGCGTAGATAGCCTAGCTATATACTCCCATAGTTCAATAGTAAATACCGCGTCTCGTTTCTTGAGTGACTATAGTGTTGGTCCGCTACCTCTTTCCATTTTGGGCCGTCGACGGAGCTCCTCTTACACGGTCTTATATTTCGGAGTTTACTATGGAAATGCTACCGTGGGCTATGCCGGCCTTTAGGCCGGAGTTAGGCCCGCAAGAGCCCGCGTCTACGGTCGCGACTCGCACCGATACACTCCTATTGTGGCCTCTGCCCGTGGCCTCTGCCTATAGCCTTGCAATTCGCAGCCTTGGATGTCCTCTGCCTGTAGCCTCTGCCTGTACTATGTAGCCTTGTAATTTCTCTGCCAATGGTCTTCCCAAGTTCCCATATAGCCTTATAATTCCTCGGCCTGTGGAGAAAAGCAAGAGGGTATATCGCCCATGTGGTTATTTTTTTTTTCTTTGTAGCAGATGAGCGCGGGCTGAGACGGAAGAAGGAAAAAGGACAATGGTGTCTTCAGGAGGGCAACGGTTTATATATATCCCCTACGACTTGCGCAAACAGGAAGTCTTTTTTCCCTCTTCTTGAAGCCCTGCATTCGAGTCTTGGTTCGCTCGGTGTCGTGCGCTGTAGTCTGCTCGACCCCGAGGTTTGCGGTTGCGAGTAGCGCTCGAATGGGCCGACGGCATGATTTCGACGTCCGCGGGAGCTAGTTGATGCGCCTGAGTGCGAGCTGCCTAGCCCTTGATGAGGCTATCGCCGCTATCCGGACTTCTCCATGCAGCTAAACGCCGAGGCCGGTTAGAACTCATGCCCGAGTGGACGGTGGGGGTATATGATCCGTCGGTCCGACTTCATGGATGACCAGAAACCGAAACTCTTAAAGCCGGTGGTTCTTAAGGCCGGTGGTAACTCCGAAATATGCCCTGACCCGCGGGAAAAACAAAACCCACCTTGTAACACTTTGGGGGCGTCCACCGTTTGGGCGAGACAAGTGGCAGCTGCGAAGATTCGAAACCCTTTCTATTGTGTGAAGACTAGAGTCATGGCGCACGTTGGGACCTGACACAGGGTATCATCGCCACGTGCTTAGTGCAACCCGGGACTCAGCAGCCAGCTAGTGCCTGTCTGGACGGCCTATTCGGGGAACTGGTGACTGTTTTATTTCGCTCCCGTGGTGTCTGGTGTTTTATTTTGGAGGCTCTGACGTGCTTTGGGAACGCCGGCCGCGGAGGAGTTGCAAAGAGCGGGAGTTGTGATAAGAGGACGGGAGAATCCTGTTGTCGAAATGAAGAACAGAAAACAAAACAAGCAAACAAGTCATTGAATAGTCACCTGTATCTTTCAGCTGTTTCCGAGCCAGCTCTGCTATTGCCTTGAATAGCCAATCTTTCAAGCGCTCGATATTTGGTCTGGTATTCATCGACCCTACTTTCTTCTACCTCGACTACTATACACTTATCATCATCATCATACTCGGTCCACACTCAACCTGAAAATGGAGTCTGCAGTCATTAGCTCTCTTCTCCTTGCATCCCTGGCTGCTGCCGCCCCGATGCCGCAAAATGGCAAGTCTAGCCCCCTCCATGTTCGTTGCCGGTCTACTTCCCGCCAAGGCCGGTTGTGTGTTTTAAAAGACTAATTCAACATGTAGGCAGCGTCGATGGCGGAATCGCAGGTAACGTCGTTAGTACGGTGGGCAGCGGCCTAGGCTTTGTGCCTTTTGCTGGGTCCATTGTGTCTATAGTCGGGTCTGGGCTCAAGGCCGGGGGTCTGTAGGGACATTTTTTCTTTGTTTTTTTGTCTATTTAACGTCTGTGAATCCCTAAGAAGAGCAAAGGACGTGCTAGGCTAGCTACCTATATAGTATATATAGGTGCCGCGCTTATTGCGGATGGGCGTGATGCGGGTTGCTCATTTGCCTCTTTTCGCCTTATGCGCGACGGCGAATGGGGAACTGCGTCATCCCGGCGGCCTACGGCAGGGCGCGTCTTTTACTATCTAGCATTTCTACCACAATAATCTCGAGCTAGTAGCCCGTTAGCGGGCTCTTAGCCTGCGGTGTGAGCCGCTTTATTCTAGTGGCGCATTACAGCTGCTGTTTCGTATATCGTATCTAGGCCATGTCTCACGGAGGATGAGCAAAGCTGGCACATAGATCAGGGACTGGAGAACTCTTGGTCTACTATCTAAGGATGGAATCTAGCTGGTCTTTATAGAATAAAAGAGCGCAATATTAACAGAGTCTGTAAACAGACTGAGGTTGCTGGGCAAGGTCAATCTGCGATGATGAAGTCTATCTTGAAGGTCACAGTGGGGTGGGACTCGTTTGTACGTGACTGTGTGAATCAAGGAGGCCAGACTGTGAGGCTCTGGTCTACCCTGAGACAGGCCACAGGCCTATTGTGGCTTCCTAGGTCAACTTCCCTCCTACACATCACTCCCTTGACCACAAGCGTTAAGGGAACGCTGCATAATACACGCATCCACTAACAGCACACTAAACACCCCCACACTACCTCTACGGAGGATAGTGACGGATACCGACGACGCCGGATTGGCGTTCCGTCCCCCGACGATACTATCTGCAGCACGTACGGAATGACTACGCGACGCTCCTACCTTATAGGAAACTCTAATTTGCCGAACCCAAGCCCCTACCTACTAGACCGAGCCTATCGCAACCTAGGATATATCAAAGCTCCCTATCTACGCACGTCTTCCAACGGTGGCGACACCTCCGACAAGAGAGCGGCACGAGAGGGGACGTGGACAGTTCTATAGACGAGTCGATCGTCGTGGAGGAAGCAGGCCAAAGAATCAGCCTCACTAAGTCCTATTACCGCCGTGGAGACGTATTGCGAGGCATGTGCCTCTATGACTATGTTTCGCTCGTCAGGCTCCAACGCCTTGGCAAGGACGGAAGCTCCGGTGCCTGGGGAGAGGTGCCGTTCGAGAGCGGTTGGTCGCCTAGGAAACATTGGGTGCAGGTGCTAAGACGGCCGGGAAAGCACGCCGTTATCTGCTTCGACGGCTACTTGAGTAAGGCTTTTGATCAAGATAACGAGTCGTGCTATCGCAGTTACGCCCGGCGATAATCAAGCCAATAGGTATTGTAGGGACTAACTCTCATGCTGTAGAACCGCCGTATAATATCTTGCCCTATTTATGCCGTAGGACTCCTTTTTAGGCGAAGAACGAGACGATATTAACGAGATATGGCGCGGGCACGAGAGCTGCTCCCCCCGAGAATCTCGTGCCTCGTCGATGACGTGTAATTGCTTCGGCGGTCGGCCGAAGACGCCATGCAATAGGCAGCCTTATCCGGCGGCGGGGATCACACGGGCGAATATATCGAGGAGGTAGGAGGGGGTTAGGCGGACGAAGAGACCTCATCGGCGTACTAATTTAGCAACGTCGGAAACGCAACGCGTCTTATCGACGTTATTAGAAGTGCAGCCGATGCGAACTATATTACGGAGGAGTCGCCGGAACTTATAGCAATAATGCGGCAGCTCTGCCGCTTCTAGCAATCGGCTCTATCCTCAACGGCCGAGCTCGAGGCTACCGTAGTGCTCGCGTGGGGAGAGGCGGATAAGCGTGCTAGGACGAGTATTTTCCGGGGCCGCAGTACCGCCGCAGGACTAGGTTGAGGCTATAAAGTCCCAATAGGTATGTGCCTCTAAAGAGAGGGTGAAAATGATCTAGGGTATATAGAATATAGCGGCGACCTATAGAACCGATCGTCGTGCCGCGGCGCGAAGCGTGCTTATAGGGTTCGGGGACGAGGACATTAATAACGGCAGCGGACTTGGAAGAGACGGTCGGCAACGTAGAACCTAGCGTGGAAGTTCGCCTCAGCCTATTAACTACTTTCCTCGAGACTAGCAAAGAGCTGGTGGCATGGTTGACGCTGAACCAGAAGCAAGCGATTGCCTTCTTGATACTATGCCGCCAGCTCGACCTGGTTCATCGTGGGGAGAAGGGCGACCTTGGTCAGCTCTGCCTGCTCATCCAGTCTCTGCTATTAATAGATCAAGCTGAGAGTAGGGAGATGATTTGAAATGACGTTTTCCTTTTTCTTCCCGTCTTCTTTACAGGAAAGGGGTTAATCAATTAGCAGGCTCTTATATGGGCGGTAGTAAAACTAACGATAGCTGCCTAGCATTGTGTGCAGCAATAAATTTATATGTTTTTACTCGCAGACGTAAGGTCGGCTAACTAGTCTAATGTCGGCCTCTTTTATAGCGTCTCCTATCGCTACCCCTTTACTAACTCCTATATTACCCGCCTCGACGCTATTAAGTAACCCTACCCCGACTTTCTCTACTTAATATCCTATAGCTCCGGATAAGTTTATATAAAATCGTATTATATATATTAAGCGCGAAATAGTCGTAAATAAAAAATCTCGCCTTAGTTCCTTATATAGGTACTATAAATACTCTCTTTATAGTAGGAATAAAGCTACGAAAAGCTAATTCCGAAGCTTCTAAAGAGAATATACTATAATATTAAAAGGAAGTAGGTAATCTACTTTATCTTATACTATATACTAGACTAGATATACTATATTTAGTAATTTCCGTAGCTAGATTTACTAGTAAACCGGATCTTACGTATTTTAAAGTATTAAATACTATTTAGAAATACCTTAATAAGTTTCCCGAATTTAAAATAGTATATAATTATAATATCCCGTATAAATATAATTATATAAAAGGATATTCTAATATAAGCTAGGCTTCTAACTTAGTAGAAAGAAAATCCTTCTTTAGATACTACTTTTATATATATCATAATATTATAAGTTAGTTTTCTTATAAATAAAAACTTATATCTCTTTCCTCTTATAAAGTAGAGTTTATAGGCTTAAGGGAGGCTAATAGAGAAGCCTAGTATTTATATAAGCTATATACTACTATAACGCATAATTTATTTATAAAATTACCTCGTATAATTCCTACTATTCTTATAAATAACGAGGCTATTATTAAATTAGTAAAAATTCTAGAATTTTATAAGCGTAGTAAGTATATAAATATAGCTTATTTTTATACTAAGTAAAATATTTAGGATAAAAAGATATAAATTTTCTATATCCGTAGCGAAGATAATATTATAGATATATTTACTAAGGAATTAAGTATATATATATATTCCTTTAAAAGAGGTTTTTAATACTATAAAAGCTTTTCCTTTAATATACTTATAATAAAGAGAGAGAGAGAGATTTATTACTTTAGTCGGCTTAAAAAGCCCTAGTATTCCTATTCTAAACTAACCTAGGAAACCTATATACTAGGAGAAAAACCTATATCTTATTCTTTCTATTTTTATACCTTATAAGGGGCGTTATCGTAGTATTCTTAGTATAGGTATACTCTTACGCTAGCCTAGTATAATTAGCTAGTCGGCCTACCTAAGGAATTTACTTACCTAGGGACGTCTAAGCCCGTAGGCTAAGTATATCGTAGCGCTTTTATAGTATATTTTCGCCGCGCGGGCGGCTTTACTCCGTAGCGCTACTTTTTACGGGCTAGAGCGATAACGTCGCGGTCTAGCGCTATATCGAAGGTCTAGCGCCCTCGCTATAACTTAACGATTTACTACTATCGTTACTACTACCTCATTTACGCGGTTACTACCTAAGGCCTTCCTTCCTTAACTATAAAAAGAGGGCCTCCCCCTATTCCTTCTTTCCTTCCTTCTTTCTCTCTTTCCTTCCCTAAGGCCGCCGCCGACGCTACTAGTAAGTTATCGCTATCGTATATAGTTTTTTTCGCGGAGTAATACTATTATAGAATATAACTTATATATGCGGGATCCCTTATAAAAGGGCCCTTAATAAGCCGATTTACCTACTATAGTCTCTAACTAAGGCTATAGTATAACCTTTTAGTAGAGATAGTAACTCTTTTTTACTATTCCGTTATAAATAGTAGTAATTCTATTTATATAAGGTTACGTAATAGAGAGGAGGTTCGAGGTTCGAATCCCCGCCTTACGGCTAATAACTACGGGGTCTTAGATTAGTAGGACGTCTCTCTTCCTTACGTAACTTCCGCCTATAGTCGGGCCCCCGGGCTAATAGAATAGAGGTATCTACGGAGCCGGCTATAGGGGTAATAAACCCTAGAAAGTCCCGCTTATATACTAAGGATAGTACTTTCTTTTTACCGTAGTAGGGGTAGTTATTATAGAATATAACTTATATATACGGGATCCCTTATAAAAGGGCCCTTAATAAGCTAATTTACCTACTATAATCTCTAACTAAGGCTATAGTATAACCTTTTAGCAGAGATAGTAACTCTCTTTTGCCGTTTTATTATAAATACCCTCTTATACGCGCTTTACTAACCCTTCGTAACCCTCTTACTTACTTACTTACTTGCTCGCGCTACGCTATCCCCTTACTCTTACTACGCTATTACTATACTCTCGCTATATCTACGCTTATCGCTATTAATATTAAATACTTATATAATGCTAATATTACTAAAGTAGTAAGTTAAGTTTATCCTCGCTTCGTTACTAGTACTAACTCGCTTTATAGTTAAGTTACCTTTATATTATTCCCTATATTTCTTATATATCGCGTATTAACTCTAGCTTAGCTATCTATTATTACGATTTAATTAGTAAGTCTAGTTTACTTTTACTATATTCTCGCGTTATTAATACTTTAGGTTTATAATTAATATTAATCTATATTATATAGCTTATATTACTAAAAATTAGCTTTATAAACTAATAAGTTATTACTTCGCTTTTATATTATATATACTTTGCTAATACTATTAAATTACGGATTTAGTTATATAGGAAGCGGCTTATTTTCTATTTAATACCTCCGCTACGCTAGCTATAGTTCGTATTCCCCTCGCTATTATCCTAGCTTTAATTTTCCTATTAACCTTAAATAGCCCGCCGCTAAGCTTAGCTAGCTTAGTTAAGCTATTATATACGCTTTACGCGCGTAGCGCGCTATTAATAAGCTAGCTACGTTACGCTACTAAGCCGCTACCGCTACCCCCGCGCCCCTACTTACTACTATTCCCTTAGCCCTCCCGCCTATCGCGCCTAAGGCTTGCCCCTATATTAATACCGCTACGCTAGCGGTCTTACGTGAAATCGCGACCGCGGTAATATCTACTACTAATTCTATAGCCGAGATTCGTAACGAGATATACTATTTCCGCTAAGCGCTAGAAATTAGTTACGCCGCTACGGAGGTAGCGCGCGCGCGCGCTACCGCTACCGCGGCGTTAATAGTAAACTTTAATAGGGAGAACGAGTTAGAGGAGGAGGAGGAGGGGGAGGTAAAGGGGGGGGGCTAAAGAGTAAATAAGGCGCTATAACCCTAGCCTTAAGGCGCCGTCCCCCCTTAATAGCTCTTCTAAATTAACTATAGTCTACCTTTACTATTCTCGCCCTATATATTATAATCTCGTACTTAAGTTATTAGCCTTAGGGTTTATTCCTTCTTATCGTAAGCTAGCTACTTTACTTATAATAGAGGTTTTTCGAATTTTCCTTTATTAATTTTTATAGAAATATTTTACTAAAGGTTTTTACTAATTTTCCCTTATAAGATTTTCCTTATAAATTTCCTATAAAACGCTAAAGGATATATAAGTATACTCTTTAAAGGAGGCTATTAAGATATATACTTATATAAGTATACTATAAATTTTATATAAAAAGCTTCTCTATAAATATATATCTTCCTTAATCTTTTTAGCTATATAATAACCTATAATATAGACTTTTAACCATTAAACTTAGATTTACCAGGGTTAGGGTTATATATTAAGGTTATAAAATATCTAGGAAATATTAGCGTCTTTAATTTTATACTATATATAATATTTCCTATTTAGGAAATATATAGCTAAATTATAGTAAGTAGTAGTATCTTTTAGGTTAGGTAATATAAGTAAAATAGTTATATGGTTAGACTATATAGACTACTTCCGCGCGAACCTTAATAATATAAAGTTAAATATTTTAAAAATAAAGATACCCGAAAATTTAACTAATAATATACCTAGATAGAGCTTTTTAGGCGCTTTTATATACCGGTCCTCCTAGACCTATAAGTAGCTTAGTTCTTAAAATATTTATCTATAAGTATAGACGCTTCTCCCTAAATAGTTTAGATAGATTATTAATATAGATATCTTAATAACTTACTTATCTTTAACTAATTTATATATAAAGACTACTATTCTAATTATGATTTTCCCTCTATTTTATTTATATCTATCTAGCCTATAATTGCCTATTTAAATAGGCTATTTTCCTACCCTTTAATATGCTCTCTACTATAACCTACTTTAATACTACTTAATCTCTAGAAATACTAAGCTAGCTAGGCTAAGCTTAGATAACTAAGGGTAAAAGTAGGGCTAGAGCTAAGCTCTAAGAAATAGGCTATATTTAAAGGTAGGCTATATAGTATATTATAGAAGTAGTAATTTAAGCTAGAGAGAAAGGAAAGAAAAAAAGGAAGAAAGGGAAGAAAAGCCTCCTTATATATATAATCTTATTTAATAAGAATACCCCCTTTCCTTACTAACTAAACCCCTATTTAGCTTTATTATAAATTAAGAAATAACTTATAAGTTATATAGTTATTATCTTATAGCTTTTATAGGCCTATAATATAGCTATATTAATAAATTAATATAGTTATCTTAATAGTCTCTTATTATAAATTAGTTTATAACTAGTTATAGCTATAGAAGAGATAAGTAGGAGGTGGTATAACTTATCGGTCCTCCTATGCGTAGGGTATTTAGCTAGCTAGGAGGGGTCTTATGCTCCCTTTCCTCTTTCCTTTAATAGTTCTATTTATTACTCCTTTCTTAGTTAACTACTATATACTTTATTATAGCTATACTATAATATTAAATAGAACTTCTTTTATACTTAAACTAAACATTAGAGTATAATTATAAAACGCTAATAAATTTTACTTATGCTTAAGCTACTAGCGTTATATACTAATTTAAACTTATAAATAGTATTAATATAAGTAAAATTATAGCAAATAGATATATAATTAAGGAACCCTTAGCTTAATTCTACTATATTTATTTAAAACTTAGCTCTTTTTAGTAAATATTTTTCTTTATATTTTTAAAGTAGTTAACTTTTAAGACTAATTTAATACTTTTTTAGTATATATTAATAAGGTTTTTTAAGAATTTTATAAAGAATAATATATTAGTCTATACTTAATTAAGTTATAATAAGAACTAATAGAGTCTTTAAGTATATATATTACGTAGTAAGAGTATTTCTTCTTTAAAGCTAGACTAAACTATTAGTCTAACTATATAAAGATTATCTTACTTTCGTTAGAGCTCCGTAATAAGCTAAAAGTAAGGTTAAATTAAAAAGTATAGCTTAAGTTATATATAGTATTTTCCGCCTTATTAAGAGGGTTTAATAGGGTCTTTAGTATAGGAAATAATACGACTATAATAGTAAATAAACTACCTTAACTAGAGGCTAATCCGATAGATATTAAATCTATCCGCTTTTCTACTATTATATAGTAATATTAACGTTACTACTATTATAATTAAGTTAGTTACTTTAAGCGGGATTACCTTAAGCTACGTAAAAGCGTAATAGTAAGAATAGTAAGATTATTAATTAAGCGCGAGTTAGTAGTTTTAGAAAATAATATATAAGAGGTTTTTAATTAAAGTAATAATAATTAATTTAAATTAAATTTTATAGGATATTAATAGTTAGCATTATAGGCCTTACTTAAGTCTAGCTTAAGGCCGCGCTAGATATACGCTATAGATTAGTTAGTATTTATAATTACAACCTATACTACGCCCCCTACTATAAGTCCTAGCTTAGTAAAATAACGTTAATAATAATATAATAAACTAGGTATTTAGATTACTATATTACTTATAGAATATAGAGCTTTTATACTACTTTACTCTTTTGTAGGATCTAACTAAAGCCGAGGCGCTAGCTAATAGGGATTTTCTTACTATAAGTATATTTTTCTATATTTACTTTAAGAAGCGCTATAATTCTAAGTTAATAGAGTTTACTTAGTAGAAAGGTTACCCGCCGCGTATTATATACTAATAGGGTTCTTATAGAAGTCTTTCCTAGCGTAATATATATAACTATATAGCTTACGCTCTATTTCCTTTACTAAATAAAGGAGGGGGCTATATTATAGATTAGTCTATAACTAGTTATAGCTATAGAAGAGACGGGTAGGAGGCGGTATAACTTATCGGTCTTCTTACGCGTAAGGTATTTAGCTAGCTAGGAGGGGGCCTTACGCTCCCTTTCCTCTTTCTTTCGATAGTTTTATTTATTACTCCTTTCTCGGTTAACTACTATATAATTTATCGTAGCTATACTATAATATCTCTAGCTTTTAAGACTAAAGAGTAACTTAAAGGTTAAGTAGTTACCTTCTTATAATTCCTATAAGCTTTTTAATTAGTTATATTAATAGTTATATTAATAGTTAAAGGGTATTTAAGTTATTTCTTAATATTTTAGTACGTAGGTTTATCGTAGGTCTTCTAGCCGACGTTATAAGTACCTACGTAATGCCCGTAGGTAGCCCTACTTTTTAATAGGTAAACTATAGGTACCTATTTTCGCGATGGGTAGCTTATGGGCACCCATGGGTACCCATCTTAAAAGACTACCCCCGAGGCGACTGTCTGGAAGCGGATCCGGGGCCTTCCTGGATCCCGGACTTATAAGCGAGTGTATGAAGTCAATGACACGGGATGACACGGAAAATTCCTGTATAGACGGTATGATGGGCGAGGGGATGGACGACATGGTAAACAATGTCTCGTCAAGACTACGAATACTGTCATACAGTTATGTGAGTGCATGAGTTAAAGGTGGTAGGGTATTGCGCTAATCTTAGCAAAACGGTAGGCAAAACCGTTGCCTTTTATCTACAGTAAGTATCTAGTCACTCTATATCTATTGCGAAACGCTGAAAATAGCCAAATAAATGCATCTAATGTAATTAGCACTCCGGATCCGGGTAGCCGCTTTCGGCAGCGCTTTGGCAAAGTTGCGGTCTCGATATACATGTACTTCGGATCAATTAGGCCTCCGAACCTGGCTCGTGACAACTACCGTTTGCACGGCACAACACCTCATTATGGGTAAGCCAAGAGGCATCATTTAACCTCGATAAAACCCTGAAAGCGTTCCTCGCTTAACCTCCGCTCCCAATGACTCAATAGATGATCAGCAGCTTCGTGAAGCTCGCAATGCCTTGTCTATTGCATCACGTCGGCCCTGGTTGAATAACAGGCCACCCATGCTGACTATTCGACCACCCAAACAACGGACTACAGTGGCGCGTCGAGGCGGATCGCTGATCTCGCACATTTTGGTCCTAGTCATGCGTACATAATTCAGGGCGGGATATGCGAGCTGGGCCGTCTCTCTGCGCGCGGCTCGTCGGCCGGAGCAGCACGAGCGGTGAGCAAAAAGAGACGTGCAGCGGCAACGTTGGGCTAGTCTGCATCTTTGGTTGCTGGCTGTACGCAAATAGCAGTACCCAAGCCACGGGATTGCTTTCGAGAAGCTCGTAGCCAATGTCTCTCAATGTCTGGTGGTCGACATGCCCTGGGGGCTCAAGGCGGTGCGCCGTCAGGCAGCAACTCTCTTTTTCAGTGCGGCATTGCCTCCCGAGAACCGGGCCTCGTCTCGCCCTCAAAGTCGCCAAGAACCCCTTAACGAATGAAGGTAGTTAACCCGGAAGATCGAGGTAGCCTCATAGCAACTCATTAGTGAGGTGCCAAGAGGTATAAAGGACTAAGGGTCGCCCGCCTAGACAAGCCTAGGAGTATTGCTCTTCTATTACTTATCTATGAGCAAGTACGACGAAGCATCCGGCAAGGCCCTACCTACCCAGGAGCAGGGTAACATGGCATTACCCTCATCCAAGTGCCACGTCCGGGCTGCATTATTAACGACAAACACACCTTGGAGGCCCTGCTCGGATATAGACGGGGGGCGGCACTTGCCGAGAGGGGAAGCTGAGCGCGTGCAATACTCCATGGGCTATATAACATGTAGATAACCATACGCCTCCAACGTTTCCTATCCCGTCTTCAGCCTTCAAGGCCGTGACATAGTCATCCAGGTGCCACGAGTTTATTAGCAAGATACTATTAGCAATGGCGGCCGCCTGCCGCCCCATCAAGAAGGTGTGCCTCATTGGCGCCAACGGCACTCTGGGCTCCGTCATCCTCGACTGCCTTATCGAAGCTGCCAAGTTTGACGTGACCATCCTGCGCCGCCACAGCTCTTCGTCGACTACCCAGGCAGCCCACGTGCCCCTGGTCAGGGAGGTTGCGATATCGCCCCATCTCGGCCTCGAGGAGCTCACGGCCGCCCTGCAGGGCCAGGACGCCGTCATCGCCGCCTTTCCGCCCGACGACGTCAGCCAGCACCTGCGGCTTCAGGGCCGGCGTCGAGCGCTTCTTGCCCACCGACTTTAGCAGCTGCGACCCCGCCAGCCCGCAGGCACAGGAGCATCTGCAGCTGTACCGCGACAAGATGGCGGTGCGCCGGCGGTGCGAGGAGCTGGCCGCGGCGGCGGCGGGCTCCGCCAACCCCGGCTTCTCCTGGACGGCTATTGTGTGCGGGCACTTTTTCGAAGCCGGCCTGCGCCGCGGATACCTGTTCTTCGACCTCGACAGCCAGACGGCCCGGATCCTGGACTCGGGCAACACGAGGGCCTCGGTGTCGACGCTGCGGTGCGTGGCGCGGGCCGTTGTTTCCGTGCTTGAGCGGCTCTCCGCTACCCGCAACCGCGCCCTCTTCGTCCACAGCTTCTGCCCGACGCAGCTCGAGATGCTCGCGGCGCTGGAGCGTGCCACGGGCCGCACCTGGCGCAGGGAGCAGCTCAGCTCCAAGGCGCTGCTAGCCGAGTCCAAGGCAGCGCAGAGCGAGGGCATATGCGGCATTGAGGACAAGCCCACAGTCGACATTGTCGCGGTGCTGCGGACTGTGGATGCCGACTGGGCGGCAAAGGAGGGTTTCGCTTCGCAGCTGCTAGGGCTGCAGGATGAGAAACTGGACGATGCCGTAGCCGAGGTGCTCAAAAGTTAGAACCCTGGATCCTAAACCCTACTACTGTCTGTATATAATTATACATACTTCAAATACCCGTTACTGTTGCTAATATAAGGAACTTAATAGCTGAATATCCAGCCTGATCTCTTGTATTCTACGCTTACCGGTAGAGTGAATCCAAACAAAGTATTTGCCTACTACTAACCGACACCGCCGAATTGCTATAGACGCCTCTGTTAAAAGGTATAACTATAAATACTCGTGTGATTGTATTCTTATGAGATTTGCTTGGCCGTCGTTTAGAAATAGAGGACTACGATGGGCTATCGAGATTGATTAACAAAACAGGTTGAGAGCCGTCCGGAAGAGAACGCGGCAAAGTCTGGTTCGAGGGCCACGTTGTTGGAGGAACACGGCCCTCGGGCTCCTGAGATCTAAACGCATCACCGAGTCCGGATCGAGCGCGACTACTTGGTGTACGCACCGGATAAGTTGAAGTTTGTCAAATAGACTAATGTAGCTATCCCAAATCATTGTTGCGTCGTGACCGTCTCATCGTCAAGCTCAACTCCTACCCTAGGCGCCCAAATGTGCCTCGCGCAATTACCCAAATCACATCTTGAACTTCAAAAAAACATAGCCAAAAGTTCCATTCTGTATCGGCCATAGTGCATGAGCCTGCGATGGTCCGTCTATGCCTCGGCTCTTTCCGTCCATCCTTGCCTCCGAACTGCAAACTAGACAAAGCGTCATGCAAGTCGTTCCCAGGCTCAGCCACGCCACTCTCGCTCCCTGCTTCTGTTGTCACCGATTCAGGCCATTGTTCGTCACCGCTCACGTGAGCGTGCTCAGCATTGCCCTCATCAGCTTTGGGGGCGGCCCTGTGGCATGTCGTCAGCCAGCGCCCAAGTGGATGCACGTCAGAAGCCGTCGACGATGCGCACCTTCATCGATACTTTGGTACGCTAATGGACAGCCTACCTTTCTTGTCCTTTTCGATGCGAGGCGGCTTGGGTCCCGCAACCTGCCGCTCCACCTTTTCCTGGTAAATGACGAGCTCTCCGTCGGGCAACCTTTCGGTGCGGACGACCTCGCGCTCTCCAATCACACCCTTGGGTCGATGCGCCAGCTCTTTCTCCAGAGCGCGAATCTCGGCTCGAATCTCGCGACCAGACCGAGATCGAGAGCGGGACCGGTGAATGACCGGGCCGACAGTGAGATCATCGTGGTGATGATGCCGATGGTGGTAGTGGGAGTCGTAGCTGCTCGTCGAAGTCGTCGCGGTGCGAGCTGGCGATACCTCTCGGATCACCGTCCGCCGGTCAATAACCTCCACCGGGGGCGCAGCTTCAACAATGGCCGGTGCGACCATGGGCGGAGGTGCTGCCACGGGAGGCGGGTAGGCCATGACGAGCGGAGGCGGGGCGGCCACGGGTGGTGGAGCAACGGTAGCGGGAGGGGGCGGAGCGGTCCGATGCGCTGTGTGTACGGATACGGCGACTTCTTCCCTTCTCTCCTCGGCAATGCTGCCAGCTGACGAGCGCGCAGCGGCAACTTCCTGCTCGGCTGGGCCTTGTCAGCTTCCCAGAGGTAGACATCAATGGCTAAGCTTGGCTGTACCTTTGTTGTACTCTTCGCTCAACTTCAGGAGCTCATCAATGTTTTCTTGGCCGAGGGCCTTTTGAACGATAATGGTATGGCCCTGCAAGCGGTGTAAGTCTGTGCGCCAATATTGTGAGCGGCTTATGAGATTGGACATGGAATACGAACCTCTTCGATGAATGGATATCCGAGATCAATGAGGGCTCTTCTGGACACGAGGCGAATGGGAATCTTGGTCTTGCCCTTTTTCGGATATTCGCTGCGGACAGTTGTGCCACCACCACTGCTTGAGGAACGGCTACTCGACGAGGATGAACGCGAGCTACTGCGGTGCGTGTGAGAGCTACTGCGGTGAGTGCGCGACCTGGTGGTGCGAGACTCGCGGCTTCGGTCTCGTCTATCACGGGACCGGACGAGCTCGCGTTCTCTAATCCGCTCCGGGAGGATCCTCAGTTCGTCCTCGCGGTAGTAGTCTTGCTCAAGGAGGGCGGCGTCGTCGTAGTACTCGCGTTCAGCATACCGGCGAGGCGGGGGAAGGGCACGGCTTTTCGGAAGCGGAATAGGCGTGTAGGCAGGAGCCCGGTAGTCTTCGCGATAAATGTCTTCGCGGCGTGCGGGCGGAGGATACTCTTCACGTTCATAAAATTGCCGCAAGGGTCGGCGATCGTAGGTGTCGAGAGACGATTGGCGGCGGTGGAAGCCGGGGCGGCGGGGTGAGCTGTCACGATGGTACTCGCGCTCGCGGTCCTTTTCCATGACAACGCGGCGCTCATAATCGACAGGAGGAGCTCTCTCGCGGCGAGGCTCGGGGCGCACATCGTCGTCGTAGTAGCGGCGATCTCGGACAAGGTCGTCGTCGTGGAATCTGGGCGGACGATCATGGCGCTCGTCGGAGCGATCTCGGCCGCGTGCTCCACGCATCTGGTAGCGTTCGTCTTCTAGGCGGTCGCGCTCGTAGACGAGGCGGTCGCGGTCCCATCGTTCGCCAGCCATGGCGATGGTTCCCGATGGTGATGTCGTGAGGGTGTAAGTTGAGGCGGCAGCGAGATGGCGGGCTGCTAGCAGCGGGGATCCTTTTCAAGAGGCGGCGACGGAATGTCTCGTTTCTCTTTTTGGGCCGGGTTCAAAGTCTGGCTCCGAGGCTGGAAGAGAAAATTCTTTCCGGACCAAGACGACAAAGAAGCAGGCGTGGAGACGATGTTGGTGGTTGGCAAGAATGTCAAAGGCGCGGAGCCACGACGGGCTGCCGCCTAGACCGCCGGTTGGGTTGTGTAATGTGTCCTACTAGTACTGGTGTAGAGGCGGGGAGCGGATGAGTCGGGGGAGGGAGGAAGTCAGGTGCTCGGAGCAAGTGATGGTGACTGAAAAGGAGCTTGCAGCAGAGGAGAATCCGACGGGTGGAGGTGGTGGAAGGAGAGGGGACCGGAGGGTGGCATTTGTCCAGCTCCAGGCGGGGAGGGGGGGCATCGATCAAGCACGTCCAAGTACCGCGGACAACGAGGGCGATGACGTTGGACCCTGCTGCTGGCCAGGTTTTTTGGGAGGGCACAGGCGAGGGTGCATCCAATGTGCGATTCGCGGGCGACCAGCGGCCACTGCCCAGCCATGGCGATCGGCCCAGACTGCCGTAAAATGCATGTACATGCCACACTGTATCCAGTTGGGTACCGCGCTGGGCCGAGGCCTGGATCCTCGAATGTAGGTACATGCTGTACCTCGAGATGGCGGCTTCACGCCTCGACCTTGTACCTGACGCGCGAGGTGGCACGGGCGGGTGACCTCGGCAAATGACAGGCAGCCCACCAGTCGCGACGGCCGTGACTTGCAGCCGTCAAGTGACGATGATGACAGTGACGACACCCAATGATGGACTGGAATGCGGGCCAGTCGTCCCCGAGGCAAGCTAAAGCCACGGGCAAACAATTGAAATGGAGCAGGGGACGTGCCGGCCCGCGCATCAAAGAGCCAAAGGGGCATTTTGCCATTTGCGTGTACCTATTTCGTATGTGCGATTCCGCGTCGAACCCACAAAAGAGACGCCCGAATTTGGGTACCAAGCAGGCCTGCGTGTTGATCATGCAAAGATTGCCGACGGCCATGTGGTCGTTGCATGCTGCTGGCTGCTCGTTCACGCTCGTACGAGGCTGCACAATCAGGCGATGCATGTCTCGCAGTGACTCTTGTGTCTAATGTCAGGTAGCCTGCACAAAGGGCTGGACCCTCGACGCCGACCTGCGACGACACAATGACGAACTCCTCCCATCTCGGCTCAACATGGCTCAGTGCCGCCAAGGGCCACCTCGCCGCTCCGCCCGCTCTCGACTGCCGCAGCCAGGGCATGCCGACGCTTGCGCCAAGAGCCAGTCGAGTCGCTCCAGAGCCAGCAGGGCCCCGTGACTACGCCATGTCAAAGTCTCCCCGCCTTGCCCGGCGACGCCAGAGTGTCGTGATTGAACGGCCGCCACGCCCCTCGGGCTTCCCCGTGACGAGCTCGCAATGCTGCGGCCTGCCAGCCAAGTCGCCCGTCCGAGGTCGACTCGTCGATTCCAGACGACACGGCTAATCCCGCACGACTCGCTATCCAGAGGCAGCGGAGGACGGGCATGCGGCAAAGTCGGGTATCCAGGCCGGTCTGGATTGAAACCCGAGACGCCCTGCCCAATCCGCCAGCGTGTCCAGGCAGTGGCTTGGTGAAGGGGCTTGAGATGCGACGCCAAATGTCCCGCATGTGGTCCAAGACGTGCATCTCGACATCCTGTACGCTCCGGGACGCCTTGCTCGACTGCCAGCGACTGCGTCTTTGACGAGCACGCGTGCAATATTATTAACTGATTCGACTTGTGCGACGAGTCAACACAAGCCTATGCCGTATTCCTTGGAAGGCATGATGACGGCATCTACAGTGGCCACGATTACAGCCAATTGTCAACGGCTATGACATGCCAGTGTGCTGATTCTGGTCTCCTGGTTCTCGGTCAACGCCACGGGAGCGGTGAAACAGCCACGGGTGCAGTGACTCGGTGGCTGACTCCGCCCCACCAAACGACACGCGGGTGCGCCCATGGCAGCCGACACACCGCGGTCTTTCCCTCTCGTGCTCACCACCGCTCAAAACGTCACCTCGCCCGCTCATGCGCTCGCTCTCAGCCAGGGAAGGCGCTTGATCTTCTGCACGGCCGGCCTCGACGTGATGGGGTGTCATGAATGACGATTTGTTCATCTGCGCACGTTGGAAACTGGCCAAGAATGCGGCCAAAGAACCCCAAGGCGCCCGTTGGCAAACTCAGTCTTCCACCGGAAACGCAGCCTCCAACGCAGCATCGCCATCTTTTCACCCGTCTTGACATCTCGCGTACTCTGCAATGCCGCCCGACGAGATTCACATCGCCCATGACGCGCCGAGGCCAAAGGGCTATGGCTTCCTCAAAAAGGGCAACCCGTTCATGACGGCTCTTTGTCGCCGCAAGACCCACGCGGCCGGCATGAGGCTCTACATTGTCTCTGCGCGCAAGACGCCCGTCGGCCTGCTGGCGCCGCGCCCAATTCTAGACAATGTCTTTGCAGAGGAGCGCCGAACCAGGCACAGGAGGAGCGCGGCGGTCGAGAGGCGCGACGGTGCGGTCCACGACAAGTTTGACGAGGCAATCCGGCGCCTGTTCCCCAAGATGCCACCCAGGGAAGTCCCCGACGTTCTCAAGCAGACGCTCAAGAAGAAAAGCGGCCGCGTGGGACGGACGGGCACGCTGGCGCTGGACGACAAGGTCCGGCTTGCTGTCGTGGCGCACGCACGGCACCGGCACACGGACTACGACAAGATGTTGAGCCGGGGAACGGAGAAATGGGAGGCGAGGAAGGCCGTGGCAGACGACCTGACGCGCGTTCTCGGCACCTGGGGGGCCCGCGCAACCGAACGGATGGTGCCCAAGAAGAAGAAGCGCGGCACACAGGACACGTGTAATCGCAAGGGCAAAAAGGTCCCCTCGCCGACAAAGACACGCGCGCGGTTACCCGCAAAGCCTGCGCAGGCCCGATTCAAGTCGCCAAGGACGGAACAGAGCGGCAAGACGGCCTCTGGACCTCGGACGCGAAGCCGGACAGGCGGGCAAGTCCCTGAAGTGATTGTGATTTCGGACTCTGACGAGTGGTCGGGCCAAGAGACAGAGGACGAGACGGATAGCGACGCCTGGGAGGATTCTGCAGACGAATACGAGTAGGCCAGACTTGACACATGAATAGAGGCAGGAGCATGGAGTGTCGGTTGACTTTCGGACCTTGCGTATGTTGTTTGTGCCGTTGCTACAAATGTCAATACATATATCTGTATATGTCCCCGCTCCCTTTGACGTGATAAAGACTCGAGAGTGGACTCGTATGTCGCCAGCGGCCACGTGCGACAAATGTGCCATGGAATAGGCAGCTTTCCTGCGTCTGCATGCCTTGGCGTTGGCGGAATTGGCCAGACTCTGCTTGCGCCGTGACACGACGCCATGCGGTCTCGCGGTTGCGCAGCATGGCGGATGGCGACGGACAAGAGACGACTGGAGGCTCGGCGCAGATGGGACGGTGACCTTTGCTCTGGTTATTCGCGGACACGGCACTGGACCGGTCCGATCCTTTTAACCCACTGCGCCATCGAGTCCAACAGCCTACAGGCTACAGGGCTGCTAGTGCCTGGAGCTATCGCAGCTCCCCTGACGCCATTTGAACCTTGGCCGGGTGCTAGACATTGGACAAGGGTCCAGGCTAGATGATGCTACAATTTCTATAGCAAGGCAATCGCTATAGGGAGGACGTAATGTCAAGAGTCTTGGAGACATGGCAGAAGCGTCCGACGCCCATCTCGCTCGATACAGTCTCATTCATGGCGTACAGTACCTATGCTTCTTGAACGCTCACAGCCCGCGGTAGCTGGCGGCAACACCCCTGACAAGGGTCCCGGGCCAGAAATTCATCAAGACGCGGACCGAAATAAGCAAGCAAAGAAACGGCAGGTTCTTGTAAATTGGCCTTGCAGCGTCATTTTGTCGCACAACGTGAGCAAAAAGGGTACGTACCTCTGTCGATGGCAGTCCATCTACGTGCATTTCGAGGTGCAGTGCGGGTAAAAGGAGCGCGACAGCTTCCCCCTGCCCTCCGCCTTCTTTGCCTGCTTCCCCTGCAGCGCATCCCAGAGACCACGCCGTGTCTCCTTGCTGAACTGCTCCATGTCCTCTTAGACATTCGCATGCGACTTCAGACATTTCGACGAAAACGTCTCGGCGGGCCCCGATTGCTGTCTCAACACGCCCGGCTTAGAGCTTCCCTTGTCCGACGAGCTTCAAATAGCTGCGAGCTCTCCGGCCTGCGCATACAGCACATCGCCCCTTTTGCAAGTAAGACGACCCCGGAGCCACATGCAGGATATGCGACGAGTGCTTACAAGATGGTCTCGCCAGCTCGGGCCGTAGCTCGTCCCCCATGGACTCCGCCCAAGACCGCCGCAGTGCCATCCCCCGTCTGTCACGGCTCCCCGTGCCTCGACCGACATCCAGTCTCCCGCGACCGGCAAACAACCTCGCTGCGCCGTCGTCGGTTCGCCGTGCGCCCTCGGGCGAGAAGCTCGGGGCTGCAGCCGGCGCCGCTTGGGACCTGCAGCCCCAGAAGCTTCGACAGGCCGCGTCTCGGGGCTCGTTGCGCTCGAGCTCCATCCACGTCGATGGACGCCCCTCCGCCTCACAGTCGACGTCACGAGAGCAGAAGCGGCTCAGCACGACGCGATTGGCATCATCAGCCCGGCCCAAGACTCAGCCGCCGGTGCCTAGACCCAAGGTAGCGGCCACTAATCCGGCACAGAGACGGACCAGCGCAATCATCGACAAGCTTGATGCGCCACGGGCTGCAAGTTCACAGGCAAGTTCGCTATCTAAGCCACTAGCGAGCGAGGTAGATGGTTCATCCGATGACAAAAGCGACGATAACGATGTGCCGGGCATTCTTCCCCCTGGTGAAGCACCCTTTGCGACGCCAAGGGTCGCCAGATCAAAGCAGTCGCTCGTTGAGCGCACCGTGGAGACTCTTGCGCAACTCCCTTCGTCACCGGCCATGAGCAAACGACCCTCGTCATTCTACGACAAATCTCAGTCCAGATCCAGAGCCGGCAGTGGCAATTCGAGACCGAGCTCCAGCTACAACTCGGACGGCTCCAACCGAACCGCGCCTCTGCATGGCAGCAGGCCGGTCTCTCGCGCCGGTCAAGAGGAGCCGACAGCCTCTGGTCTGCGATCACCCTCTCTGGCACCCAAGCCTTCGCTCACAAGCTTAAGCCGGGCACCCGCAAAGATATCCATCACCACACCACTCTGCACGGGCCGAAACTCAATGTCTACTGTCAAGCCGGGCGCTGCAACGTTGGCCGACGCAAAAAGTCCCAGCCTAAGGAAGCCTTCTGAGCGTACCGCCATCAAGTCGGGCGCGAAAACCGTCGTAGACAAGCCCGCGACTCCACGGACAGCAGTCAAGGGTCTGTTCAGGAAGCCCTCCCTTCCGGCCATGCGTACGACGAATAAACCTGGGGGCTTGTCGAGTCGCCGTTCGCCGGACCCAAACTCTGTAGCCCAGTCTTCTTGGGATGAGCCTGTTCCGCCTCTCGGTACCAAACCCACTCTCACGGAGCAAAAGGGCTCCGCTACATTATCTAGTCGCAAATCGTCGTCGGCGTTGCGGGAACAAATCGCCAAAGCCAAGGCTGCGAAGCGAGCTGCCATCCAGCAAGTGCCTGAGGACCAGGTCATGTCGGCAGACCGAGCCCCTTCGATAGCTCCTTCAGAGGATGGATTTGACTTTGAAACTGGAATTGAGGATCCTTTCAACCTACAACGCGGGCAAAACCCAGGCACAAAGGTCTTGAAGCAACGAGTGGCGACGGCGAGGACTACTGGCCGACTCAATATTGCCGCGCTAGGTCTCAAGGAGATTCCGGCAGAGGTGCTGAAAATGTACGACTTGGAGAGCATCGGGACCCACGACGGCAGCTGGGCAGAGAGCGTGGACCTGACGAGGCTGGTGGCAGCCGATAACGAGATCGAGATGCTGGATGATGCCGTTTTCCCGGACACAGATCCTGACACATTGACTGCTGACGAGGATTCTTCGGGTAATATTTTTGCTGGCCTTGAGACTCTTGATCTCCATGGAAACTTGCTCACCACCGTGCCGCTTGGGTTCCGCCGCCTACTGCATTTGACGTCTCTGAACTTGGTGAGTTGAAGCGCTGACGAAGCCGGACCTGAGCGCTAACAGCATCAGTCGTCCAACCGACTTGACAACGACTGCATGGACGTCGTTTCCCAAATGACGGCCATCAAGGATCTCAAGCTGTCCAAGAATAATATTTCGGGTTCGCTGAGCTCTGCGTTGACGAAACTCGAGGCGCTCGAGATGCTCGATGTTCATGGGAATAACATTACAGCGCTGCCAGACGATTTTGAACAGCTGTCGCGCCTGAGGATACTCAACCTGAGCGAGAACAAGCTCGAAACCATTCCATTTGACGGCATCGCGAAGTTACCACTGACTGAGCTGGTGTTGAGGAAGAACAGGCTGACAGGGACCTTGATTCGAGACGCGGTGCAGTCACTGCCGCAACTCCAGCTGCTCGATGCATCCTCGAACCAATTGACTCGCCTGGTCGACTCGGAGACGAGTATCAGCCTGCCAGCGACCCATACAGTGTCTCTTTCGATGAATCGGCTGCAAGAGTTGCCCGACATGACGTCTTGGATCAGCCTGTCCACGTTGGGCGTCGATGAGAACAACATTTCAGTCATCCCTAGAAGCTTCATGACGCTCGAGAGGCTGCGCCACGCCGACTTTTCGAGCAACGATATTCGCGTGGTGCCGCCCGAGATTGCAAACATGACTACGCTGACTATGCTTCGGCTTACGGGCAATCCGCTGCGGGATAAGAAGTTTGCGACGGCCACGACGGAAGAGCTCAAGGAAATTCTGGCAGCGAGGCTAGAGCCTCCGCCTCCCTACCAGGAGCCCGTGCAAATGGCGACCATGAATGACTTTGTGGGCCGGCTTGTCGAAGTTGATAACAAAACCAAGAGCAACAGTAGTTCGGTCTTTGTCGTTGAGAACGTCGAGGGCGAGAGCCGTTCCGATGCCGACGACGACTTTGCGACGCCACCGACGTCGGCACCACACTCACCTCGCCAGATGCCGTTCTCGCCGGCTGCGGAGGCTCCTGACCACATAGACGTTGCGACACTGGAAGTTTGGCCGGTCAAACCGGGTGGCCTGCTGGACAGGTCGCGGGCCGCGGCGACAGAACTAAGCATGACCATGTGTGCCGAGGTCGCGACGAGACATCAGGTGCGACAAGCGCAGCTCCATCATAACCTTTTCGTGTGCATGCCTAGTTCTCTGAGCGCTTTTGGCGCGACCCTGTCCTCCCTCTCGCTGGCACATAATCAGCTGGCCGGCGACACATTCTTGACAGAGGAACTATCACTGCCTGCGCTCAAGGAGATCAACCTGGCTTCAAATCTCATTACCGACCTCGGACCGCTCATCAAGTATTTACGCGCACCGGCACTCGATAAGATGGATGTGTCGATGAATCGCATAAAATCGCTACCCGAGGGCCTGAGGCAGGCGTTTCCGCAGCTGACGGTGCTGCTGGCGTCGAGCAATCAACTCTCCGACCTGGAACCATCTACTATCGCGGGTCTGAGGACGGTGGACGCATCGAACAACGACATTGCGCACCTCAACCCTCGAATCGGCCTTTTGGGTGGCCAGGGCGGCCTGCAGAGGCTGGAGGTGACGGGCAACCGGTTCAAGGTGCCGAGGTGGAACATCTTGGAGCGCGGGACCGACGCTACGCTGCGGTGGCTGCGCGGCCGGATGCCGGCAGACGAGATGGCGGCTTGGAGGGAAGAGAATGGGGACGAAAGCGCAGACGACCTCGACTGAGGGGGGTCCACGTATTTTGCATATCGGTTGCGCAATGGCTGGAAGAAGGCCTAGAGGGTACGGATTGGACTTGGAAGAGGACAGTTTATACGATAAGGCAGCTCACGTGAATAGATTTGACAGGCCGACATGCTTTGTGGCACTTGACAACGTGACTGCGCCGCCAGTTTGGCACAGGGGATTCGAAGGCTTGGTTTTGGCGACTACCGCCACAAACTCAGAGAGAGCGACGACGGAGGCACAGAAGGTAGGCTTGTGCTCATACCGACTTTGACTTTATAAGATCCCAAGATGAGGCTGTTTGATGCTGGTGCCCTCGGCCAAGGTGGCGGCGCGGCGAGCGACTGGCAAAAGGTTAAACGGGATGAAAAAGTCTGGTGACCGTGAGGCCCAGATATATTTATTCTTTGAGGTTGCCGTGTTTGGATCTGGTTTCTTTGTAGGAATTACCGCAAGTCGGAGATATTGGCGAGCGCTACGATACAAGAGTCACCCCATCGAGGCTTCTGGTGTATTCACTCGCTCGATTCGCCAATCACGCTGAGCCCGTTTCTTGTGGGAACTGTCTCGAGCCGGAGAACTTATCAAGCCCTCTACGATACAAGAGTCACCCCATCAACTGCTCTTGGTATATTCACTCGCACGAAACGCCATCACGCTGGCCTTTGGTGACAACCCAAACCCCAATCCAAAACACCGTGAGAGCAAAAGCGAGACAAGTTATAAGCACCATGGACGCGCAACTCCCAGTGTACGATGCAGACATGGCCTACAGGCCGGAGTGGGCAACCATGTCGGCCGGCCACAAGACCTGCGCGGTGATCCTCTGCCTCATCTTGGCAGCCCTTTACATATGCATGGGCACGATGATCGTCGCCACATGCCTCGTTGAGTGCGGCCCGGACTCGCGGATGATGAAGCTCCTCAACCACTTACTGGTCTTTGTGACGGCCATTGCGCTGTGGCCGGCGCTGCTCATGGGCCTGGCCGTGTACATGGGACTCATGGTGCTGGCGCAGATCGCCGGCTGGGCGGCGACGTGGTGCTGGGAGAGGATGAAGGGCGTCTGGCGGCGCGGGAGCGGCGCCGTTGGTGGACTGCGGAGGAGGAGGGGGGATGGGGACGAGGGCGTGGAGAGGTTGGCGACGATGGAGCTGGAGATGGGCTCTTGGGAGACGCTGCCGCTGGATGATGGGCTGAGGAGACCGGCGAGGGCTCTGGCCAAGGACGAGGATCTGTTTGTTATAGGTGAGTGAGGTGAGGTGATGGTGATGGTGCTTGGTATAGGACAATGTTGGAGGGCTGCAGAGTGTGGAGTTTGGATTTTGAATGGACAAGATATTTTCTGATGCTGCATTTGCGCGAATACGGCGATGGCTGTTGAGAAAAACGTAACATAAATTGGGAAGTACCGAGGACGCTGCTTTCTTGATGTTGTAACCGAGTTGGTAGAGAATTAGACTCTCGCGTGTTGAGAGGAATAGCTTGGCTAGATACTTGGTAGAATGGACCCCTATCTCGACATCTCCTGCCCTATTGCGCGGTGCGGCATGTCATGTTCGTAGCTCGGCAGGGGTTTGCCGATCACTTGATCCGTCTGCAGCGTCTGATTGGCTCGTCAAGGTACTTATCTCCATGTACCTTTTATACTTGGGCTTTGCGCTGGCAGGGGAACAAAGGGGCAGACGTGGCATGCGCAACGCTGTCAAATCGCACACGACTTTTTCATTCTCGAATTTGAAATATAAACATGTTTGTAATTGGAGCCTGGATTGATTTTATAAAATTGCGCTGGCAGCACTCCTTGTAACCCGCGCCGTACTCTACTGCGGAGCGGAAACAAGAGGTGGCGCTGCCGCATCGGGATTAGCTCGCCCGCGGCACCACGCCCGCGCCTGCCCAGCAACCAGCCGAGTGCGGGCAGCGACGAGCAGAGCAGCCTTTTTGCTTTGCACCTTTTCACCACCACCACGTCTCGCATCCAGCAATCGCCAATTCCTGCCATCGCCATCTGCCTGGCTTGGTGGCCTTTTCGACATTATTCCACAGATTGCCACACATCCACCGTCGTCGCTTCATGCACGGGCCTCAGAGACCTAGCCAGGTCCCCGCGCCTGGCCTTTAGCCGCCCCCGCTCGCAACCTCCAAGCCCATCGGATTCCAGGCTGCCGACCTCAAGAACCCCCTATTCGCTTCGCGACAAGCTCGCTCGACATGGCATCTCCCGACGTCGAGCCTCCACGGGCTCGTCTTCTCGACCCTTCCGCGACGCCCAGTCCTACCGACCCGAGCACGCCACAGGAGCTCGGCCCTGCGCCGTCACTGTCGCAAATCACGCTCCCCTCGACCGAGATCCCCGGCTCGCCCATTGATCCCAACCAATCCTTTCGCACCGAGCCCATCGATCCCACTGACACAGTCGTTCCCTCGTCGCTCACTCCTCCGCCGTCGTCACAGGTCGCCGCCCACAATGCCTGCTCTCAGCTCCGGCGCAACCCGTCGCAGTCGCAGCCCTGCGTCCTCTTCTCGCCGCCTGCCACTGTCCTTGCTCCCATGCGCGACCGCGAGTCGACGGCCTACATGCCGCCCACACCCAGTCAGATCCTCGACGGTACGCCCGAGGAGCTCCGCGCCATGCTGCAGACGTGCGTCGCCGAGAACCAGAAGCTCAAGATGGAGACGGCCCATCACAGGCTGCAGTATAACCTGCTTAGCATGCAGGCCGAGGAGGACTCGAAGCGCGCCGCCGTCGAGCACGACATGGTTCGTCGCGAGGTCGACGCTCTGCGCGTCGCCGAGCATTCTCGCCAGGCTCGCCGCGAACTCAGCGCCTCCTCCGACTCGTCACACGCAAAATACCTCCAGATGAAGACCTGGTACGAAGACGTCGTGCAGCAAAACGAGGCCCTCCAGCGACGACTCAAGGCAGCCAAGCGCGTCATTCACCAGAAAGAGGAAGAGACGATTGGCCTGTCGGAGGAGAGGGACGTGCTGCTGACCCGAATCCGCGAGAACCGGGAGCACTTTCACATGCTCTGCAGTCCAGGGGGGATCTTTCATAATGCTTTAACGCCAAACATGAGGCATCAACGGCTATTGCCGCAACATGCCAACAGGCTTTCGCGTCGAGACGATCGCACTCCTGTCCACGGCACTCAGGAGCATGGACTGTCAGCCTTGATCCAGGCCATGAGCGCCCAAGATCACCATCAAGGTTCGCCGTCGACGCCTCCCAGCCGTCGATCTGCCCATCGATACTCTAGCAAGCATTCTCGCAACGCACAATCCATGTCGTCTCTTCCCACCACTCCAGTTAACCGCCGAAACGAGTCTGGTCTGCTGCCATCTGCCGAAATAGTGGCGCCACATACCGAGCCACGCCACAGACACATCCACGATCACTTTGTTCCCAAGTCCCCAACTCCCGAGCGCGGTCGTCGGCATAAGAGTCGCGAAAGCACCATTTCGGTAGAAGACACCGAGGAACTGGCCCGGCAGGCCGTCGCGCAGTCCATTGCGTCTCAGGCACTGCAGAGTGCGCAAGTGGATCGCGACAGGACACGGGAACAGGAAACAGACAATGAGCAAGACGTCTATGATAGTCAGGCGAGTCAGGCAGCGGCCGAGATGCTTCGTCGACACCCTGGTCAGCGATACGACTCGGTCCGCTTAGTCGGTCCGCGAGATCGGACGCCCGGGCCTGCTGAGAAGTCGGCGCGGATGCAGGCAAGACTTTTGGGCGAGCCCAGAGCTCACTCTGCCGGGAGCTATTCCGCCGACAAGCGCAAGTATGAAGGGGGCGCATCCGCGGAGGAGTCTGGCCAACACGAACAAGGCAGTCCGGCGAAAAAGATGCGAGTGGGAGGGCCGCTGCTCGAGAATCCGAGGGTCGGGCTGGGCATTCAATACAGCCAGTGATTCGTCAGGGTGACGGTCAGATTCCCCGGCTTCTGCAGGTGGAAGCACGAGAATGTGTGGATGGATGTTGAGACGGCGTCATCACCCAGCGTTCATGCATCATTGCATGCCAAGCGAGGCGATTTTTGGATATCTTTGGATCCCTTAGGATTTTCTGATAGCGGAATATGCACAGCGTAGCGTATAGCTCAATAAGAAAGCTCACCCTGAAACCGATATGCTTCAACGACAAACGAGTATTGCGACAAATGAGTATTTAAGCGATCTTAGACGGACGAGGTGCAAGAAAGCAACTGCCCCTAATAATTATCAGTGCCTCCTGTGCATACCGGTCCGGTTAGATCTCCCATATATTGAGTTGACCGAGGTAGGCGAACAGTGTAGTTTGACAGGCGAGTCGGGCTAATCGGAACATCGGGAGACATGGGAGCAGCCCACTGAAGTCTTGTAAGAACGAGACTGTGCATTTCCATTATCGTAATACAGATAGCCGAGCACACCCGATGCCATCAGCATGACTCTTTGACGTGACCGGGGACTGATTCTTTTACGAGATGATCTCCTAGGTGGTGACCAATGGCAGTGTGGTCTCTGATTCATGTTAGTATCGACGGACCTCACATTTGATTCTGGATTGAATACGACGCAGTATGCACAACCATGTATTTGACAGTAGCCCATGCGCCGTGTACAGACTTGAGCACGGCTTTTGAGCTGGCGCTGGGCGAGTACATGTAAGGAATCGATGAAATTGTACACAAAGAAAGTGAATGGTGAAATACAGCGTACAAGACAGCCAACATGAGCTCTTCCGTCCCATCGCAATGAAGTTGACCAGCAAGTTGCGCGAGCTTCGAGGTCTGTCAGCAATGTGCTGCCGATACAACAGAAACCTATGCAGAGGGAGGGAAAACGTTCTGCTTGTACTGCCTGGCGACGTTGCCTATCGTCAAGTTAGCACCATACGATATCGACGACATTGGACATATTGGGGGAAGAGGCTTACCGCCAGTCTTGTAGTTGCACACAACAAAGGTGCCCAGGGACGGGCAGTTCTGGGCAGCGCAACCAAGCTTGGTGGTGCCCTTCCAGACCATCTGCGTGAAGTGTCCCCACTGGCCGGAGCTGCCCGAGGGACGAAAGCTCTGAGGCTCGCCGTAGCTGGTGTCGCGCGAGTACACCGACTCCTCCGAGTACCAGCTGTTGGTGGCCTCCATGAGGAAGTCCTTGCCGGCAGGGTACTGGCGGCTCGTCACGAAGAGGTTCTGGCCGCTCTCGTTATCGTAGCCGCCGTGGTCGAACTGGCAGTTGTTGGCCCAGGCCTGGGCGTCCTTCTCCAGCTCGGCGTCCCAGGTCAGCGGAGCGACTTGGTGGCGCGCGCGGAGCTCGTTGGACTTGGCGAAGCCGGCTCGGGCTGAATCGGGAACGGGTCCCGGGGTGGAGCCGCCGGAACCGCTGCCGCTCTCGGGCTGGGGCTGAGGCGCGGGAGCAGGCTGAGGCTTGGGAGCGGGCTGGGGAGCAGGCTTCGGGGCCGGCTGAGGAGCTGGCTTCGAGGCGGGCGTCTCAGCGGCTGCCTTGGGTACCTGGGGTTGCGGAACAGCCGGGATGACCGGGGCCACCGGCGCAGGTGACGCGGTAGGAGATGTCGCCGGGCGTCGAGACAAGGTGCAGGGACGCTTCGGAGCACTGGGCTTGCTTGAAGGGGCAGACTGCGGCTCGACGGGCTTGACCGGGGCCGGAGGTGGGAGGGCAGCACCCGTCGCACCCTGGGGCTTCTTGTTGCACGGGCGCTTGGGCTTGGTGGTGTCATTGACGGCGGGCTGCTTCTCGGCAGGCTTGGGGGTCTCGGGCTTAGGAGCTTCGGACGGAGCTGCTACCGGGCCTTGAGCTTTTGATGTCTTGCCTGAAGGGCAAGGGCGCTTCGGGACTCCGGTGCCGGCGACCTTGACGGTTGACTGTGGCTCTCCATAACCGGGCTTCTTGCCCGCCACCGGAGACGCATTCCAGATGCTCCCGTTGACGGGGACGGCCGGCGGTGCCAACTTCTTGTCGTTGCCGTAGCTGGGCGCCGCCTCGTCCAGAGGATAGGCCGCGACGAGCGGCAACGCCAGGTTGAGAAGGGTGAAGTAACGCATCTTGCTCGTACTAAAGGAGTGACTGTCGCAGACGTGCGACTAAGCAAAGAACAGAAGAAGCGATAAAGGCTAACACCCTCGCAGAACGGTTTGTTTTACTCGGCACGGAGACCAAAAGACCATCTCGGCGGGAGAGGACGGCCAGGCGTCTCCATGTTATAGGAGCGCGGTGCTGGTCCGGCCAGGCCTTGTGTTTGTTTGCACCGAGAGGACACGAACTCCACGTTCTGTTTCGAATATCATGGCAATTTCCCTGACTTGGGAAACTCTCCGCTTTCCCATATTAGCAAATCTTTTGCGAGCGGGATTGCCATGGGATGCGGGCCAGGGTGTGCCCAGGGCAGCCGTGGGCCTGTGAGCCCAGTCGGGTGGAGAGTTGGCAGATGGTTGCGCGAATATCTGGGCAGATATCCATGCCCCCGGACGGTGGGCATGGGTTGGCTGACTTGGCCGCGTAGCCTTGGCCTTTCGAGATGATTGAGCTGGCCATTTCATTTATGCGCGAGTCGTTGCGCTTTGCCGGTCAACTTTAACGGACGCTGGCGCATGGAAATGGTACGGATTGCAATCTTTGGGGAACAGACGTCTACGGGCAGTGCCATGTTGCTTTGAGTTGCAATTGAGGCGATCGACGGTATTCCGTCTGATGTGCAAAGTGTCGACGGGATGAAAGTCGGTGATCTCGACTGGAGTATCCGGGCCCATTGACATGAGACGCCCACCCGGTCAAAGTGGACACGAGGTTCTTGTACTAGAAAGGACGCCGGGCCGACGTGACCAGACGACGAGTTTGTTGGATTCGGATGTAGAATAGCAAACGAGCAGGCAGGGACCTGTCCCAGTTTACGGAGATGTTCAGAGCAGAGGCCGAGAATGTTGAAGGATTGTGCTCCATCCAACAATGGGGCTATAGTATTACGAAAGCTAGAGGGCGAAGTGTAAAGTGTAATTGTAATCTCGAGGCCTATGAGCTGGCCATGCGCATCTGCGGAGGATCTGCCGTTGCCGTGGCTGCCGTGACGCAATGCCTCGATGATTGCCGGACTCCCTTGATTGACAGCGGGCGCTAGCGACTGGCAAGTGTCCGCAAGAGGGTGTGCAAGATGAGTCGTGGGCAGATTAAATGTATGTGCAGACTCGTCAGCTCTGGTTGCGGTGCGCAGCGCAACGCCCGCGAGAGTCTTTTACATTCGTATGCGCCTAAAGACCCATACCTTTGGTCGTTATGCATGTAAAGAGCAGGAATGACTCTTGATTATTGACGACAAGAGACATGTGTTTCGCCCGTCAACTTGGACAGTCATCAAATGTTTCGACTCCCGTCTTTCTGGACAATGCGCTGCGTTATCACCTCACACCATCTCGACCAAGGTATTGCCCTCATACAAAACAAGACAGAAGCAAACCAAGGTCGGCTTCCCATCCCCAAAGCTTGCTGCATGAAGGATTCATCCCAGAATCCCAGCTTTGGCGCTAAATAAGACGTCTCAGATGGGTGGATTGCCAGGATTTGCGTGGGCCAGGCATCCACAGCCGGCAGTTCGGACGAGGTTCCCTGCCGCATCTGAGACGACGGCGCCGAGGCCGGATCCGCTTTGGATCGCGTCAACGGCGGCATTTCGAGTGTGCCTCGTGGATGATTGAATCGTAAACGAAGGTGGACGACTTGCTGATGAAGGAGTAGCAATGGAGCCACAACGGCAGCGCAATCGTTCTTCATTGACAAGATTTGGCACCATCACGGTCTGTCGTCATCTCGTGTATGTATTCCTACGATGTGTGTGAAAGCGTGCATTAAATCTTTACAGGCAACAACGTGTATTGTTCGGGCAAGCAACCGCAGACTGGTTCGCGCAACCTTGTGGACGAATGACTCGGCAACGACTCCAAGAGGCATTTTTTTCCACGCGTAAATTTATCCCGAACTGCAACTGTTTGGAGTTACGATGCGGAGGCAGATCTGGGACGTTTATCTGGAGGATTCTCAAATTATGGCGTCGCGATGACTTGGTGGGCTCTTGCCGCCAAGCTCTAGAAAAGACGCAAAGTGTTTCACCAGTTATATAAGAGGATGCCGGTCTGCTTCAAGTTGGCCGAGAGCCAGGCCTGTCCATGAATGGAGGATGCTAAGCGAGCGACCACGTGTGGAATCAAGATGGCAAGAGTCTCCTTACAACGACAAGGCCCACGGCTACTCTTGGACTGACACTGGATTCCAAAGAATGGTCAAGTGGATCACCACAGCACTGGTCTGTAGACCACCAGGTACAGTAGCTCCTGAGCACAGAGTAATCCATGTGCCAAAAGGCGTCAGCCGGCACATTCTGTTCAATTTTCATCCGGCTAATTTAGCCTCTTCTATTATGAATGTATTCTCGCACGAATGCACTTGCACTCTGCGGCCAGATCTGTTCTGTGGCTGACACAATCCTGACGCAGCTCAACGAGCAGGGTTGCGCCCGTCGGCCTCTGCAAGCATCGGTTCCCTTGATCTGCACTCTGGTGCTTACGCAAAGTTGACAATGAATACAGCATAAACACAATGTCCGTAGAGCCGGCAAGTTCAGCGGACAGAGACTGGTGCCGGAACGGAGCCGAGCACATGGCCGGGGCCGGACCGGCAAAATGCGGGGAAACCGGCACTCGGTTCCGGAGCAAAGGCGGGGTCGGGTGGCCGCGTCTCCCGAACTCTCTGCAAAGCCGTTCATTTCCGTTCATCATTCGTGGCATCTCGCCCAGTGCCTCGAGACCCCTTGAGTGGCTAGATTGCGACGTGTAGCATCACTCGTTCACGTTCGGGCAAGCTCTGCCTCGGGCGGCCGTCACTCATCGCTCTCGTTTCGGCCATCTCTGGCTGGACGCGCCTTGTCCGGCTCCTTCACCATGAGCTCACTTACCAGGCCCCGGGGCCTTGCTGCCGTCTTGGCCAAGTCGCCGTCTGATGTCGTAATTCTCTCGACCTTCCGCACGCCCATATGCCGCGCCTACAAGGGCCAGCTCAAAGACGCGTTTCCGGAAGAGCTGCTGGCGACGGTTCTCGATGCGACGCGTCGACGCTTCCCACCGCACGTCGCAGAGGCCGTCGAGGACGTCGCAGTCGGCGTGGTTCTTTCGGAGCTGGGGGGATCCAAGGCCGCCCGCATGGCGCTGAATCATGTCGGCTTCTCGCCTGCAAAGACGTGTCTGTACACGGTCAACCGAGCGTGTGCCTCGTCGCTGCAGGCCATTGCCGACGTGGCCGCACACATTCGCACCGGATCCATCAGCGTCGGCATCGGCGCCGGCATGGAGAGCATGACGAGGAACTACGGGTCTCGCGCTGTGCCGGTGGACCTGTGGCCGGACCTCAAGAAATCGCCCGTGAAGGACGCGCGGGACTGCATTATGCCCATGGGCCTGACGTCGGAGACGGTGGCGAGGCGATACCGAGTCTCGCGCTCTCATCAGGACGCCTTTGCCGCCGAATCTCACCGACGCGCTGCCGCTGCCCGTGATGCCGGTCACTTCGATGCCGAAACGGTTCCGGTCACGACGCGTTTCCGCGAAGTCGACAGTAACGGTGCCCAGGGCGAAGAGAGGCAAATCACAGTGACGCGCGACGATGGCATTCGCGATTCGGTTTCTGCCGAAGCCCTGGCCAAGCTCAAGCCGGCATTCTCTCCAGACGGCGCATCAACGGCCGGCAACTCGAGTCAAGTCTCGGATGGAGCTGCGGCCACTCTTCTCATGCGCCGAGGCACCGCGACTCAGCTCGGGCTCGGCGACCAAGTCATGGGCCGCTTCGTGTCCGCCGTCACGACTGGCTGTGCGCCCGACGAAATGGGCATCGGCCCAGCCCTGGCGATCCCCCGCCTGCTTGCCCGCCACGGTCTCGAGCTGGCCGACATTGGTCGGTGGGAGATTAACGAGGCGTTTGCCAGTCAGGCTCTGTATTGCACTCGCGCCCTGGGTCTCGAAGAGGCGTGGGAAAGGGGCAGCGTGAATCCGGATGGGGGCGCCATTGCCTTGGGCCACCCGCTCGGGGCTACGGGTGCTCGTATGACTAGCACCCTCGTCCACGCCCTGCGGCGTGATGAGGTTGATCTCGGCGTCGTGAGCATGTGCGTGGGGACGGGCATGGGAATGGCTGCTCTCTTTGCGCGAGAGTGAAGACACTCGACATTTGATTGCAGGGTCGAATAGAGATCCCAAGGACGAGTATAGGATAAAGACATGTCATCACAGATTCACTTCATCATGCGGGCAATAGTTAATAAAGGGTTGTATTGCCGCGGACCAGATGGGACTTGGCCACACCAATACACGTCAGTTGCTGATGCCTTCAACGTCTCTAGTTCAGCCAATGCTTGGACATCTTGGAGTGATGCACCTAGTCAACGATTCTCCTGCCACCCTCCTCCGCAAGAGGGTCCGTAGGTCCCAAGTTGAATCCTTGGGAGTTAACACTCTTGCCGCTCGCGTCGTCAATGCCCGCCGCCTGCAGCCCCTGAACATACTTGATCCACATCTTGGGGTCGACACCCATCTCCTTGGCCCGCGCCGTGAGCGCCTGGATCTCCGGGTCGTCCTTGGGTACCTTTCCGAACCGATTCCTGAAGAGCTTGTTCAGCTTTCCAAAGATCGACACCTTTTGCGCATCGCTGGCAGACGCGGCCGCGCCGGCCTTGGGTGGCTTTGCGCCCCGAGCGGCGTCAAGGGGAGAACGGCCTCCTGCCTTGGGGATGGCGCCGGTATTGCGTGAAGGGCCGGCGACTGCACCCGCGTTCTGTCCGTTGGCTGCCGGCGGAGGAGGCCCGTTTCCTCGGAGCGGAGACCTCTGTCGGTCGTTGCTCGCCGGGACGCCTTCGGTGATATCGAATGTTCGCTCGCCAGCAGGACGGTTCTGCTGTGCTCGTGTCGACCCGTCAATCCTGACGAATTCGTCGCCTCGGCCGCCCTGGTTGCCTTGCCTGGGCTGCCTTCCATCGCCAAGGCCTCCTGGGGGCGGCCACTCGATGTGGGTAGGCTCATTGGGAGAGTCCGGCACGTCGTCCTTGGCCCTTGCTCCGGGAGCGCCAGCAGCTGGCGGCGGCGCTCGCTGTCCGGCAGCTGCAATGGGGCTGACGACCTGGGGCTTTCCGCCTCCTCGGGGCGGAAGAGGAGGAGGAGCGTCGGCGTGGGCGAGTGGGTTCCCTTGTGGACGGGCAGGGGACGCGTTTGGGTTTCCGCCAACTGCTCCGGCAGCCTGGCCAGGGCGTGTCTTGGGGGGGAGAGGCGGCGGCGGCGAGGAGCCTCTGCCGGGCATGCCAGCGGGATGACGGGAGCCGCCCAGGGCCGCGCCGGGCCGGCCGATGCCTCCAATGGCTCCGGGCCTGCCTACCGCGCCACGAATGGGAATTGCCGGAAGGGGAGACGCATTGCCGGCTTGAGGTCCGAGCCCAAGGCAAAGGGCCAAGACGGCAATCTGTAGCGGTCCCTTCATGGTGAATCGAGAGGCTTGCTTCGTGAAATGAATTGAGTGATCTAACGCCTTTGCTTGGGAGGCGAGCTGAGAATGGGAGGAAACGACAATCTTATACCAACCGTCACAATGGGCATCATAGCTTTACGGAATATACCCGACGTCTAATCCATATGCCATCATATGATCAATCACGAAAACCAGGGACGGCATGAATATAGTTTGCTTGGCTATATGTCGGTTCCGAGGCAGGGCCGAAAGGATTTGATGGAATCACAGGTGGTAAAAAACTCTGGATTTCCGAGCTCGAGATTCCACATGCCAAGGTTTACAACCAAAGCGCGGGACGTTTGTCAATTCCGATTCCTTGCCTCCACGGATGTGTGTCCCGTCTCGAATACATGTAGACTACCGTATGGGGAACTCCACCTTGAGTAACGCTTGACTGATCCATCATACTGTACATGTGCGGTACGTTGAAGCGTCATTATACTGAGGAACCAAGTATTGTACCTGCCTGCCCCCATGGAACAGTCGGTATCCTCCTGTCACTTTGTGTATGCTAGATACTATACTACGTGTCCTATATATAGGTGGGATTCGCTGCATAATCATGTTTTCATGGTGAGCAGATCCTTGATGGGCAAGCCTCGCTAGAAGACTCGACTGAATTCTTGGTTCGCTACGGATTGTACTGACTCGTCTTTGAGGCTTACCAAGACTTGACGTGAGATAGTTGAGGATCTACTTCCGCGTGTTGCCCGAGGAAGTGTTGTGCAAGAATTCCAATATTGTGAATACTATGCGCATTCTTTTGTGAGATGCATTTAGACTGTGATTGTTCATCAGCACTGCAACACTGCGCGAGAGATGGATCCATCTCTGCACGGTGCACTATAGGGAGCAGGGCTAGATGAATGCAGGGTACAGTCTGCGGCCGGTTCCCTGACTTTGTCCAAGTAAATTTGCAAAGTCGTGTGAAAAACATCCCATGTCGTCAGTTTTGTCTAGTTAGTTTGACTCTTGCGAGAATAATGAATGAGTAAGAGTAGTTCGTTTGTGTGTTCCGCAACGACTATGTGATGGACTAGTTTCGCAGAGAACCTCTCCTTTCCGTCTCGGAGCCTTGCAAATGTAGCACAATATTTACGCAAGAGTACCGCCTGTGACGAGCCTTTGCGTGCCTCTGATGCATGGCCCCAAGCTATATGTTCCTTGAGCGGGCATTTTCTGTAGACGCCAAAGCCTAGTCGATTTATCGAGAACCGGAGAAACCAATATCTTGACCCGTCCTTTCTTCAGGCGAATCAACATGGGCTCCATTTCAATCGTCATCATGGCTCTAATTTGATTCAGTCCACTCGGATAAAGAGCTTTTTATTAAATTAGTCAGTTACTACTACTACGCATGAAGGATCTATTAAGTATCGCGAGAATAAAATATATAGGATTTTGGTAGTAAATTATTTAACGTGGCTTCTTATATTCCTTAGTTACGGGACGAGGTATAAGGGTGATTTAGGGCGAGTGACCGCCTGCAGTATTGGCGCAGTAGAGGGGATAAGCCGGCTAGCAGGCCTCCATTACAACTAATAAGCAGTAGGGACAGCAGGGAATGAAGAATGGTACGTACTAGCTCACGTAACCTTAAGAAATCTCATAGATCTGTACTTCGTAAGTTACTTCGTACATGCCAGGTATTAAGATAGATGCACAGCGCTTCCAGGCCAGCATGTTTCCGGATCCAAGTCGGCTGAAAGTCCGGGCGTCTTTCAAGCGGCTGCTTAGATGCTCTCGCCGCCGAAATCTCCTTCTTCGTCTTCTTTGGCTGTCCCCGCGGCACCTCCAAGTGCCCGTGCAGCTCTCTGTGGCAGAGCTCCAGAGGACTGCAGATGAAATGCCTTCCCTTCGACAGCCCGACATTCTCCAACTCTATCATATACCCCTTTATCGACTACGAGACACTCCTCTCCGCTCCCTATATCGACTCTACGAGGACCTCTGCTCCAAGAACATCATCATGATGAGTTACGAATGCGACTACTACTTCTCTCATGACGAGGCACGTTGGCAGCTATGTCGTATCCCTGATCCCCTAGACCCGGACCCTGTGAGGTACGCATTGCTGGCTAGCTTTGCCGAAGCACTTGTCTCTTCTTTTAATTGGAGGCTGAAGCTTGGATTGCGGCGAGATGGCACCCAGGTGGAAGGGGGAGGCCGAGAGGAGGTTCTGCTCGAAACAGCACCTCAATGGGCAAGCAAAGTGCCTTCTCTATCAGAGAAACTAGACTTGCGGCTCCATGACAAGGAAGATTCTAACCCCATATTTCTGAAGAGAAATATCCAGGCATCGATGGGCTACTTATTCTGTATATAAGAGACGGGTGTAACCCAATCGAGAAATATTTCTGCCAAAAGCTCATTATAAGACTAAATCTCCCTTCAAGGAGTGGAAATACCAGCGTGCCCGAACCTAGCAAAATAAGCCTCGGCGACTTGTTTGATCGCTGCCTCATCCAAAGGAGTGTATACGATCGTATCCCAAGACTTCACAAGCTCATATGGGAGTGGGCGAGCCAAGATCTCCACAGCATCGCTAGCGCAAAAATCTCCATGCGAGACTTGATCCACTCCTCAACGAGCCACCGCTTTTGAGCCACCGCTGAGATGGCTTTTTGCAGTTTTTCTTTCACCTTGGTTACTTTCTGATCCGAGGACAGGGCTAGATGACCTTTTGCAGAAACACCTCATGGACTACACAGGATGCAATGTACCCTTTCGAGCGTGCTCATCAGCCTTACGAGTCTCCCCTAGGGATGGGAGGAGATGATGGGCGGGGGGATTTGCTGCCCATCAAGTCGACCTCGTCTCTGTCCCTAAATGCCCTAAAGGATGAAGCGTACACAGGTTTTCAGGCAACATGCTATGATTCATTGGTGCAGATCATGAAGCCACAAATGCGCTTTAATTGTAGCGGTTAACGTCAACGTAAAGATTGTTCAACAGTGGAACAGGCATATCTATCTAGGCCAATAGCTTCAACGATGAGCACATCTGACGAGTTCCTAGGTTCTCGTACAGAAATTGCGCTGTCGAGTAGATTTGCACTTGACTATGTGGCGTTTGAAGCATAGGCTGTATGGTGAGAGACTACCATCTTAGATAGTACATGCCAAACAAGTTGAAGTCTTCCAAGAGAGAACCAGCCTTCTCGCCGTACATGTAAGGAACCCACGACCTCCGTCCATCAATAAACACCAGTGATTGTCAGATATCTCAAGATCAAGCGACTGAAGTCTAGCGAAAAATATCGGGATCTACCGCTAGCGAGTGCGAGTGCCACAAATCTGTTCAAATCGTGTGGTGAGCTCTGGTGCACTGTCTCGGTCGATCTCAGGTACATGCAGTACACTTACTCTCAAGGTTTTTTCTGGCCTCCTTGACGGCGTTTCTCCCACTCAAGGTTGCTTCTGTGCCGGCCTGGATATGGGCCCTTATTTCCGCAGTGCAGCTATAGGCGCTCCGATATGTCTCGATGAAAGTGAGTCGACCCTCCGCCTCCCTATGTCATTTGTGAGCTGGGGCTCTATGTTTATAGGCACTTGCTTGTGATACAAACCTCACTGCAGCTTCTCCCCATATGACAGCCAGTCTCAGGCGTTCTAGATGGTGCTCAGGGATATACCCCTTATTCTGATTCTTGTATGCTCTGAAGGCTATGTGGGCTCGCGATTTCTCCTTACCGAGCTCCTTGTATGTGTTATAGGCCGACTGCATTACTGTGGTCCATGGTATGTCCTGCTGGTAAGATACCGGTTCGACTGTGTCCAACCACGTTCCCAGGGTTACAGCCAAAGTCTCTTGCGGATAAAGGTCAGCGCTGATATGCCGCACTAGCGATCGCAAAGAGTGCAACGATTTAATTGTTGCTGTTGAGTCGATGGAGGACCGCGATGCTTGGGAGCCGCGGCCTGGAGGAGCTTGCGAGGCTTGGGACCCGCGACCTGAAGAAGCTTGCGAAGCCGTGCTTCTGCGTGAAGATGCAGTGGTCTCACGGGAGCTATGAGACTGAGCCTTTTGAAGGAGTTAATCATATGAGCTGAGCAGGTAACGCGAGGCAGTAGTCAAAGTGTCGGGTGCCTACCGGACGAGCTGGAGGCGATGGAGGAGACATAAGAAATGCAAGACTTGCACATTTTTGCAGTTGACAAAGTCGAGATTGGAGTGAATTCAGGGGTATTTCAAATGCCTGGTCGCAAGACGGAGGAGTAGACGTGGACAATGTTGATGTGAGTTCTGTGGTTTCCTGCAGCCAAGATGAGAATGCGAAGACGCCATACTTATACTTGTCTTGAGTCTCCTAGCATCTTTGCTCATGAAGGGCATACTCGTTTTCCTGATGTTGGTTGTTCGTGCTTGTCCGCCTCGGCTTGCTTGCGACCCTCCCCATCGGGCAGAGAGCACATATAACCGAGGCTGACGGGGTACTGACATTCAAGTTGCATCCGCGTCACGCCGGTCGAATCCATGGACCATACGGCCTATGAGATGTCCGGCCATGAGACGCATGGAAATGCAGGAGAAAAGCAGTTGGTCCCCGGGCACATGGAGCTGCGTGAGCTCGCGGCATCGACGGCTCGTCAAGGGTCAACACTTCATACAAGTCTTTCATACTCTGCATTGAGGAACACCGTGTAGGCTTGTGAATGGAAGTCTCGGGTCTCGGGTCCAGAGGCTGAGTTCAGAGTGGAAAATGATTCATCTTGCCGGGTTTCTCGATGTGAAATATGAGCCTTGTGCATCGATCTCTATGAGTCAGGATGCTCACTGGGACTCGGGAGTGGTCGCTCCTGCAAGATCCTAGACGTTGATGCAGCCTGTAAATTGGCAAGAGCCGTTATGTAAGCTCAGCATGCAAGTCATCAGCCGGTGGCCGTCGATCGACTCATCACGTCAACTTCATCTGCTCACCCACCCGAAATCCTCTCCGCGTCTCACTTGGCGCCGCAAGGCTCGTTTCCATGCGGCCGACGAGGATGGAGAGACTGCTGCGCAGACTCAGGAAGCGCTTCGGTGGGATTTTCAAGCGGCCCGAGTCGAAACAGGAATCCCCCTTATCCACCGACCACCCTGCGGCACCGGCGCCTAAAGAGCGGCAACAGGATCCAATCAAGACAGCATGGACTTGCCCTCAGCCTCAAGCGGACGCACCTCTTGAGCGTCTTCCCCCAGAGGTCCGGCGCCAGTTGTTGGCAAACCTCCGGCTGCCAGACTTGCGAACCCTCGTACGCGCGTCTCCCGTCTTCCATCAGCAGTATCTGATGGACCGTCGCTTCGTACTTTGCAAAAGCTTGGACACGACGTTACAACGCGTCGCCATTGATGCTTTTGCCGCCTATCAGTCTAGCCAGGCTGCTTTCCACGCTTCACGCACCAACCAATCTGTCTCAGACTTCCTCGACCAATACCATGAACGGCGTTCTCAAGGCCGTTGCTCCATTTACGACGAGCATCCAACCGAAACACAAGTGGTCGATATGGTGACTTTTTACTTCTCCTTTGTGAAGGCAAATATTGAGAATTATCTGTGCTGGACTTCCGCCAACCTTGCTAAATGCCACGAGTCCGGTCCACCCTTACATAGCGACGCTCTGAGTGCGTCTGAAGAAGCGCGAATCTTTCGAGCATTTTATCGCTTCGAGCTCTGTTGCAACGTCTTTGGAATAGGAAACCATGCAAGAATATTCCTCTCTCCGTTTACGCCGCAGTCCTTGGATATCGTCAACCTCTTCTTGTGCCATTTCGAGCCTTGGCAAGTCGAAGAAATCAATTGTGTATATAGATATGCCCGGGAAACTCACGACCGCATATTCAACGACATCGCGTGGGACGTTGATGAGAACAATCCTAAATTCGATGGCCAGCGACCGCCCACACCGACCGGTGCCTTTGATCTGGGAAATAGCTGTCAGTTTTGATCGACCCGCATACCTTCCTCTTGCTAACCATGTTCGAGTCGTAGGGAATAGAGACCGTTTCCTGTCGGCCATAATCTCCCGAGGGCTCAAATTCCTCTATACGGTTACATTCAAGATCAAAAATCATGACCATCTCGTCAAGATTATGCAGGAAAACATTGACTACCCAGTGGGCGATTTTCTTGGAAGCTTCGAAGCCCTAGGCGAAACCGTTCAAGAAGATCGGCAACTTCACATTCCTTCAGTTCGGGAAGAGAAGCAGCAGCGTCGTGATCCGCTACCATTTCGAGGAGATACGCCGCTGGATGACATCAACGAATTGCATCCACCACTAGCCTGGACGATCATTTGGCAAGATACTTATAGTAACTTGTTTGGAGAGTGGATACCGGAAAAATATCGTCTTTGGGGATACGTCATGTGGGATTCCACCCGCTTGGAGAGCACTGGGGCCAAAGATGTGCTTTTGCGGCAAAGGGGAGAGGAGGACTGGGACCCCAGGGACCACATGTTTTGATGCATATCTGCGACGTACGTCGTCGAGCTTGCATCTTTTCGCTGAGTAGCTTGCCGAGACAAGGGCTTGAAGGCGTGTTGCGTTTCGGCTGGACGGGTAATGTGCAATATAAGCCGTCAAATTGAATAGATGTAATATAGTTGTTTCGCATACATGTATGTTAAGAATACCTCAGGTTTCTCATTTACTCACACTCGACAATACAGTTTCGGCATCTTGAAAGATCCCACAGAGGGCGACCATAGCTGGCATCTCACTGTATTTGCCAATAGCCGAGCAGATTTTATGGGATCAAGGTCGAACCGAATGTTGGAGCATTCATACACCCAAACTCTTTCATTTTCGATTTACCTCGGGCGAGCTTTCGGACGTGATATGAAATAAGATCATGAATAGTGTGGGTGGACAAAACTGACTGGAGGCAGACTGGACAGAGTCTCGACCTCGCAACTTGCGTATACTCAATCTATTGTAGCCGCAGCAGGAATGGAACAAATATTTCAAGAGCTCAGTATGAATACTTGATTGTATACGCAAAAGTCTCATCGACTATTGCGCGCATTGTGACATGGAATGGGGATATATGAGCACTCGTTTCACCGTGCCATGCCAGCCGCGGCTTGGCTCTTGATTGAGGAGAGGCTGTAATGCAAGGATCTACAGTATGCGGCTTGGCTGACGAGAAGGAGACTGCAGATTATACCTGCAAATCTTGTACTCGGTGGCATTAGACGTACTTGGAGGATGGCTTGGACACAGCATTACGTTTTGAGGGTCTTGCTGCTACTGCGCCTGCAGACAATATCGACAATAGCCCGCGGAGGGATGAGTGGTGTGAGCATCGACTGAAGTGTTTCCACATTGGCAACTCGACTGGCCACTTTAATCAAGTCACCGGCGACTTTCAATATTCATGCAGTGAGCGTTGCTCTCATCAGATGTGATGCATATGCAACCTGCGGTCTCAGCCCGTATTGGAGCCACAGTTACACACTTTGGCCGTTGGGCTTCTAGGCGTGAGCATACTCGTCAGTAATAACGGGCAGGCTCCTGTGGCTGATTTCTTGCATCAAGATTACGCGGGCAGTGTTCTGTTTGGACGTCTGGCCATGCAAGGTATCGTTTCTCAGCCTCCTCATCCTCGCTACTCGACGTCGGGCCGTATACGACGCCGTGTCTGCCTAGTTTTGTCCCGGGGCGACAACGCGAGCCTAACAGGCGTATCACTGCGGCTGGAAGCACGGCATCGCGGCTGGGGCTCATTTTGTCATATGAATTCTATTATGAACATCAAGATTGTGACCGGCTTGGACAAGGCAAACGTCTAGACTGACCGCGCTACATGTATAACGCTGAAAGACCATGAAATAAACGCCCGCCGATAGGCTCTATATTATAAGGACAGTAAGCAACTGTTCTGGTCCCGACCTCGCATTACTCGTAGATGTAACAAAAGGGTCCGTCTATCGTAGACATGGCATTCCGAACCGGAATCTTGCCTCCTGCATAATACATGTTCATTGGCGTGTCCAACGTCACGTTCGGGCTGGGAACGACTGGAGGCTCAACGTCAGCTGAAGATGCAATACGGAGCTTCGGGGTGACAGTGACTTACGGTTCTGAAAAGTCTCGGTGCCGTCGAGGGCGTCCCTCCTCTCGTGCCAATTCTGTCCCTGCCAGAGAGCCCAGATTCGGTCGAGCTGGCCGTGGAGAAAGTAAAATACGGGATCGCCAGGTGACGCAAAGAAGTCGAGGGCCAATCCGCCAATGGCCGCGTGTGTCATTGGATGGATGCCGTTGCCGTCCTCGAACAAGGGTCGGAACCGGTGAATGTCGTGGGACTGCAGCAGGTCGACCAAGACGTCCCAGGTGAGATACTGCTTGCTAACGGCCGGGATGAAGCTGCGCGTGAGACAGCGTGGGTTGTACTGCAGGCCAAAGGTGTCGCCGGGCGTCGGTGGGTGGCCCGGGGTGACGGGGCCAAGGGACACGTTGAAGGGGGCGAACGGCCCCGACGTCACACAGCCACCGCCTGTGCCCGCGGGGACTGTGAAGTTGGCCTTGACTGGAATCCCGGGGATATCGAGGAACTTGGCGCTCTCGCCAATGTCCTCGCCGTCGCCGCCGAGGCTGGTCGAAGATCCGTCGAAAAGCGGAGAGTCCAGCTGGTCGTCGGACCAGCGCGCAAAGTCCCTATACGATTCAGCCGCAGCCAGAGTCAGGAGCTGAGCGACAAGCAAAGGGATCCCGTTATACAGGGGGACGGGCTGAAGCACGCGTACCAGTAAGGTTGGTAACCCCTGTAGTCGCACTCCTCGCGGAGGGCCTTTTCGAAACTCCAGACGAAATATCTATGCCAAGGCAGGAAGAAACCCTGTGGGACATTGTCAATAAGGTTGCGCCGAAGCGGGTCAGACTTTGTCAGAGTCGACGTACCGACTGATGAATGTAAAGAGACGAGTTGATGTGCGAAGAAGTAAAGTCGTCTAAGCGATTCTCGTTTCCGGGCGAAAGGGCAAGGTTGCCTCGCGTGGGTTTCTTGTGGAGGCACTTGATTGCGCGGATATAGTCGAGACGCTCCTTCTTGGACATGGATTCCCTGACAATGTCAGCCCGAGAGACCGCAGTGAGGTTGTTTTGCAGAAAACGTACCAAGAGCGGCGGATGGCAACATTCGCCTTGGTGCAGTTTCGAGGCCTATGCTGCAGAAGCTCATTCATCGAGGATGCGTACTTTGCTTCAAAGTCTTTAAATGCTTGCGGCGAGTCGATGCCCCCGAGGTCGCCATACTCTGACGCATAACTGGAGCCCAGGAGGGATGCCAGAGGGAGTAGGGCGCTGATCCAGTGGCCCAACATTGTCGAAGATGAAGATGTCGTCGCGGCGCAAACTGTCGATGATCGAGCCGGATGCTCCGGATGCGAACGAATGTAATTTGCACAGGCCTGCTCGTGCCGGTCTCTCCAGCCTGTTCAACAGGCAAGGCCAACGAGGTCGAGGTCCCGGGGTCCTTTTTATACAAATCACCATGTCCGTCAAGCCACAAACATGATTCATCTCACTTGACAACGGCCCGAAGCGGCTCATCTTACAGACTAACGGTGCGTCATGGGCCGGCGCGAGAAAGTAGCCGGGGGCGTCCCCGTAAGCCCTCGAGGTTCCCCGGAGCAGTGTGGTGACACGAGATGGCCAGTGGGCCGGCGCCCAGGTCCGGATGCATACACGTTGGGCCGACAAGCACGGCGGAGGCGTCCAGAACACCCCATCTGAGGATGATGGTAGATGGCAGTCGCATTCGATGGGGCCAGCGAACGACGACGGGCCCTGTCGCGTTGTAGCGGCGCTGGGCCTGCCGTGAGACAGACGAGCGAGTGGCATCCACTAGAACCCGGCCAGGACGTTTCAACGGGCCATGGAATCATGAGCCTCCCCTGTCAGCAGATGAGCCGCGATGCAGACAGGCCTTATTAAGCGGGATTGGACCCGACAGACGGGCGCGGGCTGGGTGTAAGAAATAGGAGGCTCTCCCCCTGATGGCAAATGAAGATGATGGGCGCGGCTAGTCTCAGACTGGCGGCAGTAGACTATGCGTCTTGTTCATTTACCGCGACAGGGGCCATATGGCAAGCATCAAGGCCGCTGTCAGATATTTGCGGACCATGTTTTGCAGCCTGATCCGAGAGCTTCTTCGTCCTTGTGTGCTGTCGCTGCTGGTTACTCGATACTCGACGCCAGCCGCAGTTGCTTGGAGCGTGGCGATTGGGCGTCGAATACGAGGTCCAGCAGGGCCGGGACAATCGCACGAATCGAATCTTGGTCAACGTCACCCGAGCAGGGCGCAGGCTCGCATCCCGCCCTCGACCAGCGGTCCACAAGCAGCTGAAGGCGGGAGAGATACCAGGGGGCGGCGAGGACGGGGCAGCAGAGGGAGCCCGGCTCGCACCATTTGCCCAATTGCCTTGGCCAAGACCGAGGAGCCAAGCCGGGGAAGAGGTCTTGGACTCTTGGGGCTCGTCACTCGTGTGACTTTGTTAGGGGTGACCGAGCGACGCTGTTGAATGCTGGCGCGGTGTCGTCGGGATCGGAGAGTTGTTCACGATTGTTCGCGATGTCTTGATCCATGCCGTCTGATGTTCGGAGACGGCCCGCACTCCGAGCCAAGCTGGTGCTGAAACGGATCCGGTCTGCTGCCAAGAAGAAAAAAAGGGGGAAGCCGGTATCGAATATCATTGTCGGCCGACGTCATGGCGAGAACTCTGCATCAACAGACGCAGAGCCCCGTTCCGAGCACGACGGCTGGTCTTACACTCGCAGGCCCTTTTGCCTCCGGACGTGTCAATCGTCTCTATTGTCCAGGACTGCCGGCGTCCGACCTTTAGGCTGGCAGCCGCGGATTGCCGAGGGTCTTTAGCGTAGAATCTCCCCCTCAACCGCGGGCCGCGGGGAACGTGACGCGGTAGAGTTGCGTATGCAGGTTTGTCGATTGCCGCTCAGCTGATACAGATGCCGGGTTGCGGTGTGTTTGTGCCGAGGAGCGAATCGAGGTATAAAACTCCGCGGTGGCTGGGGTCAGTGAGTGGTTGTCGACATGAATCAGCTCAAGATTGTTTGAGTATCTCCAGATACAGACTGTCTGTCAACATTACCAGGTAAACAGACGGCCAATCAACCCGGCCTCACTCACTATGGAGGTCAAGATTCCCTTCATTCAGACAACCGTGCCGCTCCTCGCCCTCGTCGGTGGTGGCCTTGCCATCTGCCTGCTCCACCTTGCCGTCTCCATCATCTACAGTCTGTACTTGTCACCGCTTCGAAACGTCCCAGGGCCGGCGCTCGCACGATATACGCCGCTGTGGGAGCTCTGGGCGCTGCGAAAAGGTGGCTTCCACGAGAGGCTCATCCGCCTTCACGAGCAGCACGGTTCGTCATGGAAAGACTCAAGACTTTCATAAACACTGGAGACTCACTTACACCACCGCCAGGCCCCGTCGTGCGCCTTGCGCCTAACCGGTACAGCTTCAATGGCGCCGCCGACATGAAGAAGATTTACGGCGTCGGCAGCGGCTTCGTCAAGTCCGAGTTCTACCACAGCTGGGGCGATCCGCAGCGCGACAACATCTTCAGCATCCGCGACGAGAAGAAGCACGCGCAGCGCAAGCGGGCCATTGCGCAGCTCTACACCATGACGACGGTCGTCAGCTACGAACAGGCCGTCGAGAAGATGAATGTGGTCTTTGCCGACAGCCTGCGCCGACACACGAGCGGCAACACGTCGTTTGGCCTGCCTGCGTTTTGCCAGTACTACGCCTTTGATGTGATTGGGGAGATTACAGTGTGCCATGGTCGTCCGATGATACTGGGAGACGTGGACTGACTCGAGGCTTAGATGGAGACCAACTTCGGCATGATGGACAACTACGGCGACAAGACGGGCATCATCAAGGCCATTGGCAACATCAACGACTATACCGTCCAGATGGGACTCATCCCCGAATACCACAACGCCATCTTTGGGCTGCTCAAGACGCTCGGCCTGCCGACGGCGCGCGTCCTGACGGAAAACATCATCCGCACCATCGAGCAGTTCCGCAAGGCCGACCGCAGCGCCGACGCCTTCTACGAGTCCTTCCTCGCCAAGCTGCTGCGGCTCGAGAAGCAGGGCAAGGCCGACAAGTGGACGATGATGGACGTGGCGGGCGCCAACATCAACGCGGGCTCCGACACGACGGGCCTCACGCTCAGCGCCGCCTTCTACTACGTCTACTCGCACCCGGACAAGCTGGCCCGGCTGCGCGACGAGCTGGACCGCTTCGAGCGCGACGGCCGCGCCTCGGACCCCGTCACCTTTGCCCAGGTCCAGGACATGCCCTACCTGCAGGCCGTCATCAAGGAGGTGCTGCGGATGCACCCGGCCGTCGGCGTCATCCTGCCCCGGACGGTCCCCGAGGGCGGCGCCGAGCTGGGCGGCTACGTTTTCCCGGCAAAGGTAAGGCGCCTGCCAGCATCGGTCGAGATGTCTGTGTGAGAGTAGGGAGCGGTTGCTGACGGGCTTGGGCAACTGCAGACCGCCGTGGGATGCTCCGCGTGGCCGCTTCACTACAACGCCGAGCAGATTGACCGGCCGCGCGAGTTCCTGCCGGAGCGCTGGCTCGACAGCGACGGGGACGCGGCGTCCAAGAATAACCCAGCATCGACGAGCTTCGCCGTGAGTCCTCCCTCGATGCCGAGCCTCTGGCTTTGACTAACCAACTCTGCTCGTTTAGTTTGGCGGTGGTTCGCGCGTGTGCATCGGCAAGAACATCAGCCTGCTCGAGATCTCCAAGCTGCTGCCGCAGGTGGTGCGCAACTTTGACATTCACATCAACGCCGAGTCCGAGGCGATGCCAACAAGGGGGATGTGGTTCATCTGGCCGCAATACACGTGCCGAGTCGAGGAGCGCAAGAGGGCTTAGAGACATTGAGGGCTGGACTGATGGAACTGCAACCAAGTGATGAAACCACTATACGTCCATTTCCAGCCTGTCGAGCAGGAAAGCATCAAGATGACTTCAACGCTATTTGCGGAGTCCGACGTGGCAATGCTGCCACATGCTTGGCCAACAGAACAATTTAACCCTATGTAGGCGGTCTGGGAGCATGCAGCTGCAGTCTGCAGCAATTACCTTTCCCATAGAGTTTATGGCATGCTGCAGTTACACCTCGCTACTGCAATGGCTTTCTGTCTGACGAGCCACAGGCAAGACAAGAACGGAGCCCTGCCCTCTGGGTGACTGCATGGGCTGGCTTACAGCGGCTTACTGGCACCCCCTCCCCCGACGGGCGAGTGAGCAGCTGCTCGTTTGCCCTTTTGAGATGCCGGATCAGGGAGCACGGAATCTAGGGCTCGTAAGTTAGTGGTCCCGGCAAGCATGCCAGATTGCCTGGCGGGCCGAGCCCCGGTCCTTCGGGGGGGTCCCTCCTCATCGGTAGGGGAGACGCGGCTCGGCGGCAAGGCTCCATGGATGGATGCTTTACGGTACGCCTGGCGTCAGTGGCGGAGTGAAACGGACGGCCAATCAGCCCCGTAAGGCAGGCTGGCGGCAAATCCTCTTGTCATTTCACTTACTACGAGAGCCGGCTCGCGAATCGCCTTCGAGGACCGCCTTTCTCACCCGAGTGAGATGCGCGCTGTCTCGTTCGAAGCCTGTGAGGCAGGGTGCAGTAGCGGCAACGGCGACGCCTTATCGGTGCTTCCGAAGAGGCTGGCCTTGTCTTGTGTGGGCAGGGAAGAAGGCTAGTAGATCACGGCGCCAAGAGCAACATTTCCATCGTTTTGTTTTCCCATTCGGTGAGGACCGTATGAGAAACCGGGGGTGGAGAGTGGTGAGACTGTCATTCTGGGGGCGGCAAAGTCAAGAGCTGCTAGTCGCCGGTTGGGAGCTGGTCTGAGACAAATCAACGGGGAGCCACGAGCCGGGCATCGGGAGGATGCATCCGCCGGTGTTTAGCTGGGAAGCCTGCCGCACCTTGCCAGACATGACGGCATGTCGCAACAGTCACGTAGGCCGAGAGGAGCGAGAACCCATCGTACACCAGAGATCACAAATCGACGGATTCGTCCATGATGAAGAGCGGGACGTGGCTTGTTTGCGAAAAAATAATGCCGATCGATGCAGATGGGTGGGCGAGGGTCAACGAGCAGGGTTGCGGGAGAGAGTGCTGATGCCAAGGGCGCCTCTCGCACACACTCACGCACGTCGAGGCTCGCGGCATGGCAAACAAGCAGCCTGCAGAGGGGAAAAGGAAGCGGCGTCCCGTCAGATGTTGACATGTGACGGCGGGCGAGAGGCGAACGCGGAGCCGCCCGGAGTTGGATGGGCTCATGCATAAACATGCAGCGAGTTCGTACGTCGACGGACGCCGGTTTGGTTTCACAAGGTTCCGGGGCAAGGGGGGCCGTCTCTTGATTCGCCATGCCATGTACTCTTTGGCTGATGGAACAAAACAAGGGCCAGCCGAGGGAAAGGGTTCGGCCGGGGGGGTTCAGTGTTGTGAGTTGAAGCCATGTGGTGAGACGGCATAACTGGGCGGCGTGCGGAGAAGGAGGGGAGAGAGATTGCCATGACTCGGCTGCGCGGTGATGTGCTAGGCAGGTGGAATAATTCACGGACAGGCAGGGATGGATTAGAAGCTTAATATAGACGCGCATTCTGCAACCTTGCTGCTGCTGCTGCTGCGACGTCGGCGAGGTGAGATGTATCGACTGCGGATGAGCGACAGTCGTCCGTTCCCTCGAGAAGGAATGAAAAAGACGGCCTTTCTAATCACGGGGAAGAAGAAGGTGAAACGCCTAGAGTGTTTTTTGGAATCACAAACACTCGAGACTCATGACGGGTGCGTGTAGTCGGCCGCGGCACCCGGCATCAGGGTCCACGAGTGTCCCGTGGTTGGCAAAGGGCCGGCGGGTGAAAGGAGATGCACCCTGTCCCCGTCCAGGCAAAGATGGACGCCATGTTTCAACAGCAGGCCCATGGGTCGCCGTCGCCACTGCCAGGCTCCCTCAGGCGCACGTAGGGATCTGCCCGGATCCCGTGTTTGGTCAGTCCCCTCTCCCGCCCCCGACTGACCGATTGAGTCTTTTTCTTTCATCGCCGACTGGTGCCATGTTCATCATCCAGGCGCTTCAGGCTTCTCGATGCCCATTGTGCGGTGCTCCGTCGCTGCTGCGCAGCTTTGCCTCCCCCTAGCCGAGGTCTTTGACCCATGGATGCGACGCGGCTGCAGTCCACGGGCGAGAAGCGGTTCGGATGGCATGACGGGGGACCTGCCGTGTTGCGGATGACCTCATGGGCATCAGGATGTGTTCGCGCGCGCTCTCGCCGCTGTCGGACGCGGGCTGCCCACCACCCCGGACGCGATCCCGGGCCAACCACAGCACCACACGGCGGGCATCTGGTGACGGTATAGGCGTCCGTGCTGAAGGGCAGAGCGGGTCGAGAGGTGCACGGATGGGGCAGACGACAAAAGAGTAGAGGACAAAGACGGGGTTGACGGGGGGGCGTGGTTCCAAGAGCAGCCGCAGCGGGCGTCACATTTTGGACGTCGAGACAGGACCGGTAGGCGCCGACGAACAGGAGAGGGGACGGATGAGATGATTGCGAGTGTTGGATCTGCCTTGTTGTCTGACTCTGCGGTCGAGTTGCTCGCCGACGGTAGCCTCTCTGGGCAGCGACGCCGTCTCGACACTACGAGACAATAGCCAGCATCGCCATGCTATTCTTGCGAGACAAAGATAGATGGACAGGTCTAGCATGTGATTTATAATGCTATATTCTCACAAGAGCCGTCGCCTCCTCTTAGGCCTCACCTATCGAGTGCATGGCCCCCATCGACTCTTGACGCACGGCTGCACAGCATGCTAACGCGGATGCCCTGGGCTCCAGATCGCCCCGTCCTCTCGGCCCTTGAGAAGCATGGAGCGCACAAGGGGAGGGTGGTGGAAAGGGGGGGAGGGAGAGGGAGGCTGGCCAACCAGATGGCGGCGCCGCCAAGCCCATGACAGAGGGAAATGCGTCATGGCTTTTCCCACGCCTTGCCGAGCTCTATCTCCGGGCTGGCTTTTCGCCTTTGTGAGGGCTGCGTGGGCGTCGAGTCGTCGTCTGTGGGCCGGTGCATGGACTCGACTGGGAGGCCATGGACGGCAAATCATTGATGTTTGGATGGACTGACGGATGACGGTGAATGCGCACGTCCTCTCGTCTTGGATCTCTGTCGCTCTTCCCCTCTCGTCCCGTCCTCGGTTTCCCCCATCATCCATCACGGACGGCGCCTTCTTCCCCCCCCTTATCCAAACACACCAACTCTCATCACCACACACACCTTTTCCCACATGCGCATTCCCACACTCACACACGCTCTCGCACCGACGACTGGTCCCTTCTTGCGTTGGGTCCTCCATCCCTGCCCTTCCCCCATCGAGGCAAGGCGTCTCAGACCCTCTTCCCCACTCTCTCTACACGCTTCTCGCCCTACAGCCAAGCCAAGCACAGCTGGGGAAAAGGCAGAATAGCCTTCCCCCCTTCTTCCAAGTTAGACTCGTTAGTACAGTGAGTATGGCAAAACGCTTAGTCGCGAGCATTACCTGACGACAATTCGACAATCTGGACCCCATCCCCGCGTGCCTTATCGGGACGAGACGCCTAGAGTCCGCCTCATCGTTGATGCTCACACGCCCCCTTTCCTTTTACCTTTTCCCTTTCTCCATCGTGTCCGTGAAGCTCCTTGTCGGCACCTGTAAACAACATGTCCGTCTGGGCATCTCGAGTGCAGGTTCTGGGTAATCTCGCCTCTGCCTCGCCAAGGCTCCCGTATTACTATCCCACCGTCACCTCGCCCGTTCCATCTTGCCTCTCTTGCCCATCCCCCCCGGCCATCCAACCAGAGCCCGAGGCCTCGACGACATCAAACCACTGCGCCAAAAGAGAGCCCACACACCATACCACCCATCGCAGCCACACACGCTTAACCCCCCCCCCTCTAGTCCCACTCCCTCCTCGTCGCTCGACTCTTTGGTGGCTTTTGTCTCGCACTCAGTCCACAAAACATGCCATGAACCGTTCCGGCCATCCAGACGACTCCTCTCCTCCTCCTCGTCGTGCCATCTCCTCCTCGCCCGGGGTCCCGCCAGCAACTTATAAACCCTCTCTTCCTCCTCCACCTTTCTACCTTTCTCCCCTCTCCTCTTCCTTTCTCTTCATTCCCATCCAACACCCGCCGGCCTTTACACACCTTCGACTGCAACAACATCACAAAACTTCAGTCTTAAGACACACGCAGCTCAACAGCAAGCTTTCTACAGCAGTCGACTCCACCACACGGTCTCGACTCTTCACCATCCGTCTTGCAAACGCCTCGCCAGACACAACCAACATCACCATGCCTGCCTACGAGTACTGCTGCAAGTGCGGTGGCATGATTGTCATCAGCACCACCTGCACCGGATGTGGCCACAAGCAGTGCAACCAGTGCCCCTTGTGCTAAGCGGCCTCGCCCGCTCCTCTCGTCGAGCCGGCGCCATCAAAGCCTTCTCCTGGTCCTGGTCTCAGACGCCTTGCTCCCGCACCACCGCACGGCCAACCCGGCGAGCATCTCAAACAGCACCGCAATGACATGCCGTCGCCTCCCGTGACGGCCACCGCTCCATCCCGCCTCGATACCCTTTTGTTTCCCGCGTGTACAGCTACTCATCACTTTTCCGGCACCTCCAGACGATTCCACGATTCCGCGTTACTTTTTTCCCCCTTATACCTCGGAGTATTTCCTTTTTTTTTCATCATTTCTCATGCGGGTCTTGGCTCGGCGCGAAAACGCTTGTACGGTTTCATTACGGAGATAAAAAAGCGATATAACGACGCAACCGGATTGGTATCCACTCCGAAAGTACCAGCCATCGGGCTGCTTCGACATTGTATCCCTTCCAAAGCCTTCTCTTTCACCATTCATGCACTGCCATCGTTTTTAGCGCGCTGTGCTAGAGAGCCAGATGGCGGATTCTGGGGAGGCATTCATGTTGGATCCGCTGGCGTATTGGGACGGCAAAATCACTGCTCATGTGTATTGATTGTATATCCGCCTCTTAGCTACACATTTCACATCATTTTAGCTACACATTTCATATGATTAAACAGAGCAAAATATCCAACTTCCCCCGTGCCCCAGTGACGGCGTCAAATTTTGTAAAGACGCGTGGCGGCGAGACATGTCTCTGCGGGATTCCGGCTTTTTCCGCAACTCAGGCGCCTGACCCGAAATCTTCCGACTCACCGTCTTGGCGTCTGCGCGTGTCATGCTACGGCACTGGAGCCCAGAGTTTGGGCACCCTGGCTCATCCTGAGTCCGAGTGCCGGTTCCAGATTGGCCCACAGGCCACGAGTCCCCCAAGTGGGCCCCTTTATTGTGGCTCACGGCCTGCTTGCTCACCAAACTTCTCGAGCCAAATCCGCCCCGTCCTGCCTTCCAACACGTCACCAGAATGAGTCACGCATTCGTCTTCTTGTCAAGGTTTTCCGTTATTCGTCTAAGCTGCCTCTGTCCTTGTCTTGCCTAATGATACAACGCGCTTTCTCGCTTCCCGGAATTTTTGCCCAACTTCAAACAGGCACTCGCGCGCCCTATTCCCTCAAACGAAAGGCCATCCATATTTCTCAAAGTAAAGGTCCGTGTCGCTGGCATGGGATCAAAGACCAGCCCCGATCAATGTGGCCTGCGCCCGCCCCCGGCGACGGCGAATTGTCGCAATCAAGACATTTTTGCGGCGAAAGCAAGATGAAGGATGCGTCCCCAAAAAACACGCGCAAAGGCAACATGCCTCGGAAACAAACTACTCGTAGCATGTCAAAGAATGGCCGTTATGTCGAAAATTATAAAAGCGAGAATGTGCGCAACTTGATGCTTTTGTACGCGGCGGGTATTTTGTCGTTTCGTCTCGTCGAGCTCTTCCCTCCCCACCCAGTTGCAGAGAGAAGAAGCCCATTAAAAGTTGAGATGACATGATTTGCTGAGCAAGATTCAGGCCTGTCGCCTCAGATCATTCCGCCGGGGAGCTCTCCGTGAGCCATGTTCAACTGTCGTCCTTTGGGAGACCGAAAGGTGCTTCGCTCAGGGCTCAGATGCCCTCTCTCGTCGTTGTCCGAAATCACCCTGCGAACCCCATGCGGATATCGCCCGGCGGAGCCTTCCTCGTCAGATATCAATCCCGGCGAGAAGACATCATGCGGTCCGTCGTAGTGGCCGTGGCTACCGGCCGTGTGAGTGCTGTGAATCGATGGTCGGGAGAAACCGCCAAAGCCCTCTCTTCGTCGAGGATTGATCGGCGGTACTGGCGGGGCTGGAGATGAGGCTGCGGCGGCTCGCAGGTTTGGTGTCGAGACCGCCGAACCAAGCCCAGGCCCGTTTCTGGAGCGGCTATAAGGGGAAGTCTCGTGTTGCCTGTACGACCTTTGGGAAGTCGGTGATCCGGACTTGTCAGAAACGTCTCGGCTCATGTCCGGTCTTCTGCCTGACCGATCAACAGCACCGGTGCTATGGCTCGGGCTCACGCCTGCGGAGAGGGGCATTGGCGGAGGCTTGGGCGGCGACCAAGGAGCATCGGGTGCAGAAAAGCCAGCCGATCCGAGAGTCGGACTCGGTTGATGCTGGAGCTCGTCGCGTGCCACCGAGTCGATGCGCAGTCGACCGCCAGCCCTGTGGATTTGAGATCCTGTGCTCGCCTCCGAGCCACTCCTGTCTCGTGGCTCAGAAGCCGCATGAGAGTTTGCGCTTGAGCGACTACTGTGCCTCGAGTCGTCTCGAGCCACGCGGTTGAACATGGCTGGGGGCGGCCCGGCTTCATGAGGACTCGGATTCGCAACAGTCCTGTCAAACATTCCAGCCAGTCTGGGCATAACGTGGTGTCTCTGCTGCAACTCCATCTCTCTCATCTTTTGCATCTCGCGGCGTGCTTGGCGAAAGGCCTTGAGGCCGGGCTGGGGCTGCTCGTCCTTGCTGCTTGGCTGAGAGCCGTTGCTGCCTTGCCTTTCGACGGTTCCTTGCCGGCCAATCTTGGTCTGAGCCATGATTACCGATGGGTTTTGCAGCGGCGCCAGGGGGCCGGCACCATTAAAACTTGAAGCTGGTTCCTTCAGAGACTTTGCGCGGCTTGGCTCCTGAGCGTCGCTCTCTTGGAAGGAACTCCGGCTCGATTTGGAGCGCAATATGCCCAGACCATTGGCTCGGAAGGGATGAAACTCTCTGGTGGGTTCCATCGAGGGAGTTGTGGCAGACGAGCGGTCGCTGTCAGACTCGACGTATGTCGTGAGTCTCTCGCGTACCCTTCGCGCGCCATCAGCCAGGTGGCGAGCAAAGTCCTTGTCCCGAGGTGACGTCTCATCGGGAGATGCAGGTGCTTCATGAGACGTCATGACTTTGCTGAGAGCGGACTCGGGCGCCGATTTGCTGGCTGAGCGTGACGAGTCAGGCATAACGTCGTGATCGGTAAGAGCAGAAATGGATGAGGCGCCGCTGTCGGTGCGGAGGTGCTGCCTCACCATACCGCTCAGCCCAGTTGTTGCAGTAGGCCCAAGCGTGGGTGAGTCTGGTGAAGCGTCAAATTGCGGCTCAGGACTCGATTCGCCAGGCTTCTCCTTGAGAGGAGGCATCTCGTCCGACATTTTCGATGAACAGATAGACAGCGGGGTTGGCAGGGCCGACTTGCGGAACGCTGGATGGTCTTGATCGTCGGGACGCTCAATCGTTAGCTGGGGCGTAATTGATGGCAGGCTCCAGTGATTGTCCATGAACGCGTCGTCGCTGTCGTCGAAAAAGGTAGGGCTATTGTTGTCCTTGCGAGCACCCGTGGAGGCCACCATTGAAGGCGAAGTCTTGTCTCGTCGCGCTCCATGTGACAAGGAGGAGTGCGATCTGATCGACTCATTCCCAGCATTTGGCTCCGCAAAAGGCTGACTTTGGCTGGTTGGCGTCTCCCTGCCTTGCTGTAGTTGTCGTTGCCGCTGTGCGTACTTGGAATCGTCATACTGTTGAGGACGCTGGAAGACACCCATAGCCGTGGCCTTGCCCTTGTCGTTCGGCTGGATAGGCAAGATGGAATAGTCCTCGGCTTCACTGATAGGTGGGCTCAAGGGGGGGTTGCCGCCATACGTCGGCTTCGTCTCCAGATGGGGGAATTTGCTATTCAAGTCCGGGGGGCTCAACATGGGTGGAGGTGGCAGAGCAGATGTCGGAGGGCTGAGGGATCGCAAATTAGGGGCACTAGCCTTGCTCACGAGCGTCCGTCGTTCCCCGATGCGATCGTGAATGGATGACCCGACCGGTGGTGACACGGGTGAGATGAGATCCGGTGTGCGGGACCCAAAGGGTCTCTGCCTCGAGAGGTTGTCCATCCGGAACACAGCAGACGACTGTTGGTCTTGGAGATCCTGCGTCAATCCCTGTTCGTACAATCTGCGGGTGCGGGGAACGTTGCGCTCGGCGGTAGATTGCTGGGACTGCTGGGCGGCGGGCGTAGGTTGACGCTCTTTGACGGAGGGTTGAGAGGTGATTGACGTCGCTGCCGTGGAATCTCGGGTGGCGGAAGGACTGGAGGATATGGTGGAAGCCGTTTCGCGACGGTAGTCATAGTCCAGGCCTGCGTCCGACTCTTGACGGTCCTGCTCGAGGGATTGCCGTTCCTTCTCGGCCTGTCTCCACTTCTGGAAAGCAGACTGGGCGACATCGTCATCGTACAATGCTCGCCCACCCATGCCGCCGGGTCTGGAGCTGGCTCCTGCGGGGATCTTGTAGATTTTTTGGCGGCCTCCGAAGAGATTATTGCCTTCAACGGGCTTGCCGCGGTTCATTACGCTGCTACCGGCCGTCGAGGCGGCGTCATCACTAGAAACGTACGACTCGACACGTGGGAAATGGCGGGCTTTGAGCGACTCGATTTCGGCAATATCGTGGAGTGGAGGCCCCGTCCCGAAATCCATTAACCTCGACTGTCTCTTTGGCATGAGCACGCTGTCGTCGCTGGCTTTGCCAATCTTGGATTTGGGGTCGTCCTGCTCACGCAGCATGGAAAATCGAGCCGAGAGACCGGTCATGAGCAGGCTTGTTCGAAAATCGTCCGTAGTTGGCAATGCGGCGGAGATGTCAATCTCCTTCTTGGGTTCTTCCTCCTCTTGTATTTTCTTCTTGCCAAACATTCGAAATGGGCCTGACGATTCCGTCTCCATCGACGGTCGCGGGGGAAAGACCTCATCCCGGTTCTTCTTCTTGCCTCGAAGCCGATTCATTGTGAAGATTAAAATTGGCCTGGTCCCGAGGACAGTATTGGTCAATCACTGTTGCAGGAAATCGGTACGGATCGGGTCCATGAAATCGTCGATTGAAAGGGCCCGGGAGGCCTGCGACAATGAGAAAGAGAGTGATGTTGAACGAGTGGCTGCAGCATGTCAGTCCGAGTACACGGAAGAGGTCGTTCCGTACCGGCAAACGGCTACTCGGCTTGACGAGGAGCAAGCTGGGTCACCTCGGCGGCCGGACTGCTGCAGTGAGTCAAGATGATAACATACCGTTTTTGAAAGGAACGGCGCTGAGCTGCGGATGCTTCAGCCAGGTAAGGTCGATGATGAAAAGAGCGGCATCAATGGCGTTTTGATGAAAAGAGTGGAGGTTGAAGCTCAGGCCAGCTCGAGGTCGGGCGAAACAAATCAACAAGAGAAGGAGAGGCAGAGTCGAAGCTGACGAGAAACGACACCAGGTTCGCACGCAGTCGCAGACGGCAGTGGGCCAGCAGGAGGCTCAGGGCAGCTGCATTTGTCGCAAGATTGACTGAATGGGGAATATCGAAGGTGTTGAAGAAGGGCGAGATGCTGGTAAGGAGATGGGGCGTCGTCGAAGATGTCGAGAGGCTCAGCCAAGAAATCAATGGTAAAGAGCGTATTGTTTCAGAGGCTGGCGCAGGAGAGGGCGAGGACCAAGGGAGGGAATCGACAGATGGCCCGAGGTGGGAGGAGAGGATGTCGTTGGGAGCTGGGGCGAGGCTGACGAGCAGAAGGCGGGAGGAGGTGGACAATGAAGGAGGAGGAGCGGCCGGCAAGTAAAGAGACGACCCAGGAGACTTGACAGACGGGAGGAGACGAGCAGGGCGGAGAATGAAAAGAAGGTCAGAGACCGCCGTCCCAGCACGACCAGGGTGCAAGAAATTGGGTGCACGGGAAAGCGGAGCAGCAACAATTGAGAAGGGGAGGGGGGGTGGAGGAGTAGGAGGAGAAGGGGAGGGGGAGGAGGTTTTTGGGGGCGTTGAGGACGCGGAACGTCCAAGTGCACCACCCATCTTCCCTCCTCACCGGTCCATGGCTCTTTGGGTCGCGGCCAAGGGTCGGTGTACAGTGGGAGGTACGCAAAGCAGGTACCCGCCGCGGCACCCCCCAACGCCGGGCCAGAGTGCCATGTGCAGCGCGGCGGCTTGTGGGTAGAAAACGGGTGCGCAAGACTTTGTACGCACGGCAAGGTATTTCGATGGTCGGCTCATAGGCCAAGCTTCATCCCAGATGGGTGGGCTCTTCTAGGCCCGGCAGGTACTAACCCGGCGGTACTAGCAGCACCAGGAGCACCGGCGACCACCACGAGCCCAGCGGGCCCTTGAGGGCTTGGGCGCGGCGGCCACGCGGGTGGGTGGGCGCTAAAACAATTGAGCTCCAGGGCAGCTAGTGCACCAGACCTTGAGTTGGCGACGAGCAGGCCAAGGTACCTCGGAGTACCTCACCGCTGGCCAGAAGATCCCGGACAATAGGACCCACGGGCGTGCGTGCGAGAGCGCATCGAGGCATGGGAAAGCTGGAGACAGGCATGCGCTAGTGGACAATGGCCAATAGATGGCCCGGCCTGTGGGTGCTCTGCGCAGGGGCAGCGCCTGTCATCATCCACCCCCTCCTTCAAAGTGACTCCTCAAAGCCCCCTTTGCCTGTGGTGGTGGGTTCCTCCCGTTCCACTGCCGGCCGAGAGGGACTCGCGACGCAGCCGTTGCAACTCTCATGGTGCCTTGCTGGTGGCAACGTCTCTCGATCGTTTCATCACATTGTCGCCGTTGCGTGCGCGCGCGCAGAGCTTGCCTGGGCGCAGAGCCCTCCAAGACCTTGGTTTTTATTTTATTTTTTTCGCGCAACGCAACGAGGCTACGTACTGCGCAGGCGAGCCAACTCCCGTCCTCAAAAGGCGGCACGGCGGTCGCACAGTAATGCCCGTGCCCGTGCATACGTACAGTAGGTATCGTCCAGAACTCGCTCCGAGAGCGGGCCCCGGTCGTCGAGGCGATCTGCGCCAAGGGCTGGATCCTGAAAGGCTGGCCGATGCGGGCTCGAGCGACTTCCACGACAATGGAGCAAGTCGCCCGCAGCACGGCGTCGGCCGGTGCGACTCGGCGCGGCGAGCAGAGGCAGAGACGGCATGCAGCCGTGACGGGCAGGACAAAAACAAACAACCGGCGCCTTTTTTCTGTGCATGCGCGTGAAATTCATGTGTCTTTGACCCATGCAGCGGTGGAAGAGGCGCTCCGTGACGCGAGGCGCAACAGGAATCTGCATGCCTCAGCACCGACCTGCCCAGGAGGGATATCCTTGGGCAATCCGGTGCCAGACGGACTCGATTGCATCTCCGTGCTCGGTAGCGAGCCTCCTTGGTGCCTTGCATATGATTTTGACGCGGTGCCGTCTGGTACCTTGATCTGACGCCTTTGCACTGATAGGTACCTAAGTACAGAATTGGTTGCGGGGCACACGCTGGCTGCAGTGGAGGCAGGGCTTGGAAACACTGTGCAAGGGCACATGCGGTCAGTGGCTGCGTCCAGCTGCCTCATGTTGAGGAATGAGCGGACAGAAACCCCGGCACATGTGAGGGTGGCTTGGCGGGCTTCCCGTCCCGCTGCCATTGTCAAGCAGCAGTCGCGCTCTTGGGGATGGACGGGCGCGCTGATAGGGGCAGTGGCTGCCGCCCGAGGCCAGAGGGGGCCAGAAGCAAAAGTCTGGAGCTGGCGAGGCGCTCGGGGCCACGGACGTCGTGGCACGCACCGGCCAGATTGGAGCAAGACAGGGGTACAACGTACTGTACAGTACAGTACCAGAGGTTCTGTCCAGGACAGCGAGATGCATGGGACAGGACGAGCACCGCGCGAGATGAAGTGCCGCTGACGACGGCGACGCCAATGAGGTTGCAGAGAGGACGCGCGGCCGAGGGCTTTGCTTGAGATCGAAATATCTCGAGTGGCCTGGAGCCCCGGTACCATCGTGACGCCCGCTGGCTGCCATCAGTCACACTGCCATCCAGCGATTCCCGGCCTCGAATGCTCCGTCGATAGGCCGGCCTGCTGCACAATCCTTGGTATGCAGGCTGACCAAGCGAGCACAACTGACGTCCACTGGTCTCTGTCCATCGAGTATTCGTACTGTACCGCTACTGCAAGGTACCGTGCTCGTCAAAGGGGCCAGCAAGATACGCGCATCTGGGGACGTCGACAACCAGGTAACCCGATTCGCCGTCTCTTTTTATTTTTATTCCTTGTCGCTCTTCTCAACCTCGCTTCATGCCAAACGGCCCCCCGTCCTGAAGCTTCCAAAGTCTTCTTTTTGGCACATAAATCATGTCCCCCTGTCCCCGCTCCTTCGCGTCCCCCCTTTTTCTCGCGCCCCGCAGTGGGAGCAAGGAGAACAAGAAGAAAAGAGTGGCCTGCAAAGGTCTTACCGCCAAACGCCGTTACGTACGCGCGATGGCTCTCTGCGGGGTCTCCTAGGCCTTTTCGTTTCTTTTCTCGTTCTATTCATGTGCTGCCCTCGCCGCCTTGCTTCGTGGACGCTACGCCCTAAATTGTGCGCCGCCATGTGTATCTTGCACGTTGTCGTACCTTAATTTGTTGGTCTGCGAATACCTATTTATTCGCGATAATTGCATTGGCCGACTGCCGCGTTTCATCGATCGTCCGCGGTTTCCAGGTTCCCTCGTCTCCTGAATTCCTTTCGCAACGCATGCAATGTGCTCCGTACTGACATGCCTCAAACCAGTGCCATTTCCTTTTTTTTTCCTCTTTGGGTCCGTTGCCCGACGCCCCCATCCCCGTAACACCGTCCGACTGGCACCCAGGTCGGTACTGCGAGTGTTCCATGCTTTTTGCGGTGACATGTCGTGACCGGTGACGGCCCCAATCCGGCCTCGTAGGGTCCAGGACGCAAGCTTGCCGTTGAAACTTGAGCGTCACCCACGACAAGAGGCTCTCTTGTGCCGGCTGAAAAACATGCTTTGCGCGAGTCTGTGTGCCTCTGCGGCGCAGCGGCCGTCGCTCCGTAGCCGCCACGCAGTGACTGTGCCTTTGCCTCATCGTCAAGCCAACCCTTTGGAATCCCTATTCGCCCCCTTTTCGTGCACATTGGCCCGTCGGCAGTGGGAATATCCGTACTCGACGCAAGAGGAGCTTGCTGTGCTACCTACGCCTGCGTGCGCTGGGACCGCGAGGCCGGACCAGGCTGGGACCTTGCAAGTTGCAACAGACTTCGTCGTGGATGCTACCCTACATGATCCATGGAAATCTCAGGCACGGTGCGGTGGTGCAATCCAAACTCCCCGCCCGGACATGGACTGCAACTAGTTCTGATGAATGGCAACCTTATCCTGGCTACGTATACTTGATTCCATTGCGGAGACCATCGGCTGTTTTTTCAATAGCCATCCTGCGATGATCGTGGGGACGTCGGCGCATTCGCACCAGATGCGTTGCTTTGGCCTTGGCCGATTGCCTATTTGGGCTAAGCGATGAGGGAGCTGCATAGGCTGTGATGCAAGCCCCAAGCCGGGAACCCTTTGTCGCACGCGGGCTGGACATTTTGCATGTAGTCTGTGCAAGTGAAGCCGTTGAGTCGAGGGCCGTGGTGCAGCCGTTGAATACCATTGACAAGGTGTCACGGAGCATCGTTGCACCGACGCGCCCCCACGTGCCCCGTGTGCAGCCAGCAAAGTTGAGCCCCAAGGCCCAGAATTTTCACGCCATCTCTTAACAACGGCCGATATAGCTCCTCGGACGAGATGCACCCTTCCAATCGCAGTGGCTCGCGCCGATACGAGCCTCCAGGCGACTCTTGTCCAACGCCAAGCTTTCCTCGTGCTCCGTTTCCAAGGCTCCAAGCGGGTCGTGGCGATCATCTGGTCGATCGAGCGGCCCGCCGTGCAGCAACATAAACCCGCACGATATATTTGATTGCGATACCACCTCAGACGCCTTGGCTGCCTGGCTGCGGTCCCTTGATTGCCCTGTCTCAGGGACCCGAGACATTTGCCATGGATGACGGTGGCTTGCCGCTTTGCAGCAATCCCCTCGGGCTAGAGCGTCACCGCCAACGGAGCCTTGCCTGCCTGCCGATGCCCAGCATGGCGAGTTTGCAGAGGGCGCACGAGAAAGATGCATTGTTTCACTCGAGAAACAAAGAAAGCAAGCGAGAAGGGGTCGACCCTGTGCGGGAGCTACTGTATTGTTTATTGCGTCCTCCCTTGCTCCTGACTCGCGCCCTGTTCCCTCACACAGCGTTATGCCGAGTCGAGTTACTGCCCAACGCTCCCAGCATGGTCCCGTGTCCTCGAGCTTGACCTCAAGTGTTGAGCGCATCATGGCCGATGTACGCTTCGTAGCCGTGGCTTCCCTGTACAGTCATAGGGCTGCGGGCTAGCATTGAATCGGACGGCCGGCACTCGCTTCTCCTTGGTGTACCCGCCCAAGCTATCCGCGGACAGCGACAAGCGAAGCGGGCAAAGAGATGCGGCCTTGGTGCCGTCATCGGCTTTCTCTTGACCGAAGTGCAGATATCGCTCGACTGGCAACGGCCTTTTTGTGCGGGCCAGTCATGGGCTTGCCGCGGGCCAATCAAGCCGCTTCTGTTCCTGGCGCCTTTCCTCATCGGGCCTGGGAAGCTCCCAAGTACTGGTCAGGTACCTCCGCACAACCACAGCCAGATGGGTGGGTCTGCTGGGGGTGACGCTAGATCCAGGTGGAGATGAGGCCGACTTTTTCCCCTGCATGGTCACTGCTCGGCTGCTCCGTCACCTTTTGCCGCACTCACCACCATACCAAGCCGCAGTCGAGGAACAGCCGCCCTGGCATTGGCCACGAACCTTCACAAATCAGGTTCCTCTGCCCCTTCCACGGCAGCGTCTTTGCTCCCGGAAAGCGTCGATTCACTGCTCGATGCAGTTGCCCCATGCCGGCCCCGAACCGGAAGACATCTGCAAGCCCATCTCGTGATCCTCGAGGAGACAGAGAGCATCGCTGTCGGGGGTTTGATGACCACTTTAATCGGACCCGCAAGGCCCCGTCGTCGTCCCCATCTCGTCCAAACCAACCGTCTGGTAGCGGGTCCATTTAGTCGTCCTGTATGCCTCCTGCAATTAGTACTGTATGCTAGGCCGTATCAGGCAGGAGTGACGCGAATCATAAGATACCTCAATAACGCGATTTTCCCATAGTAAATTGGGCCTGACCTTGTAGTCAATGATCGTGCCGACCGTCACGACGAAGCACGGCACACAAAGTGAAGATATCGCGAGATATAATATCTCTATAGAAAATATAGGTTAATTATAGCTCCCATACACTCTCGTACGGTCGCAGCGCTCCAGCACCTCTTCTGCGGCTGGGAGAGTGCCCTATAGCGCCTTCTGCTACTGTATTTGCTGGCTCTAGCGCTTGTGGCTGCCCGAAGCCGCCCTGTATCGATGGAAGAGCGTTAGAAAGAGGCTTTGAGGATGTGTTGAGTGTGAATTGACGAGCCCGCTCGCGATAACCTCGTCTCGCGCCGCCTTGTGAAGCGGACGTCGGCTCGAATTCCTCGAAGGCAGAAGGTAGGCGCCGCATCTCCTGCGTCGCTCTAGCTGACCGTGGAAAGCTGCGAGGCTGCCTGTATGACCTCGGCTCTATAGGCGATTGTTCGATCGTGATGTCGGCAGGCGGCCGTGACGACTTCAACTCGGCATTACAGATACCTAGGCAGTTCTGAATAGTCTCAAGTTGCTTGACGATTGTAGTGATAGTCGCTTGGGCCGCCATGCCTGCTGACTCTAGGTCCGGCAAAGGCACTGACCGTGACGCCTGTGACGCTTGTGGCACCTCTGGAGGCACTATAAGGCGCCGCGGCGGCGCTGTTGACCGCTGCAATTGCTGTTGTTGTGACCGTGACCGTGATCGTGACGCCCGTGACGAGGTATTGTTGGTAGTAGGCGATGATGTGGTTGCAACTCTAATAGTGCCTCGCCTC
>KQ030516.1:441088-598550 GCA_000956045.1 Hirsutella minnesotensis 3608 | reverse complement strand
CCCCCCCTGCAGATGACAGTCATGCCCCGATTTGGCCTGCGATACCTCTGGATCCATAGTCTCTACATCGTGCAGGACGATGACTCACAGAAGCGTCAAGAGATATCAAACATGACCATGATCTACGCCAATGCTTCCGTCACCCTACTGGCTGTCCAAGGAGTGCATGCCAACAGTGGTCTACGAGGTTTTCGTGGTATATCCGAGCCTAGACACCTGCTGCAAAGTGTCCACCACCTAGACGAAGAAATCAAAGTAGTCTTGACCGACGCTGAAGCCGTGTTCTATGAAGTTGGCACCGACAATCCGGTGTGGGCAAGCCGAGGGTGGACTTTCCAGGAGCGTTTCTTTTCCAGAAGGCGACTCATCTTCGACGGAGACTCTATTCGATGGGAATGCGCCTCTGCTATCTGGCGGGAACACGCCGTGCTGCCCTCGCATCTTGATCGAACTCGGAGCGAAGTTATTGGCTGCGACGCGATCATGAGCCCAGACCTCCCCTATTTGAGCCGACTCGGCTTTACTCTGGAGGATTACAACAAAAGGGAGTTCACTTATCCGGAGGATTGTCTCAATGCGTTTGCGGGCATATCCCTGATATTCAGCCCTCAACTGGCCGGGGGATTCATATCTGGAATTCCAACTGCAATTTTCGACATAGCGCTTCCATGGAGGCCTGGGAACAGGATACATCGGAGAATTGCTACGGATTCATCCAAGGTGCTGCCGAGCTGGAGCTGGGCGGGCTGGTCTGGCCGAATTGAATTCCATAGTACAACTGATACATCTGCAATGGAATTCATTAAAAAGATGCCATATGAGTCGCTCCATGTCAGTATAGGCGTGACACGAACTCTACGGTGGAAGTCCCACGAGACTGTCGACGCTCCTGGAGTGCCAATCAATGCCTCCATCCTCGACAGCAGAGATGATTGAAAAGCAGGACGTATCAATCCTGGCCCAGGCTGGTCGAAGCAGGCCTGTCCAGCAGACGCAGAAGAGCCTTTCGAGCCCCCAGGACCCAAACTCCCCTTCACACACTTCTACAAACACGAAGCGTACCCCGACTGTGAATTCTGGTACCCAATTCCGGTGATGCGGCAAGAGGAAGCAGCTCCCGCTTTGTTATCGAGGTACCTATCCTGCATCACCCGGCGGGCATGGCTGTACCCGAGCGAGCGCTCTTGGACCATGAGCCGAGACAACCCGCTGTTCACACTCCGCGATGGCGATGGGGTGTGGGCCGGCGTCCTTCTGGCCCATGACGGCTACGTGTATGATGCATCTGGGCCAGCTGGGCAACTTCTTGACAAAACCGTCGAGTTGGTAGAACTTGCAGAAGGGTATTGCCGAGATGGAGCGTCTGTTTGGTCGGGTGCCGAGGAACTCAGACATCCAGAAAGGCCAAAACTGGGCCCTTGGTATGAATATTTCTGGGTTCTTTGGGTAGCATGGGTCGACGGCACTGCTTACCGCAAGGGACTGGGCCGAATTCGTAAGGCGTGTTGGAGGAGCAGCGTGGAGAGCCGTTTACTCTTAAACTTAATTAGATTAATATGTGCTTATTTTATATGTGCTAGATTAGAGCACGCTGTTCAAGTAACCTATATTATATCTTGCCATCCCTCGTTAGTGTTAATAGTACCTCGCGTGCCGTGTCCGAAGTAATAAGTAATAGTAGTAAATTATCATTACTCTATAATATATCCAGGTATGAAAACTCGAACCTGAAATGTTCGTTGAATGTAATCTTTTTCTAAAACCTTTCTAGTACTGTAGAAATGCTTGGAGAGAAGTTTCAAACGTCACGTGACAGACTACCTAATCCATCAAGCTGTTGCGCGTCCAGTCGGACGACCCCACCGCGCAACGTCAGACCCCGCCAAGAAGAGGTACCTCCAGACAGGAGCTCCGTCGCTGATTCGCTCCTCTGCGGTTCCCTCCGACGACGACATCGCCATTCACCGAGACACGCCTCCGTCCTTTGCGGCCAGCCTCGGGCGTCTAGCTTCAGCAGCCATGGTGCGTATTCGTGCCGAGAAACAGAAGTCGTTGCCGAAATGAACCCTGCTGACCCTTCTCGTCTTCCAGTCCCAATCATTGCGGCCGTACCTGCAGTGCGTCCGTAGCAGCCTGACGGCGGCCCTCACGCTATCCAACTTTGCTTCCCAGACGGCAGAGCGGCACAATGTCCCCGAGATCGAAGCATGCACCTCTCCCGAAGTGCTCCTGACGCCCCTGACGATTGCGCGCAACGAGAACGAGCGGGTCCTGATTGAGCCGAGCATCAACTCCATCCGCATCAGCATCAAGATCAAGCAGGCCGACGAAATCGAGCACATACTCGTCCACAAGTTCACGCGCTTTCTGACACAAAGAGCCGAGTCTTTCTTCATCCTGCGGAGAAAACCCGTCAAGGTATGCCTCTATAATACTCGTCCTGGTCGACACACAAGCACCAGGCCTTATGCTGACGTACGGCAGGGCTATGACATTTCCTTCTTAATAACAAACTTCCATACCGACGAGATGCTCAAGCACAAGCTGGTAGACTTTATTATTCAGTTTATGGAGGATGTTGACAAGGAGATTTCCGAGATGAAGCTCTTCGTATGACGAACCCTCTCCAACGGGAGGACATTGTGAGGCTAATGGATTCGCAGTTGAACGCAAGAGCTAGATTTGTTGCGGAGTCTTTCCTAACACCTGTGCGCCATATCCCATTCCCTTTTCTTCCTCACCTGGCTAACATCCCCGCAGTTTGACTGAATAAGCGTTGATCGCTTGGGTTGCTATCGGAAGGGGGGGGTTTCTCCAACTGAATCGTCTACAGTGACCGACGTTAGCCATCAGGCCGGTTTTGATGTGCGTTGCGGGAGTCGGTAGACGCGAGAAGAGGAAATTACGAAATAGACTTACAGCTGAGCCTGATGCTGAAATGAGATTTGCGATTTGGCCATGTTCTGAGAATAAGTGCCGGGTGATTGACGTGCCATTCTTGATCGTGAAAGTTCCATTTGGTCGAAAAGTTGTTTCAGAGTGGCTGGGGCCATCTTGCGTGCTGGTAGCTGGCTTGTCGCCCAAGATGTTGGAGATGGAGAATTCGTCAAAATGTTACATCTGAGCGGCGATCGCCATCAGAAACTGCGATCTTATGTCAAATCGGGGAAACGTTCTGCATCGCCTTCCTCCCCTCCATCTGCAATGATAGGGGTCGCCCCCAAGAAGTTTGATGAGTCTCGAGATATGCGTTTTCCATTTTGGTGTCTTGCAGCCACCCAATTGGCTTAGTTTATGTTTAGATGAAATGCCGCTTTGCTTGTCGCAAGTATATTCGTATTGTCCCTTGAGCTTTGAATGCTGGCAAGCGGCGCTGCGCAAGAATGCAAACTGGATGATGTGATGCGGCATGAAGTTGAGCACCGGCAGCAGAATTCGGACAGTCGAAGCTTGATTGAAGAAAAAGAAATGATGTAATAATCTGCTCACGTTATTCAAAGATCGAATTGCCCTTGGACATCCTCTTACTCTTGCAGCACTCAACTTTGCAAATCAAAGGTCCGTAGTCGAGGACTGTTCAGAAATGAGAAGGCGGATATCAGAGAGAAAGTGAGAGCTGATTCTAGCCATTCGGGACTAGTGCAGCAAGAGTGCTGCTCCAAACAGCACAAGCAAATCAACAAAAGGGGAGGGCAGCCTCCTGTGGGCGCTGAGCAGAACGCTTAGCACCCGGGCTCCGGCTCGCACACTGCACACCCTCTGCCCGGGGCAACTGGAATCGATCATTGAACAGCCCTTGAAGCAGAAGCCCTAATTCGGGCCACTCACATCGCTTATTTGCACCGAGAAAATAGAAGAGCCTCCGAGATCGGTGCTCCGCCGTCAAGGGCTGCCGCCTTGTTCTCCTTCACACCAGATTTTCCTCTCCTCTGCTTTACCGAGAGGATCGCCCCGACCTTCTTCCTTTTTCAAACAAGGAAGATCGAGCACTTTACCCTTTGATCTTGATTGCAGGAATCGAATTGCCGATAATTTTGCTTTGCTTTGCTCGAGTTCCAAGGCAAGTCTCATTGCACTCGTCGCTTCTTTGATCAAATCGTTTCGTCCGTACTCGAAGAAAATTTAGACTGCCTCGCCGCGTCTGAAGATTTTGCATCCCCCCGACATTCTTTCATCTTATCCTCATGTCCTCTTGGTCTTCTGCTTTGACAATTTCATCTTCACGTTAGCTGACATTCATGCTTGTCAAGGATTTCGTCATGGCCAGCAGACGCGGAAGATTCAGGAGAGGCCAGGCCAACAAGGAAAACAGCGGCCTGCGTCTCGAGCCGGACAACGCAGAGTCCCGTCCCGTCAACACTCGTGGTCCTGCCAAGACTGACGGTGAGCGCGGCCGCGACGATGGTGTCGATGGTGGCGAGAACTCTGGGGCTGCCCGGAGCACTCTGAACCCCGAATCCAACGTCTGGGTCCCGACTTCTTCTTTGCCTACCGCTTCGGTAACTACTCACCTCTGGAACTGTAAAAACCGGTGCCCTAACATGATTCTCAGGGATCGAAAGAATTTGGTGCTGGCGTTGAACAAGGTTCTCGTGAGGAAACCGATGTTACGATCAAGGCCGATATGGACAACCAGAAGGGACTTGGAAGAATAGTTAATTATCGACTTCTTAAGGAAGAGAGGAAGAAGAAGAGGAACTACAGGAAGGAGGAAGCAGTATATATACATAATGGTATGTGGAGGTGGATACCGTAACAACCGACGAGAACCTCAGCGTTGATGGTGAAGTAACTGACGAGACCAAAGGGCCTTGCCATGACACTGCCCATGGTCCAGCTCCGACTGGTGCTATTGGTGATGCCGTTGCACCAGATGGCAATCAAGCATCCGCAACCAGAGGCATTATCAAGGCTCGAGCCAATACCATCGCCACACCTGGAGGACCATCCGCGGGAGCCAATCTCTTTGACCAGATGACGTTTCAGCTCCTGAACAAGACGCTTCGTGACAGCGACGGTGGTCAACCTCAAGAACCTTAGAATGGTTCTTCAGGCAGTATCGTCGCCCCGAACGCTCCCCAGATGACCGGCACCCAGCCGGGCCTCGCCTCTATCCATGGACAGCCTTCCATGGCTAGCCAGATGAACACCGGACCCTCTGGCATCTTTGGCAAGACGGACGGCGTAGCACCTGCCGGTATTCCTCAGAGTCAGTCGTGCGGCAGCATCCTAGGTATAATCAGCCCGTCGTCCTCGCATGGAGCAGATGGCTATCGCGGGAATGGATACCCTTTCAGCCCAGCCAGCTCGAGGTCGGGAAACTTTACCGAGCCGCGAAGCTACGCGCCGCGAGCGTCCGCTCTGTCCACCATGGGCAACGAGCCGCCTCCAAAGTTCGACCCCAACGGGCTCCTCGCTAGCCGGCAGGCAGAGCCCGTTGCTCCAGCTCAGCTGCAGCCCGTGCCGGAGACTCTGGCCATGATCCATGCGACCACTGGCCAGGAGGCGACTGCCTGGAACCCGGAACCGCCCTCTGGCACCGCGCTCGTGTCCCAGGGGCCCCAGACCGTTCGCTCGCGGGAGCTGCAGAAGCTCACTAATACGCCCACTGGCCTCCCTCTGCTGGAGACTGCCATGTCACAGGACAACTTTCCCTTCATCGAGGCGCCTCGCATGGCGCAGGCGGTCAACCATGGCGTCGTCAAGCTGAGGAATGTGTGTCTACTTTTGAATTAGTTACCGTATGGTGCTTGGCTTATAATATCCCAGATCCCCTTTTCGACCAAGCGAGCCGAGGTGATTGCGTTTCTTGGCCGCAACTCCAAGATCTTGAACGACGCGGACGAGCCCGTCCACATCATCATGGAGAGAGTTACCAGCAAGACGATGGATGCGTATGTTGAGTTTGTCAGCCTCGAAGAGGCCATGAAGGCCGTCGACAGACATCACCACAACATCCAGCTGGGCAGAGTTGGCCGCCTTGGGGACCGACCCGTCGACGTTGAGCTGTCGAGCCAGGCCAGCTTGATGAAGGATCTGTTTCCGCTGGCCCGTGGCCTCATCTGGGATGGCGTGACGCCGCAGTTCAAGCCGTTCAATCCCGAGTTCGCATGGGAGAATTTTCGAGGCTTCATTTCCGAGGAGGAAATGGTGATGCTCATCAAGCACGTCGAGGTCCCTCATCGTGTAAGTCCTGCGCCCCTGATTGTGCAGGCCCAGCTGCTAACTTTGAGATAGTCGCCGTACTCCAAGGACTGTCCGCAGCGGCCGTACGAGTGCCTGATTAGCACTCTTAAGAAGTTTCCGTGGTACGCGACTGATTCCATCACAATCAGCCAGCGCCACGCCGTCTACATTGCAACCGAGAGGCTGCTCCAGGTGCTGGCGGAGAAGATTGGCCGCGGCACCGATCCGATGAACTTGACGCCGCAGCTGCAGGCGCGCCTGACAAACACGGCCATGGCCTGTCCGGGATTCACGCCACTCATGAAGGACAACCTTGCATGGATGCTCAACGTGTCCGAGATGGAGCAGCGTTTCTACGGGCAGCCGCTGTTTGCTCACGCCTGGCGCCACCAGTATTCACTCGCGCCCAAACCCGGCATGCCGCTGGACGTGATTGAGGTGAGTGTTGTTCATGTCCTCCCACGAGCCGCACTTTTGCTGACCGCGTGCCCTCTGCAGTGGTATATCTCGGCGATCCGCGAGCAGACGCACCGCGACCTGCTCAGCCGGCCTCACGCGAGCCGTACTGAGCTGCAGGAAAAGGGTCGCCAGACGGACATGCACTGGGGATACTTTTGGGCAGAGGTCGGCCACGGGTTCGGGCCGCACTTTGACCAGATGACGCTTGCCCAGGCGGCGCAGGCCGAGTTTTCGGCCGTCGAGCGCATCCTCTCGCGAGCCCTGCCCCAGGCCTAAAAAGGGGGAGACCGTGTCTGGCGGCCGCGTGTAACCCGCCCCAACGGGGGAGGAAACAAGGGCCTGCCAAACGCCGCAAGGTTGCTACGGAAGGCCTTTTCCCATCTTGCTTATGCTTTGGTTCTGGATGGACTGCGGGCTGCGGCGACTCTACGATTTAATGGGTGCCGCTGCTTGGCTATGGATGCTCGGCCGAGTATGGAGCAGACTTGGCCGACGGTAGGATCTCTGCGGCAAGGTTTTGGCAGCCCGCTTTGGAAGGGGGCTTGGGCGAGATGAGTGAGCGAGCAGACGTGGTAGATTGGGGCTTGGGATACACAATGGGTCTGCTGGTTTGCCGTCTAGGTTTTGGCATGGGCACGCGTCTTGTTTCCGACGGGATCATGATGGAGGCCGGTTTACACGTAGAGAGTCGCCATAGCCAGACACTTTTGACTGGGATTTGAAGAGGGGAACATGGATGTGATGTGAGTGCATTGCAAAGACGGGCTCAGGCTGCTGGATGACGACGAGCATTGACACCTACTCTGCTGCCAATCCTGAGGCCGTGTCAGTCATTGCCGACATGACTTTCAGATGGAACATCCGGCACTCTGGACACCAACCCGTGACGTGGCACTTGGCACCTGGAAAGAAAGCCATTGCAGGGGGGGGGGGGGGCCTCAGACCGGCAGTCATCTTGTGTCCCTCGACGCCAGCGGCAGTTCCTGAGCGCGCGTTCCGACTCGCTCGTTTAGCAAGCCGAGAAAGCGCCTCGCGGCATGGGGCTATATCGACATTGTGAAAGAGGGAAAGTGGAAAATTCTGCGCGTAGGAATCGCGGCGTCGTGTTGTCCTTGACTCCCTTGGTAGAATTTTGGTTCATCGGAGATTTATTCTTACAGTGTCATTTCTTGCGTCTCCCGATGCAGCCGACTCGTTTCTTTTTCTTCGCCCCCTTTCTCGCGTGTCCAACGGCGTCTTCCTTGACCGGGGATTCGCGAGCCATCTGACGGGATTATTGTTTTTTTTTCTTCTCGTCTGATCAATTTTTTCGACCTGTTTCAGGTCTTCGTACCCCTCCAGGTTCTCGTTTTTTCTCTCTTCCTTCCCCCCTCTGAAGCACGCACATGTCGCACATGCTGTACGTGTTTTTCTGAGCTCTCTCTTTTCGCACTCGCGCGTCATATGCGACTCTATACCAAGGCATTGCAACTGACGAGAACGAGTCTTTTGGCGCAACAAAGCCCCTCTAGCTGTTTAATCAGACTCCGCTAAACCCCCGTCCAGTGTGCGGCCCCCCCTTACGCTTCCTTCCCCCCGTCGATCACACTATCCACCACACGGGACCTGCAAACCACCCCCAAAAGGCGCAAAAACAAGGGAGAGAAATATGGCGACGGAGACGCCGCTCGGGCAGCTCACGGGCCGGCTGCCGCAGATGCTCGCCCAGGCCGGGCATTCGGAGATGTGGGGCGTGGAGTTGACGGCGTCGTCGGATCATGCTCCCACGCAGGTGGTGCTGTGCAAGTTCCTGCGCGCCAACAACGACGACGTCGCGGCCGCCGAGAAGCAGCTCGTCTCGGCCCTCGAGTGGCGCAAGAAGATGGACCCGGCCGGGCTGGTTGCTCAGACCTTTGACCGGGCCCGGTTCGGCGGCCTGGGCTACGTGACGGTCCACGAAGACGAGGCGGCCGGCAAGGAGACGGTCATAACGTGGAACATTTACGGCTCCGTCAAGGACAAGAAGGCCACCTTTGGCAATGTCCAAGAGTAAGCTGAGCCCTCTGCTCGCGCCTCGGCATTGGCCTCACTCACACCTGACAGGTTCATCAAGTGGCGTGCCGCCCTCATGGAGCTGGGCGTGCAGAAGCTGCGCCTCAACGACATCAAGGAGCCCATCCCCGAGGGCGGCGAGGATCCTCACCAGATGGTCCAGGTGCACGACTACCAGTCCGTCAGCTTCTTCCGCATGGACCCCGACGTCAAGGCCGCCAGCCGCGAGACCATCCAGACCTTCTCAATGGCCTACCCGGAGCTGCTCTCCCACAAGTACTTTGTCAACGTGCCGGCCATCATGGGCTGGGTCTTTGGCGCCATGAAGTTCTTCCTCGCCCCGGCCACCCAGCGCAAGTTTCATCCCATGACCTCGGGCACCACGCTCGCCACCGAGCTCAAGCCCATTGCCGCCAGCCTGCCCAAGGAGTACGGCGGCCAGGGGCCCAGCGTGAAGGAGGGGCAGACGGTGCTCTTGTCCGATGCGCCGGCCTCGGACGTCGTGGATAAGCCCGCTTCCGCTGAGGCTGATGCCGTCGGCGCGGGCGAGGCCCCGGTTGCCGCCATGGCCGACCTCAAGGTTGATGATGGCAAGGTGGACGAGAAGCCGGCTGTCGAGGCGCCGGCGGCCCAAGCCGACTCTAACACAGCTGGCGTGGATACAGGAGCAGGTGCCGGAGCTGAAGGCAAGGTGGGAAAGGAGAAAATTCCTGAGACTACGGCAGCCGTCGAAACTCCCGCGGTGCCGGTGAAAGGGGAGGTGGCTGCACAGTAGAAGAGAATGACCAGCCCGAGGCCGCCGCACGATGCACCTTGCATGCAGACAATGTCAAGGTATTTGAAACTAAAGTTTCGCGTTGGCAGATAGTCGGCCTGGCGTCTATTGGGAATGCGTTTAATTCTGCTTTACGAAGTATAGGCTGCTATAATACCCTGCCGTGCCGTTTATACCGTGTGCGCCCAGTGTCACTACTAATGGCCCCGATTCTGAGATGCATACAAGAGCTATCCAACGCAAAAGCCGCAGCCCTGAAGTCTTCAAGAAGTTGCAGGTGTCCATAATCCGCAAGCCAAGTGAGCCGATGCGTTAATCTTGACTGCCAGTCGTAGCAGGCCGTCCCATGCTCCTGTGTTTGAATTTCGCTAGAGCGTACGGGGAAATGCTCGCCAGGGCGACTTGTCGCAGCGTTGCCGAGATGGCGCAGAGTGCGACATGACGGTCCTGCATGAGAAGGCTGGGCCCAGAGAGAGAGCTTCGCATGTCGGCTGTCACTGGGTATATGTGATGGGACCATGACGCGAGGCAGGATTTTGGCCCCGAAATGATTTTAATCCGCTGGAGCGTATTTCGAGGTGCTCTGAATGGGAGATGTGACTGCTATCCGTTATATAGCGAGCTGCGTGTGCTGACTGGACATTGATCGCATAGAACCACTGACGCCGGGATAGAAAACTGTCCCGAAACTCTCACAGATGATTCATTTCTAGACGTCATACTTGTATACTTTGACGGAAAAAGAGCCGGCTCGATGGGTTCATTTACGGCTGCCACGAGAATTGTCAATACCACAGCGGCGCGGGGATCGGGCAAGGAGGGGAACGACAGAGACGCGCAAAGCGTCTTTGGACACGCCTCTTGAACAGTCCAGACTAACACTTGCTTGAGCAGAGTGGAACGAGCGTCTAGCACTGCCAATCCTAGCGTCATTGTCGTTGATGCGACCTAAGGGCCGGAGTTGCGTTCTCCTAAAGTAGTCGTCCGATAAGAGGCTTCACATGGCACGCCACGCAGAGGCCGGCTAGAGACTCCAGCTGCCAAGATTTACAAACAACAGAATTAGAGGACAAAACTGAGTTAGCAGTGGCGCAAGGCGCACGTTTGACCCGATTTCAGTGGTTCATCGGCAAGATCCAACCCAGACTCAGGAGCGCCAAGCACGGCGGACGATGTTGGCAGAGGCGCCCAACAAAAACGGTGATGGGCAAGACAAGATGCGAGCCGAAATCGATTGACGACCGTCACATTGCCGCTCTGCCAGTATCGCAACTTCTGTGGGGAAGCCGCGCCGAGTTACTGGACAAGTGTGAACGGGATCCTGCATCACCCGCCAAAACTTCCGCCAGGAGCGCAAAGGTCGAGGTGTGGCAGGTTCAAGCACCCATCTGCGCAAAGAATTTCTTGAATCGACTGCCTCGCGAGCTTTTCGTGGTCGTGTATTCGTATAATTCTGCTGAACAATGTCGGCGCTCTTCTCAGGACCCAAGATTGGCGCACATGCAACCTCGTTCAAGAAGCAACTGCTTTGCATGCGCGGACAGACTCGATGTGCGAATAAAGAGGCGGACGAGCAAAAGGTCAACAGATCTCCATGGGGACGCATTTGGTCGAATGGCCGCAGGTTGGCGAGCGTGAAACATTACGACTAGTCGAGATCCGTCCAGCAGCTCAGGCCCCTGAGAGAAAAGGGCGAGGACCCTTAGTAACAGATTGGGCAGCAACAGGGGAATAGCATCGACAAGGACGGCGCAAGGCAGCCAGACTTGGTATGCCTGGGCGGTCTCTTGCAATGCGAAGATGCCTCGAGACGATGGTAAAGAGGTTGCCGACAGCGGCAGCCATGTGGTTAGTCGCGAGCACGAAGGAGCAAACAGCGTGCTGACTACCTGCTATTCGAGATGCCTGGCGCCTCGAGACCTTGTGCCTCTTTGCAAATGGGCAATATGCATCTCTTGTAGCTGTGCCGCATGCCTCGAAACAAGGGAATGCGGCAAAGCAAGCTCAAGGCGGCCTGGTTCAAGCAAGCACGGTGCAAAGTCACGCGGCACTCGATCCGCCTCTCGCTGAACATGGACCAAGAGACGTCTTCTTGGTTGCACATGGAGCGGGATTGGGGGGTCCGAGTTGCGTGGCAAGGGGACGGGGCGCGAGCAAGTAAAAGCCGGAGCTGAAGAACAGTATACGAGGATGGATTCATGTATAAGACGAGATGGATACATGATACGAAGGACTAGGAGCAGCATGTCCCGACAAGAGTCAGCAATAATACGGAGACACGGCGATATAAGCCGAGCCATGGCAAGAAAGGCGGATCGGCGTCTGCATAGTAAAAAAAAGGGACATTGAACGAGTGTGTAGGTTCACCGGCCATGTGTTTTTTTTAAACACCAGCCTCGTCGCCCCTAGCCCCCAAGGTCGCCTTTTTCTCCTCCTCCATCTCGCACGCACCGGCTTGGGGATAGCCGCAGCCTCGACGGCTTCTTTTCTCTCCATCACACTCAGGCTGCTTCATCACGCACCGATTCGTACTCTCGCATCGCCCGCAGGTCAAGACAAAGCGGCGTGAGTAGGACGAGCCGGCCGAGTCGTACGCACCAGACGGCGGCGGCCCCCCAAAAACCGATCCTTCTCGCATTCTCTTCTTCACCTTTGGTACGTGATCTGCTTCCTCCACAATCCCCTCCCCTCGCCCTCCCCCGGTTTCCCACGCCGTTTCTTAAACTCTTGTGATCTCTCATCACGTTTCTTCCTCTTCCTCTCCTCCGCATTTCCCCCCTCCCCAACGACCCGCCGCCCCCCTTTTCTTCCCCTTTGCAAAAGCCTCCCCTCTCTGTAGCCGGAAAAACAGGCTGGAGCAAAAGGCGCGAGGAGCGGCAACAAAAGGTGCCCAGTCTGTGTGCCGCCGGGGAAACTGACTGGTTTGTCAGATCGTCATCTCGACGCTTGCCTCTGCGTCTCTCTATTCTCGGCCCCCGTCCATCCCTGCCGCCGTCGAGGTCGCGTCTTCTTTTTTTTGGCTTTGCAGTTGGCCCGGGTCTCTCCCTAGTAGGGCCAAGCGCGTCGTTGGCCAACAGGAGGCGACCAGCCAAGCAAGCGGCAGCACCGTCCATCCCATCCCGTCCCAGCCATCCACCGCCAACCACCGTCCGCGTCCACGGCCAGCAAAACCACCGCGGACGAGTCGCTCGCTGCCGGCCTTTCCCACAAGGCACTTGCACTGATATCGTGCGAAAGACAGACGTCTCGATCATCACGTGCTCGTACCCTGGGACGAGACTCGCTTCGCGTCGCGGCGACTTTTCCGTCTTTGCCGCTCTTCTTGGCCTCGTCACTTTTGCACGCGAGCCCTTCGCGCCCTCGCTCAGCAGCGGCCGCGTCGTACTCACGCCCTTTACTCGCGCTTGACCTTTGGCCATGTCTCTCTTTGCCCCAGACACCTTCTCCGCCCCTGCGACCGATGCCTCGTCCAACCTCGCGTCGTCGAGCTCGACGCCTCCCACGACCGTCGCCGACACGGCCAGCCTGCACTCGGACGCCGCCTCGACGAAACTCGACGTCATTACCGTAGCCGACGATGCTGCCGACGCGCCCCCCGTCGCCATTGACGAGCCCACGCCGCCCACGCCCTCTCGTCGCGCCCGCCGGCCTCGGGCCTCGTCTCCGGTCTATAACCTCTCCAAGTTGAGTGGCACCGATGGCCACGGCAAGCGGCGGTCCAAGGGCGACGCCGTTGCCGAACGCCGCCGTCGGACAATCTCTGGAGACACGCTCGTCGGCAGCATCGAGGTCGCTGCCGACTCTCCTTCGAGCACGTCAGCGAAGCGCGACAGGAGCCTCCCAATTGCCGCCGACGCGCTGCGCTCCGTCTCGTCATCCGCTCTGCACACTCCGCGGACGCGTCGCTCGACGCGGCAGGGCCTGGACATGCAAGCTCCCTCGACCGTGTCGGCCCTCGGCGCCAGACTCTCCAGTCTCGGCAAGCGTGGTCGTGGTGCCGCCGACAAGAGCATGTCTGCCATGTCGCGCGAGCTCAGGCGGCTCCAGGATACAAATGAATACTCGGGCATCGACGATCGGCCCGTCATCCACACCGTCTGGTCCAATGGCAAATATGTTGACCCAACTGAGCCCCCCCCTCCTCCCGCCCGCAAAAAGACAAAGGTCGAGCCGCCTGTCGCCCCGGAACCGGTCAAGGAGGAGGAGCCAGAGCCCGTCATCAACGTACGGCATCGGCGAGTCAAAAAGTTCCTCGACAAGGGCCTCTACGCTGGTCAGGATGCCCCCGCCGATCCGACAAAGGGTCTCACAGCCACCGAGAAGAAGAAGCTCAGCCAGCTGCCCGAATTCGCCCCAAACACCCGCGTCAACAAGTTCATGCCGTTCCCCCTCTATACGGGCCTGCGCATGATCATTGCCGGGCGTGACTTTAAACTCCCATACAATGTCTGCAACCCTCTTCCTCCCGGCCAACCGAAGCCCGATGAATGGAAGAAGATGACCAAGAGTATGTTTCCTGCTCCACTTGATTCACCCGCATCTTTGGGTCACCCTTTACTGACTTGTCTTGCTAGATCGGTTCATCGGCGATTCCAAGGAGTACTGGCGCAAGATGCCCCATCTAGACGACTACTCTTCCAAGTGCGTCTGCAAGCCAGACGACGGCTGTGGCGAGAGCTGTCAGAATCGCATCATGCTCTACGAATGCGACGCTACCAACTGCAACGTCGGCAAGGAGCATTGCACCAACCGTGCCTTTGCAGACCTGATGAGTCGGCGCGCAAAGGGTGGCAAGTATCGCGTGGGCGTCGAGGTAATCAAGACATCGGACCGGGGTTACGGCGTGCGCAGCAACCGCTGCTTCAAGCCTAATCAGATCATCATGGAGTATACCGGGGAAATCATCACGGAGGAGGAGTGCGAGCGCCGCATGAATGAAAAGTACAAGAATAACGAGGTACGTCTGCCAGCATGTCCTACGCCATTTATCTCGACAAAGCTGACTCTCCACACCTACAGTGCTACTATCTCATGAGCTTTGATCAAAACATGATCATCGACGCCACCACTGGCAGCATTGCACGCTTTGTCAACCACAGCTGTAACCCGAACTGCAGAATGATTAAATGGATCGTCTCGGGACAGCCGCGCATGGCCCTTTTCGCCGGTGACAGACCCATCATGACGGGCGAAGAACTTACTTACGACTACAATTTCGATCCCTTCTCGGCCAAGAACGTGCAGTCGTGCCTTTGTGGCGAGCCCAACTGCCGCGGCGTCCTCGGGCCCAAGCCACGTGAGGTCAAGGTGCCCAAGACCGACATCAAGGCCGCCGTCAAGGCGACCGTCAAGGCAGGCAAGCGCAAACTCAAGGAGCTCATAGGAGACGAGGCAGCGTCCAACAGCGCCAACAGCGCCAAGAAGCGCAAGATTCAACCCGCAACCGGCGCTAAACGATCCATCTCCACGGCCGGCCTCAAGGCAGCCAAGGGCGCTGCCATTGTGCTCAAGAAAGGCGTAACAACTATTTCCGCCAGTGCCAAGAAGGCTGCTCTCGGCAGCAAGGCACCGGCCAAGCGAGCAGGTGCCGGCGCAGTCATCAAGAAGACTACGACCAAGAAGGTTGTCAAAACGTACGGACAGCTCGCCCGAACCAAGAAAGTCTCGTCGCGCGCATCCAGCCTGACTATTGTCGCCATGACGGACGAGAACATCACCAAAGAGACCAAGTCCCTGGGCAAGGCTGCCTCGGCGAAGAAGGCCGTATCCCGAAAGATGTCGGCAGCTTCGGCGCGCAAGGCTTCCGCACCAGCTGCAAAGCCCAAGATCCGAGTTGCGTCCAAGTAAATGTCAGATGTGGAGGCAACTACAGTTGATCTTGAATTTTTGACGTGATTTCATGCCCTTACTTTGGCTGCGACGGATCTGAACGAGAACCATTTGGCGAAGGGGACGGCGTATCGGCAAAGCGGAGTTATGAGGACTTGTACAGTAGAGCCCACTTTGTTTGTCTCTTTGCGGCTGGATATGGCTCTTTGTCGGTTGAATGGACTGGAGGGGACGAGGAGACATGAGGATGGCGCCATGGCGGACACGATGAGTGTCTTGACCCAAGTTGATGCCCAGGCTGCTTGCTTTGTTGGCAGACGAGATGATGACGTCTCGCACGCAGCGACTATCGCCGACGTCTTTGTGGAAGAAGATTTGCTGATGGTCGCGCATGGTTCTGTGGGGAGATTCGCTCGACGTGACGAGACATTTGACACTAAAAAACTGAAAATACAAGTCGAGACTCTGGGTGTCAGTGTTGTGCATTGCGCGGGACGGGGATGGTGATGCAGGGTCCTGGGTTACTGGGGACTGGACCCCCGTGCATTGATGGAAATACGCGAGTTTAGCTCAAGGGCTGAATGACTCGTCCCACTTGACGGTCATCAAGGGGTTCAAGGGACCCTGCAAAGTAAAGACGTTGGGATGTCCTGGTGCGTCTTTTCAGTCGGCTTGAGAACATGTCGTACTTGCAATCGCGACGGCTCTCACACCGCGCAGCCTACGCAGAGCAATGTTGCCAAAGACTCAATGCAAGTTGAACGCAATTCGCGTCTATGCAAGTCTCGATCTTTGGCCAGTCAGGCTACCAACTGATCAGGAGCTGACTTGGTCTTGGAAAAAAGGAATCTTTGCGCGAGTAATGTCTTCAGGGTCTGGATTTTCGGGGTTCAGTTATTCCAGATTACCGGCATGCTCGACCCGGGATCCTGGATTCAGGCGCGTGCCCTTGGATAAGTGAATGACTTGGAGTCGAGCTATCTCTGCGTAATTGATGGGTGATTCTCTGAATTATAGTAAGCGTCAAGGCTCGTGTGGGGAGTCTGGGATGCTGAACGCTGCAGAGCCGACGCTCTCTGCTACTTATAGTTGCTATAGTCATGGTGCTCGCCGCGCGGCCATATCTAGCGAGGAGAATGTTGATTAGGCGCCATGGAGTTTCAACTGCCGACTATTGGCTCAAGTCATGGGGGCTCTTCTCTAAAGAGGATCAGAGTCTCTTGGTTTAACTTGACGGCTACGTAATAGTTGCGGCTCAAGATTGTGGGGGGGCTCCGTCATTGTGCATAGGCAAGACTGCTGCGATGCGACTCTAGACTGTTTATTATTTTGCGGGGCGTAACTCGGATAGATGGCGAGCCAAGTCTAGAACTCAAGAGTCTCGTTGACATGAATAGGCAGAGATCCAGTGTGATCATTGATGCTTCGCTCGCGGTGGCAACACATTTGATGAAGCGGCTACGCGTTAAGCGTAGCCAAAGGATTCAAAGATCCAGACTAGCTCGCCTGTTACAGTCCTGTTCGAGGTCTAACATTGAGATTTATGGACCTTGGTATCCCTGCAAAGCGCTGAGAGGAACATGGCGAGCGCTCAATAGACTAGCAATGGAAACGACGATTCCGATGGATATTTAGCGACGATAAGTTTGTCGAGACTTTGGCGAAACAGTTGGAAAAGAAGCAGAAGGGGTTTGGAGTCAAAAAGTCTTTTCTAGCGGCATAGCGAGCGAGCGCTATTTCACTCTTCAGATTATTTCCCCTTGCACTTGAATAAACCATGTTTCTATTCTGTTTTGCGAAGACGACCGATTCTTGGAGCCTGCGGAACCCCGACTCCATGAAACTGGGATTGATCTGCGTTCGGATTGCTCATCAAACCGTCCCTGCAATCCAACATACTATGGCTGATTCTATCCCTTCAACGAATGTTTGCAGGACGTGCAAGCAGGAGAGGCCGGCAGATCAATTCATTTCGAAGACAAAGTCCTCCATTACACGTGGAAGACGCACGGCCAACTGTCTGGACTGTAGGAATCGACAGGCCTCAGGCACCTCTAAGCGTACTGCAGAACAAGCTGAGTTGTCCCCAATACGCCGGCAAGGATTGCCATTATTAGACTTACAACTAGGTACACCAATTATCTCACAAGGACCTATTCTGCTGGGAACGCCACTTGCCACGTCAACAGGAGCAGACGCGCCTGCGCCGATTACTTCCCGACCAGGTCCCTTGGTTCCATCTCAAGAAGGCGTACGACTTGGAGCGCCGATCGAATCTCCGGTATCAAGTCCTTCTATTTGGCCGAGACACGCCCGGGGGAGATATTCCCGCCCAAGTGTCCAGCAGTCGGTCATCGAACGTCGAGATTTCCAGCTTCCGGACCCTGACTGGATGGGTGATCTGTCCCATTGTCCGTTGTCTGATAGGGATAAGAAGCTCCTGGAGAAATTCTGGACGGAGCTGGAAAACGACCGAATGGAACGTTGCACCCGTTGTCAGGAGATATGGTTTGACATGGGCTTGAAAGATGACATTTGCAAGCGTTGCATCGCCAAGGACAAGAACAAAAAGGAGGATGAGCCTTGGTTTTTTTCAGCTGAAAATCAGCTGGATTTTGGCTTAATCCCTGTGTTCCTCCCTGAATTGACGAAAGTAGAAGAGATGCTAATTGCTCCAGTTCATGTATTTGTGAACGTCATGCAGGTTCGAGGGCAGCAATACAAATATCGTGGCCATATTGTGCACTTCCTCCGCGATGTTGGCAAAGTGTATCGACAACTTCCCCTTTTACCCACTGAATTAGATGTTATCCTGCTACGTCCTCCGAATGCAGGTGAACATGCCCACCTCAACCGCCAATTCAGACGCCAGTTCCGCATACGCCGTCGTTGTCTTCAGCAGTGGCTGGACTTCCTGTCGAATAACCACCCGGGCTACCGAGATATTACTGTCTGCCAGAAGCGGATGTCAGTGCTGCCCGAAGATGGCGATGTACTTGATCAGGTTGCTACCGTGGAAGTCACCGATCCTCTGGCAGCTAATTTGGGTGACATCGAGAATGACGACATTGAGGCAGATGAGGTTGATCAGTCTGCAGTGCCAGATCTACTACCAGAGGATACAGAGATGGAAGCGTTGCATTCACACGTTCTTGGCGAAGAGCGCGACGCACCGCTCCCTGCACGAGCAGCGACACAACATCAGCTTGAAATACCAAATATTCGGAGAACACCGATAAACGAATTCAACCAGTCACAGGCACTCCTGTCCCTAGCCTTTCCAACACTATTTCCTCGTGGTCAAGCTGATTTCATTGAGCCAAGGTTACGGCCTATCAAGTATGCGGACTACATACAGCACGCCCTTCGATGGCATGATGGCAGATTTGCCCGCCATCCCACTTTCCGGTTTGTGGTTTTCAACACGCTGATGCGAGTACAGGCACGAGCGAAAAGCAGCTACTTCGTCAAGCAACACCAACAAAGGCAGGGTCTAATAACGCGAGATGATCTACTGGAGGCTTTCCAGAACCCTGAATCTGCAGAAGCTCAGCGGTTGCTCAACTCGATCAACCGCCAGACAGCACAGCTGCGCGGGACACGACCGTATTGGTACCGAAAGCGCCGAGAGCTCGAGTCTTATGCCTACAACCTTGGCTGCCCTGGTGCTTTCATTACATTCAGCCCGGCAGACTTGCACTGGAGGAGCCTCTATCAACATTTACCCCAGTTTCAAGACTGGCAGGAGGTGTCCGAGCAACAGCGAATGGGGATGTCTAGCAAACTTCTCAGGGACAACCCACATATTGCAGCCTGGCACTTCTACAGGCGGTTTGGCTTATTTAGAGATATCGTTCTCAAGCAGAAATTTAATGTCACTGATTTTTGGAACAGGTATGAGTGGCAGGGTCGTGGAAGTAGCCATTGCCACGGCCTATTCTGGATGGATGGTGCGCCCAGTGTTGACTTGGAAAAGGAGCATGTGCGCCAGGAGTTCGCCCGTGTCTGGAGTTTCCACGTCACAGCCTTCAATCCTGAGCCAGCCCGAGTCCAACAGCAAGGAGAGGGTAATCCCTTGGCTGTGAATCCGCTGCAGCATCCCTTGACGTTCCAATGGCTCTCTCAGATTCTGAACCGCTGCCAACGCCACCATTGCAGTGAGACATACTGCCTACGAAAGAAGAAGGGTTCAGACGAGATTTCTTGCCGCTTTTTCTTCCCCCGGGATACGAGAGATACGGCTGACGTGGTTCGACGCCAAGGACAGTCTTATTTCTCCTTCGAGGCGGCCAGGAATGACAGCCTTATGAACCACTACAACCGGTGTCTCAGTCTTGGCTGGTTAGCCAACATTGATATCTCCCCCTGTACCAGCCTTCAAGCCGTCATTAATTACGCAGCCAAGTATTGCAGTAAGATGGAGAAACGGACTGACAGTTATGCGAGCCTGGGGCGGCAGATCTTGCCCTACGTCTCCCATCAGAACCCACTTCTTTCTTTTGCCTCGCGGCTAATGAACAAGCTGCTTGCTGAGAGGGACTTCTCGGGGCAAGAGATCTGCCATGTGTTGCTCAACTGCGAGCTCCAGGAGGGTACCCGTGTTGTAAGAGCCGTCGATTGCCGTCCCTACGAGCAACAGGGCCGGCCGCTTCGCCTCCAGGGTGATCATGATGATGACGCTGAGGTCGTTGGGATATATGAGAAGTATCTTTCTCGCCCTTCCCTTCACGAAGAACTCACCTACCTTGACTTCCTAGCCAACTGGAATACAAGCAAGAGGGATGGGAGAAAGTGGGCACGTTGGAGTCGTCAAGCTAAGCCTCGAGTGCTATACTACTTTCCGCGGTACAAGTCGAACCCGCAGCATCACCAATACAATGATTTTTGTCGGGTAAAGCTAATGCTTGCTCATCCACATCGCGATCCCAACGAACTACGCAAGATCAACGGTGTCGAGTTTGACTCGTACGCATCTGCCGCCGAATTCTGTTATGCGAACCACCAGCATCCTGACGATTACTATGGCACACCTAACGCTGAAGAACGTCGGCCGGATCCGGATGAGTTCGAGGAAGAATTTCACGAGCCTGACCTTCTCGAGGAGGATTGGATTGAGCTTGCCCGCCAGCTTCCCGACTGCCCACCAAGCCAAGAGATGGTAGATCTCCTTGGTAGACGGGATGTCGATATCCAATACGATTGGACACCCCACGTCGGCCGCTACGCCGATCCAGAAATCGTTCAGGGCGATTATTGGTGCCAGCGCATTGCGCAGAATCCTCTCCATATGGATGTTGAAGACCTGCCTTTAGAGGCCCGCGATACGCTCAACCCAGAGCAGCGGATAGTATACGATACATTTGTTGGACACTTCCAATGCGGCAGCGAGGAGCAGATTCTACTCCATGTGGACGGTGGTGGCGGGACAGGCAAGTCCTATCTGATCAAAGTCCTGTCTTCGCATCTTCAGAGGCTCGCTGGTAACCGACCCAGTCCAATATGGAGAGCTGCACCAACGGGCGTTGCAAGCAACCAGATCATGGGGACAACATTACACTCCCTACTCCGGTTACCTGTGGATAGGGCTTTTACAGAGCTCTCCCCAGCAGATGTTAATGCTCTTCAGAAGAAGCTACGGGACGTTAGGTATATTGTGATTGATGAGAAAAGCATGCTAGGCCTGCGTCAACTTTCGTGGATCGACAAACGCCTCCGCCAAGTCTGTCCTGCCAGAGCAGCCGAATTCTTTGGCGGCATGGGCATCATCCTCGTTGGTGACTTCTTCCAGCTCCCGCCGATTGCGAACAAGCCCCTCTACTTTGATGGACCGCTCAAAGACCTGCAAGAGGTCTCTGGCCAGTCCGCATATAGCGCGTTTAGCCACACTGTCTTCCTGAAAAAGGCCCAGCGGCAACAGGGCGATGGCCAGGCCGGCTTTCGTCTTGCGCTTGAAGAATTGCGTGGTCTAAAGCTATCTATAGAGTCATGGAAACTTCTGAGCCAGCGTGTGCAGGCCAAGCTAAGCCAGCGCGAGGTAGATACGTTTGATGCTGCTCTTCGTATCTATAGCAAGAAAGCCCGTGTTAACGAGTACAACTATGAGCATCTCGTCCGTCTCAAGCGCCCAGCAATCCAAGTCATGGCGAAGAACATTGGTAACGGTGCTGACAAGGCAACGTCTGAACAAGCTGGCAACCTGGCTAGCCAGTTTCCTGTATGCATTGGTGCTCGTCTCATGCTAACGCAGAACATCTGGCATCCTACTGGCCTAGTTAATGGAGCCCAAGGGACAGTATATGACATCGGTTGGGCCCCTGGCGCTGATACGCACCGTGACCCGCCATGTGTCATTATGATGGTGATGGATAAGTATACCGGGCCATTATATCTAACCACGGATGGTGGGCGCAAGGTAGTACCCATACTGCCGGTGAAGCCAGATTTCTTTCTTGGGACGTCCGCCTGTACACGAACGCAGTTCCCACTTATGGCGTCATATGCCATTACTGTTCACAAGTCACAGAGCATCACGGTGGATAAGATGGTGACGGATCTGTCTGAACGGGACTTCCAGACAGGGCTTAGCTATGTTGCGGTCTCCCGGGTCAAGATGTTAGATGGGTTAATGATCGATACCCCATTTGAACGGGCGTCTCTCTACTATGAGAAGCTACCTGATGGCAAGTGGAGTTCTCATCATGTTATTTATTCACGCTTGAGGCTCTACAAGTCCTAACAGAGCAGCAGGTGTTTTGATGAAAGTCCGCGACCAGGACCGGCGCAAACAACAGCAACTTGACCAGCCACTATTCCAGCCTCTCTTTTCGTGATGACGGTATTGCATGCATCGCTTCGCGGAGCACCAGCGCAAAACCACACATTTAATATGAAATATCATGCCATAAAGATACATCCTTCGGACTGTATTACACCCTCCCCACCTCCGGTGAGGGTGTCAGCATATTTTATTAATGACTGCACGTGCCTCCACTCTCTCCTCTCGCGCTGTGACATGAAACCCCCAAATCGTTGCTGACTGACCGCGAAGCCCAAGTCCTAGACGCAATGATCGGGTTTCCAGGGATTGGGACCTTTTGAGTTTATTTCATTCCTAGTGGCAATGGCCCTTGGTGTTTGGTATGAAGAATCTCGAAACACCTGGCAGCTTGCGCATCGGATGTGCGAGCAAAAGAGGCAGGCTGGTGTCGTTGCGCAGAGAAAGGTGCCGCCGCCGCAGATGTGACAAGACCACATGTAGTAGTGATTTGAAGGCATGCCTGGGTATTTTTCCAAGGTTAAGGCGGAGGATTGAACGGGATCCCAAAAGATAAGACGGTCCAAGTCAACTCAATGATATTTGTTTGATCGAATCGATCACATAGATATCCAAGTGTTAGTTACTGAATTGCAAGGGCAACTAGAATCATGTTCCATCTTCGAAAGAGTGATTATGATGAGTTATTAGTATTAGCTTCCTCAAGAACCCCCTTGCCGATTTTTGTTATCACCACGATGCTCAGACTCATTCAAGCAGTTCAAGCGGGCCCTGTTGTTCCCTGGTCCTCCCGCCATCATGTCTTCGGATTTGCCGCAAGCACAACATGGACCCCGGGCTTTGCACAGACCCTAGGCAGTTTCTCGAGCAAGCAAGCCTCCTTGAAGCTGTGCATCGTCAATCTATGGTCATGGTTACATGCTAGCTGCAACAGGTTATGTCGTCGTCTTACTTGCACCTGTCCATCAGAGATGTCGAGGCGCTGCGACCAGGTCACGATCCGTGTGTATGCATGAGATTTCCAATGAGGTGTAAGGCTCGGGAAGGTCTTGTGGCCATGGCTCCCTTGAGGCTTTTCTAGCCAATCTTTGCATGGCACGTGCTCTCGTGAGTTTCTTGCGGCGATGCCATTCTTTGGTGTTTAGGTATGCAAAGCCGCAGCCTTGCCGGACACTCCGTTCTGCGACTTGTTGGTCGACCACCCGCGCATTCTGTGTTAGGATTGATAGAAACAAGTCACGGTGACCGGGGAATGAATGCAGAAACGGGCTTTGTGACGACAAGACGTCAAGCAAGCCACTTTCTTGGGGTCCGGCGTTACTCGAGAGTTGGGGGCAGTTTACGCCTCGCAGCCTTTAGGTCTGTCGAGTCTGGGGGATGAAATGGTTTGTTGGCTAGGATGAGATGCAACTCAATTCAAGGCGACCAACAGTGCGGCGTGCATTCATTGCAAACTAGATGAAGTTCTCTGAACTTACATGGAGCTTAAATGTTGTATATTCCATGGTTTATGTAGGGGTTTCATCCATAATATTGCCGCGACGATGAGTGCATTTTGCAAATGTAAAGAGTATGTAGAAACATTCAAAGTTCATGAGCAGAGGCAATATATCGTTGTTAGTTCTCCGATATGAGAGCGACTTTGATGCTTTGATGCCAATATGGGACTGTCCAGCGACATGGTTCCAGTCATGTTTAAGCATGTAGTTCAATTGCCACATGTTGTCACGCAAAGAGACGCTCTGGAGCTTCATTCCGATGCGACTATATTCATTCCTGACATTGCTTCGCGGCGCTGCACGCGTGTAAGTCGGTACTGTACTTGGGAGTAGTGCGCACACTTCAAGGAGCACGCATGATCGCCTACAGAATATTTAGGCTTCCTGTCGAATATTATTTATAGCTGCAGAAAAACCTTGATAGCGGGACAAACATGGCTAGATATTTAGTTATCTACGCAATTAGACGACAGCAGCGGAGCGAAGAAGCCTGGGTCTACTCGAGTACTTGGGACAGTGTAGAAAACAGCACGCACAGTGAGCTTAGATCCACCATCTTACATCATCTCTCCTATCGTCTCCGTGCCTGCGGCTCCGATTGTTTACGACATCCTCCGGCCGCCTCACCCGCCGAAATCGCTGCCTCGGGGCGCATGATGCCGCCATAATGCGCCCAGGCACCAGCAACCGCGCTGCGACCCGGTGGACGATCCGCATCATCCCCTTTTTCATCGTCGCAATCTTCGGCGTCGGTACCTTTGCCGTCGTGTCGCGACTCTGCGGTAAGCCCCGAATCCCCGTCTCCGTCCAATCCCGACACCTGATCATGGACCGAGGCTGACTCTCCTGGCTGTGGTCGGCTCGACAGTCGAATATCTGTACCGGCAAAGGGGCAATTTGGGTGTTGCGGCGGCACTCCTGGCCCTGTACTTTGTCTTCCTCATCCTCACCGTCGCGTCGTACCTGCGCGTCTTCCTCACCATCCAACTCGATCCCGGGCTTGTTCCCCTGATACACGGTCCCCGAGCCGACAACCATAAGCCGGGCTACAAGAAGGGGCGCGGCCGAGACGTCGAGGCGAACCCGTGGGTGCCTCCCGACTCCGATCCCGACAGCCCGGGCCTCGAGGCCTTCTACAGCAAAGACGTGTTCGTCTGCGAGGCCGACGGACGCCCCAAGTGGTGCTCCGACTGTCGGCAATGGAAGCCTGATCGGGCCCATCATTCGAGCGAGGTGGAGCGGTGTGTGCGCAAGATGGATCACCTCTGCCCCTGGGTCGGCGGCATGGTTTCCGAGACGTGTGAGTGATGTGCCTTGGCGCTCCAAAGTTCGCCGAGCTGACGTAGATTTCCCGGGCCAGCTTTCAACTTCTTCTTTCATTTTACGTTTTATACCACTTGCCTGTGCTCGATCAGCATCGCCGCCGGAGCATATTGCCTTCAGCAGCAGAACTCGCAGGGGTCTCCCGTTGACGGCTGGGTTATTGCAGTTATTGTGCTGGCGGCCCTCTTTGGCTTCTTCACCTTTGCCATGACGCTGACAGCGTTGCGGTTCATCTTTACCAACATTACTAATATTGATATTCTCCGCAAATCCCAAGTCTTCTTCTTGGCCGTTCGAATTCCTCGAGAAACTCCACCCTCGAGCTCATATTCAACCATAGTCTATCCGCTCCAAACACGTCCAGTGCGCGAACTGGCCAATGGGTCAGTAATGAATGCTCCACGCTCTCGGGAAATGGACAGAGATTACCGAGCCTCGCGCAAGTTTGCCATACTGCGCACCGAGCCCCGCGAGAACCCCTGGGACTTGGGTCTCTGGAGAAACTGGAAGTCCGTGATGGGCAATAGTGTGATTGAGTGGCTACTACCAATACGTCGCTCTCCCTGCTGCAACCATGAGAGCATGGAGAGCGACTATGAGCTCGGCCCGCTGCTTGCAGATCTGAAGAAGCGATTCGGCTTACCCGAGCTGAACAGCGAACGCGGAAGCGTTGTCGAAATGCGAGACACGGCTATGCCCGTCTGGTAGGTCACGGGTCGCTGGGCCTCATTTCTTTCCTGAATTGCTCGGCGTTGGAGGATACATAGCGGGATCTGCATATATTAGAAAGCACGGAGTTGGAGGGGCTTTGAAGCGGATTGATGCAAGAGTATTGTGATGCCAGTTGTCCACAGCTTCAAGGGTCATTACTGTACGCTCCCAGATTCAGATTTATCAAGCTAGAAGATCATCAAGACACTTGCGCTTCACAGCCTCATGGCAAGATCAGATGCAGCCAGGCAAGTACACATGCAGACACAAGCACTGATTCACAACAGTCTGGATGTGCCTTGACTTGTATCTGCTTTGTCCGCTGTCAACTGGCATCTTACGTGGGCAGTGATTCGGAAGGCTTTAGTGGATCGCCACGAGTGATGAAAGGCTCGCGCAAACTCGATTAAACGAGTTACGCGTCCCACGAGCTCTGTTGTTTTGGCACGTGAACAACTGAAAAAGTAGGTGCATCGTGTGAATGAGTGGACGCTGATTCCTAGCCTGTTCATCAGTTCCGTTGACGAGGCTGATGAGTTGAATCCATGTTTTGTCCGTGTCTGTCCAAACAGGTCTGTTCGCCAAGCTTCCAGTGCTTTCAGAGCCCACACAGGCTTTGAACTCGTCTGCGCATCAAACATGTTGAACAGCCAGTGTTCCTTCCAAGGCTGCGCTGTCGTGAGCTGGCGGCGTATAAAACGGCTGCATCCTCGGACTGAATGCCAGACTCCTCGTCGTCGAGTTTGCGCACCATCATCCCAAAGCTAAAGAGCATCAACACCTTTGCATCTCAAGCAACATCACAACCACATTTCAAGTCATCAGCTCAGTGCTCGACTCTTCATCTTCACTACGAGACCTCGTTAGCCGACCGTCAACATGACCAAGACAAGCTCGGCCGTCAGCAGAGTTGCACGCGAAATTGAAGGCATCGAGGGCCTGTTCTCGGAGGTCACCACGGCCACGAGCCAGCTGGCTGAGACGACGACGAAGTTCTTGAAAGACAACCCAAACCATCCTGATCGCCACGAGCTTGCCTTGCTCATTGACAAGGTCTTCTTCGACTGGTACAAGGCCAAGAGTACGATTGAAACCGTGACGTCGAGTCTCCGCGCGCTGTCTCGGAACGCAAAGCTGGTGGAAGACGCCATGAGTGGCATTTAGCCGAAGGATGGGAGCAGCTGGATAAGGTTAGATTGGGGACCTTGGTTTCGCTCTGGGATGGGACGATCAATCTTTTGGGGCAGCAGTCGGGAATCCATTACTCCAGAATGAGCTGTAGCTTTTCTTGTCTCGATGCTCGTCTAAGCAGTCTTCTAGAATAAAGAACCGGTTGCGCCCAAACATGATGGACCAACAACACGTGTGAAAACCATGCCCATGTCGTCGCACGTTCAGCTCAACGCAGGATGACGGCCTGCAAAGTGAGCCCGCGCCGTCCACGCGAGATACGCAGGCGCGAATGCAACGCACACATACAGATATGGCCCGACTTGGCCCAATGCCAGCCGGCCGTCATCCACCAGGGTAAGCCTGCAGCGCGAGCGCCTCGATTGGTCGTGCCGGGGGCTTGTGGAGGCCATGCAAGTCGAGGAAGCACCGCCTGGGGTCTCGCAGCATGAATTCCAAACACGCCACGCTCCCTCGTACCGTACCATGGCCCCCTGCCCTCGAGCATGCAAAAAGGACCTCCCGGGGAAGGGGGAGAGAGCACATGGGAGAATCTGTGATTGCTCGCCTCATCTTGGATCTAGCCGCTTTTGTGTCCGAAATCTGACATTTGCTCCTGGCTCGGCAGCCACGCGGGCTTTGTCGAAGCCTCCCAGCGGTTCCACTCCTTGTTCTTCGGCAGCAGTCATCTTCTCGGACCAACGGGCTTCTGCCTGCAGATGGTTGCATGGGATGCCATGGGTGGCAGGGCCAGAAACATGGGGGGAAACCCGAGGTGCGGACCAACTTCAGTAGAGGAGCCAATTCAGCTGACCTGCAGGCTTGCCGGCGACGGCGGTCCTCCCTCTCGCCTGCTGCTTCTCAATCTACTTCCCTTCGGTTGCGCAGCCGCAGATTCTTCGTCATGGCGACGGTGAGCTTAGCGTCCGTTGCGCGGCGGCCGTGGTGAATCGCCTTTGATGCCTTGATACTGGTTTGTTTTCGCATACTTCTTGGCTTTTATTAAGAGAAACAATCTCGTCCGGCTCGCTGCTTGTCCGATGCCGTCGAAAGAGACGCGCGCGCAACGATAATGGAATGGGGAGCGCTGGAGGTCCATGGCCAAACCCTCAGTCCTCTCACGCCGGGCTTGAGACGGGGCCTGGCTGCCATTGCCGTCCTCGCCTCCGTGTCCTTTGCCGCTTCGACGACGCTGTTTCTGTACTTGACCTTGAGACTCATACTTGGTCGTTTGACCCAGCCGCCAGAGGAGCCGCGGGCGATTGAGTCTCTGCCCCGTTCATCCCACGACACCACCGAGTTTACCCTAGGAATCGAGGGCATCTTCACCGAGGGCGCTACGGAATCGGCTTTTACTCGAAACAAGAGACGCAAGGCCTTTTCTCGATTGTTCACCGGGCCACCGCCAAATCAGTTCCTCGTCTTGATATACAATCTCCTCTTGGCGGACATGCACCAAAGCCTGGCGTTCCTCCTCAACGCGGCATGGCTGAACCAGGATTCCATTACCGTCTCGACCCCGACCTGCTTCGCACAGGGTTTGCTCTTGTCGACGGGTGACTTGTCGTCGAGCATCTTCATTACGACGATTGCTGTACACACCTACCTCTCGGTGGTTCGCAAACGGAAGCCTGCGCAATATCTGCTTTACACCGTCATCCTGTGTAATTGGGTCTTTGTATATGCCATATCACTGTTGCCTATTGCCGCGACTCGCAATGGCGCAGACAGAGGGGGTTTCTTTGTTCGTGCCGGTGCCTGGGTAGGTTCAATTCCCGTCCCTATTGAGCCGTTCCGCTAGAGTTGAGTCTGATGGTATAATCCTCCTGCGTTTAGTGTTGGATGAACAAAGAGTATAAACTACTTCGACTGGTAACGCACTACTTATTCATATTTCTCGCCCTGTTGACGACCTCTGCCCTTTATGTCACCGTCTTCGTATGTATTCGCCGCCAGCGGGCACATAAACAAGGCGACTCTTACGTCTCGCTCAGGTACGAGCCGGCGTTTCTCATATATCCTCTCATATACGTTGCGTGCACACTTCCGCTGGCGCTAGGACGTGTCGCGACCATGGCCGGCAGGGACGTCCCGATGGAATACTTTTGCTTTGCGGGGGCTCTAATTGCGTGCAACGGCTTTCTCGATTGTTTGCTTTTTGGAACGACTCGAAAGGCCATCATTTTCGCGGCAGCGCCACAGTTGACGGATGCAGACACTGGCTTGAAGACGTTTGCTTTTTTGAAGACACCATCAACAAGACGCTACGGGAACATGATTTGGATCCAAGGAGGATGCGATGCAGGAACAAAGCAGAGGCGGTTGACCGCCCGTAGTTGGTGGCCTCGCAGTTGGACTTGGACGTCGACCCAACGAGGAGAGAGACAATGGCCGCAGATTCAAGGGCCACGGAGCCAAGGACCGCGCAACTCGAGCCAGCAATCTTTGAGAGGCTCTGCGATACACATGGACACGGTGACGAGCGTGGAGGTCGAGGTGGGTGGTGTAAAGGTGCCGTGCCACGAGATGAAGGGACTTCGTCATTCGTGCACCATTGCTAGCATCAGCGCGTCTGTGACAAGCGCCGAGGCATATCCGTATAAAATATAGACTTTCATTCTTTCAATCAGATCCACGCAATGTGTTGCGGAGTGATTGGTCCGCGGCCACATCCGGCCTCTAATCGAGTGACATGTAGCGAACAGCTGTGCGACTTGGTGAGTTCCATTTTTTTACCGTTAGCTTCCATGTTTCTGAGTGATTCTCAAAGACATAGCTTATGTGTGCAGAAAGACGTTGGTTCTGGCGCCGTCGTGTCGTGCCTGCCTACATATGTGGGAGATGATGAACTTTACATGAAGTCGGCAAACTCATCGTCTATACGAGACCACGATGCGCAGTAGACTAAAGTCAGAGGAACGCCCTGTGTCAAGCCCCTCAAGGACTGCTAACCCAGCTTCAACTCCATACGTAGCTCTTCTCTATCAAGTTGATGGGCGTATCCGTGATGTCCTTTCAAGGGGTCATGAATGCTCGTTCAACGTGAAACCCAGCAATGCAACGACAATGATTCCCGAGGCAAACATAGGTTCACAGACAGCACTCCGCTGTTTGTGCAACAACCTAGCACTGCAAAAACAAGCTTGATGAAAAGTCGTTCTGCAGCGCCACCTTGATGTGATTCAATCATTCTGGCCTTCAAAGGGCTGTCCCTGTAGCACAAGCAGACGCTAAATCAAGTATAAATAGGATGCGTCGAGATCCTTTTTAGATTGGTCTAATAGCAGAGGTTATCAACATCACAAGGCTAGCCTTCAAAGTCAAGATCCCGCGGTAATCTCCTCTGCCAACTCGGTGAATTGAAACAAAAACCTCGCAATGGCGGTCAACGACGAGGGTAAAATACTGTACCCAGTAGAAACTCTCGACGATGAGATTGAGGAGCTCTGGGTCGAGTTCCTGAGCGAAAAGGCCATGGGAACCGTCAGCGGTGAGCTGCTGAAGCGAAGCGCAGAAACGATGCTGTGGTGCTACAAGGTGGATAAGCGAACTAGGATGAAGCGGTTTGAGAGGATTCTCAGGTTCTTTTACCAGGACTGGATCCATGTGTTGCCTGCAGACTACTCGGGGCTCTTTCCGCTGTGGCAGATCAAGGAGTTTGAAGCCCTTGTCGCCGAGGTCAAGGAGAAGCTGGGCAAACATTGAACAGCGTTGTGATGCCTGGCTGTTCAGAAGCTGTGGGCTGATTGTTGAGGGAGAATCATAGTCCTTGTACAGGAACTGACAAGGCTTACTACATTTCACTGGTATGACGAGCCCATGGTCATGTGCTGTTCGTAATGTGATTCGATGTAGTTACTTGTGTTCCATTCTTGTTCATGGTCGCTTCACGGCCTCTGAGTGCTCATGTTACGTATCGGAAGTCGGTTTGCGTCTCCCGAAATCTACAAAAGCAGTCTTCTGCTCAACATATTTCCGTGTCGTAGACTGGAGTCTTCGTGCCTCATCCGTACCTCAGCTTCCACTCAACTCCAAAGACTCAGTATCGAAACCAACTCTCCCACTTGAGCGCCTTCACCAACTTCCCACAATGTCAACGACCGACGACGTGAGAGCGAAGCTGTACGCTTCGGGGAAAGGGTTCAGAGATGTCATCATCGCTGGAGAGAGCATGAGCTCGGAGGATTACATCGCCTACGGTCAAATCATCTCCAAACTCTTCGACTTGGCATACGCCGCCAAGGACCAAAACACGTACTCGCAAGCATGCGCCCTCCGCAAGGAATGGGTTCTGTACAGACGAGTCGACGGCATCGCAACTGAGCAGCGCTACACCATTGCCAAGCTTGGTGCCGATATGGTGAAGATGCAGGAAGCATGGGTGGAGGATGATTCGGCGGAGGAACGCGACTTGAAAGAAAAGGGGGCATGACTTCACTTGGGCTGCGCTATGGCCTTGACCTGCGAAGTGCCATCTTTGCAACAGTGAGCGTAAGACCGGTCGTGAACCACATGATGGGGTTCTCATTCTTCCGCGCGAGTCTCGAAATAGGCACGCCTGACGAGTGGAACGTTGGATGTGGACTTCACTCACCACCAGCCTCTCACGGCGAGTAGGTTCTTGTCTACGCGTCGGTAGGCCATCAGTTGATTGGACAGGAAAGGGGCTGCATATGAACACCGTGAGGTCGACGAAGCAGTGCATGGATTCTCGAGAGAAATAGTAATCAACTTCTTTACCCTCGCACTGAGTCGACCACAGTGTACATGTGACACCAAATTTCAACGTACGCTGACACTCAACGCGACTGCGCGTTTCAAACTTTTTGCTACAATCTGTTATATTTCTTTCCAGCTACGCTTAATGCAGAATTAGATTCTCGTCACTGAAAATCTTGTTATAGGGTTTATCTCTAGCGTTCACTTGGAACACTTTGGAAACTTTGCCTGTTGACTGACTCGGACATTCTTGCTTTAAGACACCGTTGAGGGTTCCTGGATGGTGCACTTGTTTTTTCAACCAGTCTGGCGTGCGAGAGACGAAAGGAGACATTCTGCGGATGAATGTATCTACCAGAAATGTACCTTGGTGTGAAATACTAACCCTATCTCTCTAAAACTACGCACTGTCGGTATATAGGAGTGGACAACAATATTTCCATGAATATAACATTTTTGAAATTCTACATGAGGTATTCAGTAGAGATGACCGTTGCTAAGAACTCAAGATAAATGCTTACACGCGGCTGGGCTCAATTCGCTCATGGAGGTCGAGGGGTATAGACAGAGGGGAACTCTTACTTACATGTATTAAGATTCGGATTCATCAAACTGATATGAACTTCTTAGTGAAGGCAAACTCCGGTTGGTGCGTCACAGGTATAACCCAAGCGCAAACTCAAGTGCAGACATTAACATCAATCGTGATTGGCATCGCGATCCTTCGAGCACAGCAGTCGATCGAGCGCACCACGGTGCTTGTTCAGTGAGCTGTGATGGTGTTTGAACACTCGCACACCAGTCAGTGTCACGAGCCTCACCCACTTGTGTTACCGTCTCAAGGTGAAGTGCATCATGAACAGCTTCAAATCGACCAGACGCCAAGAACAAAACCGGCTATAAGAAGGACTCTTACTCCATCTCAGAAGCTGGACTATGTGCATATTTCACAGGCTAGTCGTTTCGAACCTTTATACGAAAACCAACGATACAATCGGATTACCTTGCATAGGATGGCGCAAAAGGATCAAGACGATTTCGACAGCGAGCTCACGCGTCTAGACAAAGAATGGTCTGCCATTTACGGACCTCTACGCGCCTCCATAAATCTGTCTGCACGAACTGCTTCGCAGACGGCAGGGAAGATTGCCGCCCTTAGCCGGGTTATAGTCGAGCACGAGCGTCAACGGTCAGACTTGACTTTTAGTCGTCCAAAGACCGGTGACGCCGAGCTTCGGCTGCAAATCGTCCAAGACGCTCTTCAGATACTCAGGCAAGAAGCCGTCGAGTTGGAGAAAGCTCGGGACGAAGCGTTGGGCCACATGAAAGAAGCGAGGGCCGAGATGCTGCAGGCGGCGACGAGTATGAAGGAGAGGTTGGATAGGTTGAAAGAGAAATTCCGCTGATGCACATATTGCGTCGAGATTACCGATATTTATTATTATATGGTCGACTGGCATCAGGCTTGGATTTGGTATATAGCCGCCATTGAGTCTTTAAGACTTGACAGGAAATGCTCAAAGGAAATTGATTAGACAGACAAGAGATGTATCGTCCCTCAGCAAGCACTTTATCAGCTTTATTAGCGTAGAGGGTCTTTTCACTCGATCTGGGTTTCTTGTAACCCTATGCTAGGAGATTAGAAGATGTTTAATAACTATATTTTTCGGAAGTTAAATGCCCTCTAGAAGCTACTTGACATTTTCCAACTTAGCGTACCCGCCTACTGTATGTACTTTGTACCGTCTCTATTTTGAGACGCGGGAATTAGCGCGCCATTAGGCCCCCACCCGTCCTTTGTAACGAGCGCCGTGGCAATAGCAGCGGGAGTACCTGCCCGAAATGGTTGGGGGGCGAAGTGGGAAAAAGGCATCCAATCGAGTGAGATAAGGGGCGTTGATTGCAAACCCTCCATTATTCCGCCTCATCCCCAATCTTACTCACTCCACCCGCACAACTCATCTGCATCGCGCGACGCCGTCAACTCCCAACAAGCCACACTCGCAGCCGACGCGTCGTGCCACTCATTCACGATGGACGTGGCGCTCGAGTTGCTCGATCCTCTCCTCTTCGACAAGGCCTACGCCTGGGCCTTGCCTCGGCCGGGCGCGCCTGGCCATCTGGGCAATGCCTCATATCCAGAAGTCGGCGCCAGCTCCGGGATCCTTGGCGCCGCGCCAGAGTCGCTGTGGCCGCGGGACAACATTTATCGCCAAATCATATCAATTCTCGTCGTCACTCAGCTGGGCGCGACGTCGCTCTATCTCTTCTTTAGCGCCCTGTCCTACTACTTCATCTTCGACCGACGGCTCGAGTATCATCCTCGTTTCCTGGACAGACAGATCCGCCAGGAGATCAAGTCGTCGCTGTCTGCCGTGCCCTTCATCAACATCCTCACTTTGCCGTGGTTCCTGGCCGAGGTCCGTGGCAAGAGCCTGCTGTACGCCGACGTGGGCGAGTACGGCTACTCTTGGCTGCTGATCTCGACCATACTGTACATGGCCTTCAACGACATCGGCATCTACTGGATTCATCGCCTGGAGCATCATCCCAGCGTCTACAAATACATTCACAAGCCGCATCACAAGTGGATTGGTGAGCCGCATATGCGCCGGTAGCTGCGCCGCCACCATGCTAACGATGTGCCGATACTAGTTCCCACACCGTGGGCCGCCCTGGCTTTCCACCCGCTGGACGGATATGTCCAGTCTATGCCGTATCAGTAAGTCCCTCTCAGCCACCCGTACTCTCGCTTGTCACGCTTCGATTGACGTTTGGAAAAAAGCATATTCCCCTTCATTTGCCCAATCCAACGCTATCTGTACCTGGCCCTCTTTGTTGCCGTCCAGATCTGGACTATCCTGATCCACGACGGTGACATGATTACGGGTCATTGGACCGAGAAGTTCATCAACAGCCCTGCTCACCACACCCTTCACCACATGTACTTTACCGTCAACTACGGCCAATACTTCACCTGGGCCGATAGCTATTTCGGCTCCCACAGGGCCCCGGACCCTGCCCTCGATCCTCTGCATGATGCCCTCAAGGTCATGCGCGCCAAAGGACTCGTTGACGAGCAGGGCAACCCAATCGATAAGCCCAAGACGGAGTAAAGGATTTCCGTCTTTCACAAGTATGAAATGACCAAATTTGAAACTTTTCCGTTGCAATCGCAGCCATCGCAGCAACATGTAATTACTAATTCCATAGACTCAGTCATGTTTACACGCAATCCAGCTCAAGCCATTTTTATTTATAGAACTCTAGAATTCTGTTGCGCACCTTTCGACTCTAGCCCTCTTGACTTTATGACTACTGAAGTTGAGAAAATCTCAATTTGGCCAGGATACGGTGGAACGTTATATCAGGCCATCACTTGCGTCAACTGTGCCCGCCTATCTCTGAACCAAGTTGCAGCCCCGTTCATACGTTGTGCAAAACGCTCAAAAACAAGCTGAAAGTCTCCGAGCGCAGGTTATGCTACGTTAATGTACAGTATACCTGCGTAAATGTATATCTGACGGCAACGTGGAAATCTCAGGGATAATGCTCCATGAGATGGAGGTGCCTTGCAACAAGCATGTATAATCCCTGATGAAAACGTGCTCCCTGTTGTCTAGGACCCTGCAGGGACCAAGAAGCCCAAAGCAGGTTTTCCGCATTCCTGGGTTAAGCGAGTTGGATCTTGAGCTCATTACTCCATGATTAATTCCGGGTTCAAATGCAATACTGAGAAGTGCATAGCAATGCACTGTATGTGGTTCACGGCTCATGGGAAGTGGTGACAAGGCGGCTGGCGACTCAAGTGACTCAATATTCCCAGTCCGCATGCCCTTATGGCTTCATTCAAGTCAAGTATGCCTACCATCAGTCCCGGAAAAGAGGTTTTCAACTTTGACTCGCCCCCGGGATACTACCAGGGGTCTCTTTGCTGCGGCAATGCAAACTTGTCGTTGCTACATTTCAAATACCTTCTCGGTGTCTGTGTATACAACTGAAGCAAGCCTCGTACTGTACAGTACTTGGGATCACAACCTACATTGGTACTGTGATATCCGAGATTCACGTTTAACCGGCGTACATACAGTATGTATTGTAGTAATGATTCCATAGCGCCAAGGCCCATCCACCATGGTCATTGTACCTGAACACGAGATGGGTACCAGAGCCAGCTCGGATGCCTCAATTGCTTTGAGATGGCTTACGAATCAACACCAAGGAACAGGCATTGGTATAGTACCACGATCGCAACAGCAACGCATAGTTTGTACCATACTGTATGTACATACATACGAGGTACTTGACCACGGCTCTCAAGCGTATGCAGAATTTATCGTTGCATGATGGTTTACTAAGTGATATGAGCCGACGGCTGAATGCCCTAGGTCACCTACTCCATGATGCCGCCAAGCACCGAATTTTTGCGTCGGGCAATCTGGGGACGGTACCAATTTGCATTCAAAACTAGATCTTCGCTACGTACTGCAGGTCATTGACTGGGCACGATCGCTTACAGCCCTCATGACAAAGCTTCACGCGGAGCAGATTTCGGAAAGGAATCAGGGCGGTGGCGACGATGGAGACGCCGAGCTTTTCATCACCCACCGATTCTCCATCGACTGATCCGTCTCTCGGTCGTGTATGTATATAATTTTACCGTGTGCCCTTCTCCTCGCCTACAAGGTTCGTAGATCTCTTCATCGGAAGTGTCGAGCGTGACAGTGTCTGACGTGTCTCGCGTCTATCCTCTCGTTTTTTTCTCTTTTTCGTCACTCGATTCAATTCACGAAGCTTTACCATGGCTCCATCCCTGGGCCAGCTCAGCACAGCCGTGCTCGCCGTCGCAGGCGGAGCTGCCGCTGAGAGATTCAAGCTCGCCGATTCATACGACTACACCAACTTCTTTGAGAAATTCAACTGGATGACTGTGCGTGAACCGATAGAGTTGATCGTGCTGTGAGCTACTGGGTACTAACAAATAAACAGCACCCGGATTACAACAATGGTCATGTCAAATATCAGAGCTTGGACAAGGCTTTGGAGAAAGGAATCGCTGCCATCAACGGTAAAGAAATCTACCTGGGCGTTGACCATACGACCAAGTTCACCGACGACTTCAACCCCGGCCGTCCCAGCTTCCGCATCGAGTCTAAGGCTGTCTACGGCCACGGTCTTATCGTCGGGCGGTTCAATCACATGCCCAAGCCTGTCTGCGGTTCATGGCCTGCCTTGTACGTTGAAGAAACGATTTTGCTCATGGCGAACAAAAGACTTACCGTAACACATTAGCTGGACTCTGGGCTCTGGTAGAGATTGGCCTAATGCCGGCGAAATCGACATCTACGAGGGTTGGAACGAGAATTTCATCAACAAGCCTGCGATCCACGTCGGCAACGACGCCACCTATGGGTCGTGTATGCTCGACGGCGCCAACCAAACCTCGCCGGTACACACTGCCAAGAACTGCGACAATACCTTCCAGAACCCGCCGCTCCAGTGGAGGAACGAAGGCTGCGTCGCTCACGAGAAGGACAATGGCATCTGGGGATCACCCAATGGCGGAACCCGTGAGTGAAAGCCCAGCCCGCAACGCTGCACCACGCTTACATGCTAACACACATTGATACAGAGGCTATGGAGTGGACGAGTGATTACATCAAGATTTACACCTGGCCTCGCGGCTCCGAGCCGGCGGACATTGACTCTTCGACCCCCGATACCTCCACTTGGGGCATGCCTTCCGTCAACTTGAAGAAGGAATACTGCGACATCGACAAGGCCTTTACCGAGCAGAGGATCATCCTCAACGTCGCTCTGTGTGGCAATCCCGTCGGCGAGCACTATTTCTGGAACGAGTTCAAAGGGCAGAGCGGCAACAGCTGCAGCGTCACGACCCAGGAGAAGACTTGCGTCGATTACGTGTCCAGGCATCCCGAGGACTTCGAGGATGTCCACTACAAGGTTCAGGACATTCGCTATTTCGAGTTGGACAAGAGCACTGCGACTACGTCTCACGTTTCTACTTCAACCACGTCCAAGATGACCTCTTCACAGTCAACTACGAGCACCAGCTCATCGACCTCTTCCAAGGAGACTACATCCAAGTCCACCAAGCAAGTTTCTACTAGCTCTTCCAAGGCCATGACTTCAAGCCAAGCCACCAGCTCTCACCCGTCTACCTCGGCCTTCACCCCGGCTAGCTCAACTTCCACCAAGCCCACCACCTCAATGACTCGCAAGCAATCTTCCTCCAAGATTCCAACTTCCAGCACGGCTGGCACTTCCTCCATCGAGCCCAAAGTTGTTTCATCCTCAATGTCAACCTCTGGTTCATCAACTTCCAACTTGTCAAGCTCCATCAAAGCCCTGAAGCCCGTCGGCTCTTCTTCCAGACCGACTGCTGCCATCCCTACGACCCTCAACCGCGAGTCTAAGAAGCCGGTGCACCCTGCCACTACTTCACAGGCGATTGTTCCCACGTCAACAAAGGTTCATGGGAGCGTTCATGTCTACGATACCTCGGCCATGACCGAATCGCCCGTGGAAATGACGACCTCGACCGTCTATACGACATCTGTCAGCACCATTACCAGCTGCCCGCCTCACGTCGATGCCAGAGCCTGCTCTGGGGGCCGCTTCGTGACTACCGTTACCATTCCTCTGTACACTACCATCTGCCCGGTCGACGCCATTGAGACCTCTGGCCCGAAGCCTACTAACATCCCCGGCGTTGTCCCCGAGACTGTCGTGGCAAAGGTGACAAAGATCTACACCATCACCAGCTGCCCCCCGACCGTCGTTCGTTGCACGGTCGGCAGCGCAACCACAGAGATTGGCACCACGACCTATTGCCCCGGAGTTCAATGCGCTCTTCCTACCCCTGACGCACATCGCGAGGCCAGCACCGAGGGATCTCATGACGCTCAGGCCGCCATTTGCCCTGGTCCCTTGTGCCGTGCCAACAAGGTCTTCAGCGGCATGAACCAGGGCAAGAATCGTCTCGGACAGGACTTCGAAGGAAAAAACAAGACTTGGGAGACTGAAAAGGTCCGCGGACATGTGGCTTCTGGGAACGGCATCAAGCCTTCCGTGGAGGAGTCCAAGGTTCATGCTGGATCAGCAAACTCCAAGGGCTCGGATAAGGCTATTCCTCACGGCAAAGACATGGACATTGATGTCTTCGGCGCCGACGACGCTGCCACTCAACCCCCCGCAGAGAAGCAGGGCAAGACTCCCGTCGAGCAAGGTGTTGGTCAAAGCGACTCTCGCAAGAAGGGAAAGACCGTCGTGGAGCTCGCTCTGGCTGACAACGAGGACAAGCAACGCGTCCCTAACAATGAAGATGCAGCGGCTCCAGCTGACAAGACCCCCGAGGTCCAGAGCTCGAACGATGAGACTGACTGTGAGGCTCCTGATTGCCAAGGTCAGGCTCCCGTCAGAGGCAGCCCTGTTCACAAAGTCCCCGGTGGCGAGGTTCCTGGTCCCGTCTCGGCCAAGGAGCCTGAAGCAGAAGGCACCCTGGCTCAAGACGACTCCCGCGACAAGTCTGGAGTTGATGCCCAAGCTGCTGCTACTGCTCAAGTGGATCTTGATGTAGGGGACGACGAGGGCGCTGTTGATCAAGCCATTGGCGAGAAGCACGCTGATGACGAAGCTGTTGCTGTCCCGCCGTCTCACGGAAAGCCTGCTGGAAACGAAAAGGAAGCAGCCAAGCCGCAAGATGAAGTCTCTTCAAGCCCGATGCGCCCAAGCGACTCTGAAGCTGCTTCGCCATCGCAGCCTCCGCCTACCGAAGCTATCAACCTCGGCAAGGAGGAGCCGGCGAGTCAGCCAACAGACGCAAAGTGTGAGGGAGCAGTTTGCGACGTGACTAAGGCTGATCGTGGCGGCGAGTGTGTCGGGGACGACTGCCCAACACTAGTTACCGGCAGCGCAGTCAAGGCGTCGCTGAACATTGGTCTCGCTCTTGTTGGTGTGGCTATTGCGCTGTTCTAATTTTTTGGGCAACAGAAAGTGTTGGAAGATAATTCACATGTGCTTTCAGAGATTTGAGAACTTCTTCTACTTCTATTCCCTTGCATCAAATATATACAGTTTCTTGAGCTCGTAAAAGAGCCGAGCTTTCATTTTATTTTATTTTAGACAAGAGAGACATGAGTTCTCGCGGTCCGCTAGCATTGCCGAAAAAGCGAGGAGCTTTCACAGCAAATTTGCACATAATAAGATAAACAGTGCCAAATCTCTCGACTCGAGGGCATATCCTGATTCTCGCGTTCTTCCGGCTGATGGCCAAGGTTGAAAGTGTTGGATTATTTTACTCCGTACCGTGGCAACGTGAGACGCAATATCTAATTTGTATCTGAACAGATCGATAACTCCAGAACTCCATGCTATACCTCCCAGCTAATTACCATGACGGTCTATAGGCTACAATCGTGAGCCGCCGAGGCCTGCCTCCGGCAAAACTTGAGTCCAATCCATAATAAATGAGGATATTCATAAGACCAGGGAAATCATTATCACGCCCATAATTAATCATTCAATGTTCCTGCCCAGAACAGCCGATCTAATGGATTAGTGGTCATTAATTCAACCGGATGCAGTCATGTTCTCTCGCGGAGGGTCATTCTTGGACAGGAGCTCAAAATCCAGCTTGTCTGTGGGCAAGAACGAGTCTAGTCGCGAAGGAAGAGCTTTGGTACACTCCTGAAGCTCGTTGATGTTGTTGACTCCCAGCATGCTGAGACGAATGTACGCACGAGCGTAAGCCTGCCAAGTAAACTCATCAGCGCACGGTTCGTCGTCACGGTAATGTCTTGAGGCTTGGAAAACTAACCAGATTCCAGGGGAGCTGACTGGTAATGACGCCAGTGAAGCCATCCCAAGTGCCCCTGGTTCGGCTGTCCTGAGACAAGGCAACGTCGCTTGGGAACTTGGTGATCATGGCAGGCCCAATTGGCTGCCGAACCTGGCCGTAAAAACGAACATCCCACACACCAGGAGTGGTATCGAGCGGTGAGCCAGCCCGACGCTGGTCGAAGAAATGCTGCGTGGCCGTCGTGTGTGCACCGACCAGGGCCACGAGTTCATCAGGGCTGATGGTCTTGTCGGCGAAGAGGTTGATGAGCTCGTCTGCGTTCTGAGTTGGCTGAGGCAGTGTGTTTTCTGGGCCAGGGGCGGGATTGTCCTTGCGGCCGACAAAGGATCGGACACGGGGCCCCAGGGGACAAGTGACGGTGGCCACGTTGGCTGATGCATGTCAGCTGTCTGATCTTATCACGAAGATTTCAAGAGTTATTCACGTACCGGCAAACTGTATCAGGTCAGCCATGCTGACTCCATACTGCTTGTATTGTTCGTGCCACGCAGTCATCTGGTCGCAAACAGAGGGTAGGCCCCTATTGATTGGGCGATCATAGCATTCACGGGCCAGGACGGTATGGCCGGTGGCGCCACCGGTTGAGCCTGCGTTCTTGGAGAAGGATCCGGCGTCGTGAAATCCGAGGCGAACGCATTGCCGGGCAAGACTGTTGCAGCCCGCGATGCTGTCCTTCATCTTGGAGCTCATGTCGTCTGCGATGTGCTTCCAGATACAGCAGGTATCAGCCTTGCATTCGGGCGTGTCTTTGGCCGGCACTCCCAGATAAACGTCGAGACTACCCTCTGGCTGATCTTTTCCGCTTAGAAGGGCCTTGATTTGAGCGCCAGTGGGAGTGAGCTTGTCGTCAGGGAGAGTCAGGAGATCTCCAATCATCTCATTAGTGCCTCTGCTCTCGAGGCCTGCCGCTCGGGATTTGAGCTCCCTCATGCCTGGAAAAGCGGAGGCCAGCCTCCCGGCGAATACGATTAGTGCTGCCGTCTTCATGATTATAAGTCTATAAGTGGGATAAGCGAGAGACAAGGGGCCAAAATACGCCAACGAGGGATGATGAATCGGGCCTGAGGGGTATCTAAATGAGCTTGACGAACATGGTTCCAGTCGAGGACGATGTTTCCCTTCTTTATACTGGCAGGCCTAAGAACTTGTGTCCCTTGTTTCTTCAAGCATTTTGACCTAAGAAACGCGGATCGAACAGCCCCAACCCCTGAGCCAGTTGGCGTGTATTTTGCAAACACCAACGAAATTCTCTCTTCGGGCAGAATGACTCGATTGATGTTCAACATCTCCAGCCCCTGGAAACGGCGTCTGCAGCCAGCATGTTCGGATTTCGGGCTTCCAACGACCTGTGGGGAACTGGGGGAAGTGCTGGATGAGAAACAAGGGCTGCCCGACCCACTGCAGCGGCAGTGCGCGCCATCATGTCGTGAATTGCCGTAAAGAGAAAACTTAAGCAGCGCCCTTGACTAGCCGGACTTGGGCACGGCAAGATGACACATGATCTGGTCAATGCTGAAAGCAATCAAATCGATATATGGCATTATCTTGATCCGAAAGGCCCCTGGATGTTGTCATTAAATGCATTCAAGTTATTGAACCAAAGATCAACAAAAGCCCTGCTCTCAATTGCTGCGTATGAACTCAAGAAGAGTGTGCTTCTTACAGCTGAGTCGACGCACTCGGCGAGAAAGAGGTTAGACTCTCATTCTTTGGCGAATGTTGAGCCTCAGGACCAATCTGAGTGTGCTATGGCACACTGGGTCTCAATCAGTGCTGATCACTTGACCTCCCGCCAATGGACTCCAGGCAATTTGTGACTTAACACACCCGTAGAGGGCGGTGCGGATTTTCCAGCTAGTTGCGGATCGAAGCTGACCCCGACGAGTCGTGGCGTTTCGCCATGACCTGAAACAAGACGTCGCGGGAAGCGACGGAGTTCGGGGCGAGGAAAGGGTTCAGAACATGCCCCGAAAAGGCAATCACTAACAAAGTACAGTGCCCGAGACGAGCACAGCCATGCTTCACGTCGAAGCTTCGCGCCTCAGCCGCTGAGGCAGAGTTGTGTAAGGGAGTAGGGTTAACGGCGAGTACGACAAGGCACAGGCCAGTGGCCGACGCCGTTTTGCAACAAAGAGGAATGTCATTTCCTAATGGCAATCCCCCGCAAGTTCAGAGCACATGAATGAAATGTCCGTTCGGGGGAATGAATGTCGCGATTGGTGACGGTTGACGAGGGGATTTGGCAGTCTCGGATGGCCTCTGAGCATCAATCTAGCTATAAGCAGCAAACAAACCTGCCTAGGAGATCCACTGGATTTGAAGTTCCACCGCAGAATATATGGCTCAGTGAACATTTACTCTCGAGTCGTTTCCCCTACGCGGCAGTTCCTTTCCATCACCACCAACATCCCAGCACGCATCGACTCTTGACAGGCGCCTCGCTCCCGCGGGCAAAGCAAGCGCCATGGCGCTCCCGCCACCTCCTCGCTTCACCGTCGCCGACAACTTGGCAGAATGGAACGTGTCGGCCGCATCGTGGTTCGCCGCCCACGACGCGACGCTGCGCGCAAAGAAGCTCTCGCTCCACGGCATCGCCAGCGCCGCCGTCGTCTTCGACCCCGACGGCAGGGTCCTCCTCCGACGCGACCGTCCTGCACGGCGCCGCGCGCGAGCTCTGGGAGGAGGCCGGCCTCGTGGCGACGCGGTTCCGCCGCCTCGTCAACGCCGACGGCGAGCTGCACATGTTTCCCAACCGCAACCGCAGCCGCTGGTTCTGCCGGTTCGCCTTTGTCGTCGATGTCGACGACTGCGCGCGCGTGCGGCTCGATCCCAGCGAACATCAGGACTTTCTGTGGGCGTCGAGGGACGAGGTTGCGCAGCAGAGAGTCGGCGACCGAGAGATACCAATCACCCATCAAGATATGCAGTCGCTTATCCTCGACGCTTTTCGGCTCAGGGACGAGGCGAGATAGCGGCAGGAGCCTACACGCTCGGCTTCCGACCAAGTGTCGACTGGGAATAGAGAGGTTAAAGAAAGAGACGCTCCCACTTGCTGCAAAGGGTGTACATACATGTAAGAGGGCACAAGTACTAATCATGTTCGACTGTCCAAACATCCCGTTTGTCACGGTTAAAGACCAAGAGGCACATTCATCACGATGTTTGCACGAGGTGGGTTTCGGAATGGTTCTCATGGACTCAATTAAAGTGAAGAGCGTTGGCTCCCTCTGCAGGGCAAGAGAAACTAGCTAGCAACACTTTTCCGTGCAAAAGATAGCCCCGTTCCTGTGACAAATTAAAGTAATGATGCAGCTCACCTCTATAATGATGCTTCGTTAATAGTCCTCCATGCCGACCCAAGCCCACAACCATTACCCATCATTTCATTAATCCGGTCGGCGTCTCAAGTTCATCCAAGCTCTTACTGGGAAGGGCCAGCCTGCTCAGCCTGGACGGCGTGGTAATACTTGGCGTATGCCACCGGTTGGCCCTGGTTGGCCATGGCGAACTTGGCAGAGACGGGCACAGAAGCTGCCTGGTTCGTGGCCACCAGGGCGACTCTGTTCATGACTGCGGGAGCACGGGCGCCAGCGCCCTGAGCGGAAGCGGCCTCGGCTGACACGCTGCGGCCGACGAGCATGGCATCGTGATCGGCGGCATTCGACTCAGAATCACGCTTGACCCAAGTCTCACCGACGGGCTGCAGAATAGGAGCGAGGGTAGGCATGAAGACATCCTTATCCGCAGGACCGGCGATGGCCTCTTCAGCGCGAGCAAATACCATCTTGACAGGTACAGCTCCCTCGCTGCTCTCGATGGCACTGTCTGCGCGGGCCTTCAGCCACGTCTCACCGACGGGTTGGAGAAGTGAGGCGTAGGTGGGAATGTAGTTCTTCTCGTTGGTCGGGACGGCTCCGGCTTCTTTCGCGACGCCAGCATCAGCTGCTTCATCACGCGCCATGAGCATATTGCCAGCGGTATCCATGTTACTCTTTGCCGAGTTTTCTTCGATGCTGCTGACACCGTTGATGGAGGCCTCGTCACGACGGTAGTAGGGCGATGGGCCATAGGCCTGCGGGTAGGCAGGTCCTCCTAGAGGCGTCAAGACAGGGGCAAGAACGGGAGTGAAGACCTTCTCATTGGTGGGAACAGCATTGGCATCTGCCTCGTGTGCAGCATCGGCGGATTCGCCTCGGGCCATCTTGCTCCAGGGATGGCTATGGTGGCCTTGCACAATCTTGCTTCCACCATATACCGCGTGCTCATGGCGACGGTACACTGGGTATCCAGCCGGTACTGGGGGCTGCCCGAGTGGTGTCAGGATAGGGGCATAAACGGGAACAATCGTATTGTCCTGGCTCTCCTTTGCGGCTGCGTTGCTGTTGCTTTCAGCTCGCGCAGTGAGCATCTTGCCGTTTCCATTCATCTGGTGAAGCTCTGCATCGTTGGCCGACGAAGTATCGCGAGCCTTCAGGTTGGTTGAACCCACTGGTTGCAAGATCGAGGCGAAGGTTGCGGGATAGCTGGGGCCACGGACTGGATAGCCGGGATAGGCACCAGGGTAAGGGTAGCCTGGGTAGCCAGGATATCCTCGCTTGCTGTTGGCGGACTGAACAATCGAGTCTTCCATGACCTTGCGGCGCATGATCATGGGAGTGTCCTCGTCCACCATCTTGTCCGTAGCCTCATCGGTCCCATCCAATCGGTTCCCAAGCATAGCATCGGCATCAGACTGCATGTCATCGTCGTCGGCAAACTGGCTGGAGTCTTTCTCGCGCTGGCTAGCTGTAACGCGCGAGGTGTCGCGGGCTGCCTTCATCTTCATGGCAGCCACTTCGGTCGCATCCTTGGCCGGAGCAGCAAGGACGCCACCGGAAAGGTAGACGGCAAGGGCGGTGGCAGTAGAGAACTTCATGTTGACGGTTTGGTGGGAATGAAGCGAGATGCTGAATGTAAGATATTGTTGAATGACTGGCTTGAATGGCTGGAGGTTTGCGAGATGAGGGATTGTGAGTCAGTTGAGTTGGAAGCTGATGAGGAGAAGAGAAAGGAGATAACATGACCGGATGACGAGGCCTTGATATACAATTCATCACTTCATTGATTCCGCCGGGTCTGCATGTGTTGAGTAGGATCGTGGGGTCAAAAACAGACCAGCCGCGAGTGGAAATGCTGCTTTCGGTTTCGTCGCCTGCCAACGAGCTTCTGGGGGTTTGATGAAAGCTCGAAGCTGTTGGGAGACGACTTGGCATCATTATGGGCGTTGACATGGTGATGGATGGCAAGTTTGGTGGCGGAGAAATGAGGTTGCCTTTGCCCGGCTCTCCAGAGAAGAGGCCTGCGTTCCAAGCCCGTGAGTGTCGAATTTCCAAGCCCGTCGACGAGGGTTCGGCCTGCGGGTTGAAGAATAATCATCGTGGTTGGTATACCGCCTTTGGCAAGTAAACGTCGAGTTGGGCAGCGCGTTCCTCCCTCGAGATCGAGACGGGGCCGCCGTCGATCTGCGATTATATTTGTCAATGAGTCTCAAGCGTATCTGTCTTGCGCTGCAAGATGGCATGGTTTGAAGAAATGAGCCTTTGAAGAGGCGTAACGACCATCTTCGGCGCCCGGTGCCCTAAGTTTCGTTCGCCAGCATAGGAGCAGCTCATGCTCCAAGGCACGGTCTTCCTGCACAGGCGGCTTGTACGATGCTAACTCACTGTAGAATGTGCATAGATTTTTGCTGAAGATGCAGAAAGGAGGCCTGCGTAGTTGCCGACGGAACAGTTCTTCCTCGAAACCGGGCTGGGCGCCGATGCCACACCAGGCTGATGATTATTCTACAGTTGGCGGTGCAGCCTCACGCTGGATTTGACACAAGCCCGTGTTTTCTTGTACCCGGTGACGCCACAAACCTCCAGGCTTCGGACTCGACGACGAGCTGCTCTTGGAAGGCCTTGGTTGCCTGAGCAGCGGCCGATGCTCGAGAGTTGGATGGATGCTCATCGCCCAGGGAGATGCAATGCCAGCCTGATGCAGGCGGCCTGCCAATCTCGACGAAGCCAACACCTGTGATGAGAGGGATTATTCCGGCACCTTGAACACACTCTTGACGCTGGAAGCATCCATCGGCTCTCGAAAAGGCCACGCTTACGCCGAGGAAGAACCTGCAAACAGATGCCGGGGGCTGGTGAAAAGATGCATTCTGCGCATCCATCGCTCTTTCCCCGACGACCGCAGTTTGTCTGTGCAGCTTGACTCATCCTCTCTTAGGACTCATCCTCTCTTAGGCAACAAGTGCAAAGTCCATCACCGTCGCGCCTGCCCAAGAATACCCATTGCCCGACAGCACGCGCCCCGTCAAGTGCAACTTCTCGAGTCGGCGCAGCGATGCGTTCTTCTTCAAGCCTCTGTCCTAAACCTCTGCATCCTTCGACTCCGGCGATTGGCCACCATCGTCCAACGAACGACCGCCTCTTCATCCGTGATTCAATTCCACGTTCATCAAACGTCTTTTCCACATGGATTTCTGCTCCCCAGGTTAATCATCATTCCTATTACTACTACTCTTCCGAATTACTCTGCCCTTCAGAATCGCTGAGTTTGCCTTTTCTCTCGATAACCTACGGACTGTGGTGCGGCTTCGTCGAGGAACAGGTCGCCTTCGTCACATTCTGAATCCGGACGCCCGCAACCTCGTTCGGCTCCAAATCCATCATCATTCAAGGCCTTCTAGCTTGTACTTCAATGTCATATAGCTATGGGGGCGGCAGCACCGGTACCGGGTTCCATGGCTTGGTGGGCCAAGGCTACAGCTATGCGGCCTTGACGTCTTCCATGGACTACGAGGAGCCCTCCGATGCAGCTGCGTGTCGTGCAATGTCGATGCGGCGGGCCTCTCACTGCAGCGCCCGTGTCGACAGACAACACTCTCGCTCACCACTTCATCGCGCAGATGCTTGTCCGTCTTCCGTCTACAAAAGCCTTGAGTCTGGGCTGACTCTTCCCCACGCTCCAGTCACCAAGAAGCGTCTTCACGCCAACAAAAGCTCGTCCGAGACGCACTCCAAGAGATCCTGTTCCGACCACCGCCATTCAACGTCGAGCTCGAGGCCGGCTAAGCATCATGTGACACCCAAAGTCTACTCCAAGTCCAGACCATATCGATCAAACAACAAGACGTCACGCAAAAAGAGCGTGACCAAAAATACGCCCACAAGTACGTCCAATGCAGGAAGTCGCACGGTTCGGCGAGCTAGTGGGAGTAATCCGAGCTCCAAGAGAGTGTCCCGGCTTCAGCCAGCGTCAGAAGGCTTCATGAGGGGCCTGATATGGCGTCGAAACAAGAAGAAATCGAAGAGTGTATCTGGTTGGGGCTGTTTTGGAAGCTAGTCTTCTTGATGCATGATTCTTCTGGTTGGTCTACAATGACAGGGGCACAAGGATGGACAGGTAGAGGATGATGGAAGATGTGGAAGGAGGAAGAGAATGGCAGATTTGACTTTTTTCGTTTGTTTACTCTGCTTCAATGCCCTAAGCCAATTCTTTTGAACATTAATATCACTTGTCTCAGGCTTGGCTCGGGACGAGAACGATTCAATTACATGGTCTTTATCTACGTAGCAAATACTCGTGACAATGGCTTCGTCGTATCGACGCCCTTCAACGGACCTCGCTTCCGTCCCATCTCCCTCTGAACCGGGCGATCTGCGTGTGGACGCAAGTCTCTATCAGTGCGAGGCGGACATTTCAAGACAATTCACGCCCTTTGGTGAACTGGTCGACGAATCATGTTGGCCTCATAATCTCCTCTGGCGCTCGTGAGCTTTGAAAGGGTTCCTGGAGACAGAAACGGGCGGACGAGAAGACCGTCGAGGAGTCGGCCGGACGGGGTGTTTCTTGATCCTCGAACCGTAAGTTTGCCATGCAAAGTATTGACACATGAGGGAAAGACGGAATGTCAAAGTGTGCCATAAACACAGGCCACGCATCCTCTCCCCTTGCACCTTAAATCGCAGTCGAATCCCCTCCCCGGATTCCAACTCCGGAGTACCGAGCCCTCGATCGGGGCCCCCGCTCTTGAGAGTCAAGGGACCCCCACCAAGCCCGCCCGCCCGTCCGCTCCCGAGCCCCACCTGGACATCGCCCCCGAGATCCCGATCCACGCCGCCGTCGCCCTCCACCGGCGTCGCAGTGCATCGTAGGGTGGGTAGGATGGAAGCTCACATTCGCACACGCACTGCATGATGGAAAATCAGGTTTCAGAGTCGCATCGGCATGAACCATTGGGGAGTGTGCGCGCAAGGTGGCCATAGACTTCTTGGCCCCTCCAGCTGCTTGGCCGTCCGGGAGCCAGGGAGACGTTCTCCGGCGCTGTGGCCTACTCTACCTAGGTACCTAGGCAGGGAGACGTGTGCGAAATCCGAACCTCGATACGACTGGTGCGCCGCCATTTGTCTTTTCTGAGCCTCAGCTGAGTGCAGAAAGCAGGCCGAACGGACACCAAGCCTGCCAGTGATGAGAGTCAACAGGCGCCTGCTGCTTCAAGGCCATTCTGTCTTTGAACTTTTGGGGAATACAATATGTTTGAGACGCCCAGAAATCTATTTACCCTTGCGCGGCGAAGATACGGGCCAGGTTTTCTAGTTGTAGTCTCTGCCAGGCCTGTTCAACCCTTCGTTCAGCGGCTTATGTTTACAGTAAGGTCTCAAAGAGTGTTCCAGAGCGTCCGCAAGCCGCCTCGTCAATCGGCTGGTCCTTGGCCATCTCTGAAAGAGTGCATTAAGCATTCGTCAGGAGTCTGGAGAGAAATCCCCGTTCAGCCGTCCCTCGGCGTGCATCGGCATGTGGTTGGCCATCTGCTTGCCTCGCATACTGTACATAGATATCCGCGGGGAGCGCATTGTATCGTGTGCGTTTTGGCGACCTCGGCTGACAACAAAGCCTATGATCGCGCAAGAAAGAACACGTCATTTCTTGGCCACTTTCCCGAGAGACTCCAATGTTGCTTGTCCCATGTGAATCAGCCTGCCGTAGCCGACGCTCCTCGACCTGACTAAACTGCGCTCAAGACATTCGACAGGATAATCCGCTATTGCTTCCGACTCATGCTGGGTTCAAAGAACAAAAGGCGCGCCGGACTCCAAGCTTGGAGGGACTTTGGTTTGGATTTGGCGAGAGTCCATTGTGCCGTCCCGCCACCAGTAATGCATGACGTCGCGCTGCCATTGCCCAATATCGCGTATCCTCAATGAACAGTTCCAAGTAAATGTCGAGTGTAGCAGTTGCACGTTGAGAGGCGACTGACGGAGCTGCTGCAACAGCCAGCGATTCACAAAATCGCCCTTTGTGCCCGGTCCGCTGCCTGTAAGAAGGGCGTCTATTGAGAATTCCTTGGCAGCCAATCTTTGCTTTTCTCTGCTCTCTGCCTTGTTGTAATCGAGCTGACTAGCGATCTTCAACGCCTGAAGTGAGGTTAAAGGATGTGGATCAAGCAGCAGATGGTCTGGCTGAGACAAGATCTCAGTGAATACATTGTGAGCCAGGCTTTTCCGCTCTGTCAAGATCGTCATTCGGTCTTCCAGGGTAAAATCGTCCAATCTGGAGCGTGGGTTCAAGGCGTACGCCATTTGTACCGACAGGTATTTGCGCATGGTTCGCTTTGCTTTGCACAAGTCTGCGAGATACCAAACTTGTTGCTGGAGCCTAGAGACGTTGTGCCTCATTCTTGCTTCCTCAATGGGAAACTCGCTTAAGAAGTCTTCAGCTTCAGTCATTGCTCTTTTCCCAGTGGACTTGTGGATTTCTAGATCATGCTCATATTGCTCCTTAAGCATCAAGAGGTCATGGTACTCCTCTTTGGCGTTTTCAAGGTCGCCAACGGCCGAAGTCAATCGAACATATGTTGGATGCAAGTCCTCGCACGGCTTAACGGACTGAATACCCCGAAGTTCATATGGAATGTCGGTTGGCGAGTAAATCTTGGTTTCGGGATCTTTTCTTGGAAGAGCGCTTGCGTGCGGGATCTGTGACGGTCCCGCCGCCAAGAGACCGAAGAACCTTGTTTCGAGTAGAGCCAGCTGTTTCTCATCCTCGTCAACCATACGTTCATGCGCCTCGTATACCATTTCGCGACTGCGATATGTGTCTCGTAGGTCTTGCATCGCGGCTACTCTGCAGTCAAGAGCCTCAACCTGACCGGACGCCCAGCTCCGATTTTCAACAACCATCGGGCGAACAAGGGTCATGAACGCATTGTCAGCCTGCTGTTGACGTTGACGCAGACTTCTGAGCTCTTGGCGCCATTTGGTCATTTTCTGCCTGACATCACTGAGCTTAGATCGCTTATCTTTGATCTGCTGCCATAAATATTCGATTTCGGCATAGGATGAGACCTCGGAGGAGGCCGAAGTATCGTTTGATGAGTCCCGCCCTCTGCGTGAAGGTTCAAAGCCAACGACTCTGTTCCCTGGCCTTTCGGTGTTTTGTGAACATTCACGTTGGGAAATCCACGTTGCGATACGGCCCGTCGCAATAGACCTATTCTTGCGCTCCAGTGTAAGTTTGCCTGGAGGAGCTGGGAACTGAGGTGGGAAAACGCGAGAACTACGATAAGCGATCGACTCTTCTTCCGATGACGATGTAGGACTGGTGAGGTTGGCTTGCGATGGAAGAGACGTTGACCAAGTACTTGACTCGAGATCATCATCGCTTTTGTACAAGACACCTGGTTTCCCTCGTTTGCGATGTATTTCCTTGATACGATGCGATCCGGTTTGAGCCTGTCTCTTACCACGAAAGATACTGCGATGGCCCGATGGCGCACGGACAGATTGAAGCTTGAAGCGATTTCCGGGCCGATCTAAACTGTTATATTTCGGTTTCCATGGGTACTGGTCCTTTTGAGCATGGAGGCCTTTATCAGAGCAATCGTCGGGACAAATCGTCAGTGTACGATGATCGAAAGAGTACCGAGCAGCAGAATAAGGGGTACCTAGCCGGCTTAGTCCCGAATCTTGTCGAGAATGATGAGGTCTCGAATCCTGCGTTTCTGGTGCCGCTGATTCCGATTGACGATGCTTCTCCGCGCGCTCGAGCAAGGGGCTGCGTTGTGAACAGTTCGCTGACCTTGTCGGTAGCATGTAGGGTGTTGGAGACGAAGAAGTGGTGCTGGGTGACTGGACACAAGACGGTACATCATTTCTCGAGATTTCAGCATCGTGCCGCAGGTCGGGTGAAGTCGTCCGCCTAGACACGCCAGGTATGCCGTCGTTCGCGACCGGCGGCCAGTCGCTCTTCGGGATGTCCTGATCGCCATTTATCAAGATCAGGCGATTAGAGGGGCCTTGAAACGCTCCTGTGTGTGAAGAAGATCTGTTGGATCGTTGGATACCAGAAAGCCGCTGCACCGCGGCGAAGTTGGGTGGCGAACGGGCAAGGCTACAAATACTAGCGTCCATGGACGGCTGTGAGCGCGAGACCTATCGCAGGGAGAAGAGCAGTCGTTGGGATCTTGTCCTTGATGCCGGCGAGGTATTCGAACCGACGTTGAACGCGGTTCAATCGCCGTTGAGACAAACGCGATGAATAGAGGGCCCATGCCGCCTCATTTCCCGGGGACAGCGAGGCCTTTGTATGGGACTGAACGAAGATCTTACCAGCTCGAGCCCAATCCGGAAGATCGCTGGACGGACTTCTTAATCGTTGCTTGACGACATGGTTGCGCGAGTTCAGAACCGGCGAGCAATACCGCGCGTCGTGGACGAAGATCTCGGGCCGAGGTTGGCTTGTACTTAAGCTCTGGAAAGCCAGGGCTCTAACTTCTCGCCTCGGATACTTGAGAGACTTGGAGGCCGTGGCACTGCACCTGCAAGTCTGGCTGTACGTCCATCCAAAGCTACAATATGTCGTTGCTGCGAGTGGACATGCGCGAACAGAGCTGCACCGACTGTTTCGACGCCGTGCCGCTGATGGGGCTGGCTGGGCGGCCCGACCAAGTTCTGTCCTTCAGCAACCATTGTTCAACTCCAACTCCAGCAAGCTCGGCCCAAAAGCACTCAAGGCGTCGAAGAGTGCTTGGGGTTTCGCGGACTTTGCGGCCCAGGTAGCTAACGGATGCATGCCAGATAACCCTAGCACTGACGCTGTGCCGACCTGCAGCGGCGTCGAGGCGGGAGCCTTCCCCGGTGCTTGGAGGCGTCGGTTGCATTACATAGCCGGCCTGGTCGATGCGCGGCTGCAGCGGTTCCAGGCTCTTTAATGCATGCGTTGGATCCCCTGGCCCCGGACGAGGGCAGCATCGAGAGAAGCAGACTGGAGAGGCTGCCACAACTGTGCGACACAGGTTCCGGCGACGTGGCGTGGTGGATGGCAGTTTGCCTATCACAGCTGAGAGAGCTCGCTTCAGTCTGGGTTTTGAGCCATGGCGGTTGGGAGACGTGGACAGCGACCAAGTGTCGATGTCCAAGGCGATGATGAATGCTGCAGAGTCGCAGACTGGGGTTGTGGGAGCATGCATGCTGGGGACGCCCCCGCCAGGTGCCTGAGGCGTCAGGGGCTCAAGCCCAGCTTGGAACGTCGAGTCGTTTTTGCTTCGTCCCCCAACAGCAACGGAATAATCGCCATCAGCCAGGCTCGAGTATGACTTTTCCAGTCATGTATACGTCTACGGAGTAATGCTTGGCAACAGCTCGGATATCCTTGACTTTGACTTACAGTCCCTCTCCAGCAGCCCCGGGGCCAAGTGCAGCCCGAGTCAGCAGCTGCTGTTCCTCTGCAAGCCAGCTGCTCCTCTCGGCGATTACCGACGTGGCTTCCTCTGAGCCCCTGCCTCTGTTCTCTCTGAGACAAGTCGGGTCCATGGACCAGGTCGATGCGGTTCAACGCCATGGTGTCACTCCAGCGGCCGATGCACTATTTGGTCGAATCGCCTCGAGCCTGGGCGCGGAAACGTAACACGGAAACAAATTGACGTCCTCTGGTGCCGGGAAACCGATGGCTTGACTATAGCCGTTAGCCGACTTTCTGCGCCACATGCACCTTTGGCGACTGAGTCCAGCAGAGGTCGTTCGCTGCATCAGAAGGCCGACGCCGGCGAACCTGATCCATGTTGTGCGACGGGGCGCCTTCACAGCATTGGGTAGCCCGAGACCATCTCTTATCACGCTTTGGGCGGCTGGCGAGTCGTGTTCTGCAATGGTCCATCCTGAAGCCGCATGTCCGAGTCGGCAAGTGCGCAGCATGCTCCCAAAGAGGTCCTTGTCGTGCTTCTGGCGCCCGAGATTTGGACGGAAATGCGCCTGTTCTGCTTCTTGTCACACCCATTCGCCAGCCCCCTCCTCATCTCATCGCCCGCATCCCGGTGTCAACCCACTCGCAGTCTGCGACCCTGCAGCCCAGCTCCACGCCGTTAGCCAACCCCAAATCACCTTGAACGAGCGGGTGTCAAGGGAGGGGAAAGCAGACAACCCGAGCAGAATCCCACGGCTTGGCTCCGACTTCACCCCTAGCTACCTGTGCAATCGTACTTGTACTCGTACATATAGCCGAAGCCATGGCGAGCACCACGACTATCCCGGCTCATCTTGACTCCCCTCTTGGCGGCGATTCTTCCAGTTCTTGACGTCGTAGTCTTCTCGATTTGACCCGTGTGCGCTCAATCCCCTACAAGAACCCCTCACGGCCATCGTCACCCTACAGTTTTTGTCTCTTCGTGACGCTCGCCTTTCATTGTTCTCCTACTGCCATCTCGACCTGCTCGGATAGTTCATCAGTCTCGGCAGGCTTCGACCGGTTCTTTCCTTCGCGGGCCAGCCTGCATCGCGCTCGTGTCGTAGCTTGGCGGCCACCTTCTAGCTCTCGGCGCTGATTAGGTAGTGCAAGATGCTGCCATGCATAAGCACAAACACAAGCTAAAGGCCCATCCGTGGGGCCCGTGGTCCGAATGGGCCATGGACGAGAGCTGTGGCCGATGGTTTCGAGTTCGTCAGGATGGAAACGGTTCGTGCGACTTTTCTTTTGTGTCACAATGGGCTCCGCGGGAGCAGCATCACTCACATTGACGCAGGTAAACTAGACTACGACTGGGACATTCATCAAACTCCACGAGAAATACAAGACCTCACAGACGATTTCCGTGCCTTGTCTCCCGGCTCGTCTCACGACGCCCAAGGTATGTAGACGTAAGCCAATGGACGGGCGACAGCTACGTGTTCTTGACTCTGGGGTCGATGCTCGCTGTAATCAAATGAACTGATTAAACATGACAAACTTGACAGGCGAGGAATACACTGTCTCCAGGGGTCCCAAAGACAAGTCCAAATCGACTAAGTCGCGAGCAAAGGGGAAACATCGAGCGCCCGAAAGCAACGAGGACACACAGAGCCCCTACAGCAGCGTAACCGCTGAGCCTGAGAACAAATATAGCGGCTACGGAGACTCTCTGTGTACGTATGCTCCCTGGACTAAGTCATACGGGCACTGATTCATTCTTGGAAAAGATGGATACGAAGAACCGGCCAGCGACTATTACGGACAGCCGTCTCGAGGTATACTCACGTTACCGTTGAGCTACACCGGTGGTTTGAGATTAACGCTTTCAAGATGCCCAGATTGCCACGACCTTCTCACTCAGTGAGTCCTTTTACGCAAGTATGAGGCCCCTATTTGCCGCACATGAGCGTGTTGCGGCGACCAATGTCGCTCATCACGTTCAGAGCCGCTCACACGCTGATTGCTGTGCAGTAGCAGGTCATGACAAAGGTCGCAATTCTATCATGGAAGACCTACACGCCGTTGCAAATCAAGCTATGTACTACGATGACGTTCGCAACGGCGAATCTTCTACACACGCCTACGGTTGAAACAATCGTCTCCAGATCGTTGTACATTGACCTGACGGTTTTCAGATGCTTATTACCCGGAGGATGAAGGGCCGCCCACGCCAAAGGCTTGCATCACCGCCGATGAAGAAGCACTAGACGAACTAGATCCTCGTACGTGCGGCATTGGATTTGTTCAAGTTGCATTCTGACTAGTTTGAAAGGGTACAAGGTCGAGCATTCTACTAGATTCCAGCCAGGAGAGGTAGGTCAAATCGAGAGAAATGAGGTCCAAAGCTTATACAGCGATGCGCAGATTTTCAAGGTCCATTGGTCGGAGCCGCAAGGGTCTGGAAATGAGCATGCTCCCAGCGTTTCCGGGAGGCAGGAGATACAAAATCGGTTCGGTACAAAGTTCTTTGTTGGCTTCCGCCGATTCATCGTCATTGCGAACGACCAAGGCCACAGCACATGCGTGTAAGGGGCCGAATCGATCATTTACCGCCGCGCTTATCGCTAACGTTGATCCAGCCCAATCCTTACATATGGCGGCAAAGGCTGTAAGAAGAAAGGGGTGAAGCCACAGAAGCACGGCATTATTCACGAGCGCAACCACAAGGCGCGTCTGCTCGACGGAGAACCGAAGCTTGGATTCCCGCCAGTTGCCGTCGAGATGACGGAGGAGGGCGAGAAGCTATCAAGGGAGTCGCGCGTCAACTACTCCAAGCTGGTAACGGTCGAGCATAACGTCAAGGTTTTCTTCATTGGGTCTGTCGTGTCCAAAGACTGGGATGCCGTAAGAGACGCGGTGAACCAATGCTGGACCGACAAGATTCATCACAAGAAGAGGTCTAGGTGAGCTGGAAAACGTTCCCTATCGGCGGCAACGAGGTATTGTCCTGGTAGCATGAACCCGGGAACGTGCCTTTTACGATGTCCGGCAAAAGCGACATCACAGCATTTATACGTTTAACTTGACGAACAACGACCGCTCGGCACGCAACGCCGAGAATTTGGATCCTCTGGCGGTCCGGCGGGACTATGCGTCCGAAGGCGACGTAGGGTATTTGCAGCTCCAAATGCACGCGCCCACAATCACGCGAAGCGTCGCAGGGCTAATCAGGGAGCACGAGGTGCTTACACTGCAAGAGGCGAAGCTTAACGGCGGCACCAGCATGGAAATCAGCAGCATTGCTGGCATCCTGCGCCCAGTCGCACGGGATGCCTGGAGAGTATTCGCCTTGGTATTCAAACGGATTGGCCAATGGTCTCCGATATTTTCTTGGTAAATTTGGATATTACTGGACTTTGTGGATAATTCATAATGGCGCCATTTCTGCAACTCCTCGCAGATTGTCACCATGATGGTTGAGGATTCGAGGCAACATCCGCCGTAAATCGCAGGTGCTGAGCGGGCCGCAGTATCCGATGCCGCAGCAGATTGGGGCTCTTTTGAGCAAAATCGGAGGACGAATTATTTGGGCTGTAATTCTAACTGTTGGTCGAAGCTATGGATCACTCTCTGTATTGTTGAACCTCTTGAAGCAAATTGTCTATTTAGCGTCAAGCAGCACATCCACCAGGTTTGACACGTACGGGGAGTCGGGGACGATTCGGCGAGCAGCTCTACACTCCATGTCCACAGCATGCTACGGAGCAAACCGGTCGATTGGCTGTGGCTCAGACTGTCTCGCGTCGCTGTTGATAGGCCGGTCCCGCTCGAGCCTCGGCATCTTTTCCCTCAGTGATGTAACCAAATCGGGACCCGAGGCGATTCGGCGCCGGAGCCGGTCTTTGGCCAAACTTACCGGGCCATCGGCTCAGTCTGCAACTCCAACGCGCCTTGATCTTGCATTCTATCTTCCTTTTTTTTTTTTCACAGATTCCAGCCATTCTTAACTTTTGAGCCGCAGCAGCCATGGCCGACGTAAAGCTGGACGACTTTCAGTCCCTCTTCTCCCTCAAGGGCAAGATTGCCGTCGTCACGGGCGGCTCGCGCGGGCTGGGCCTGCATGCCGCTTCAGCGTAAATGCTCCCTTGACTCCACGGCTGTGCCATTGCCCGGGCTGACGTTGCGGTGCTCTCCTGCTCCCTCTTTCGAGGGCCGCAGAGGGCTCCTGGGCCATCTACAGATTCCTACAGGCCGGCGCATCGACCGTCTTCATCTCTTCGCGCAAGGCGGCCGCGTGCGAATCTGCGTGCGCGGCGCTCAACGCGCTGCCCAACCTGCAGCCTGGGGCGCGCGCCATCCCCGTGCCGGCCGACTCGTCGCGGCCCGAGGGCGTCAAGGCGCTGGTGGCCGCGGTGCGGCAGCACACGGACTGCGTCGACGTGCTCATGGCCAACGCCGGCGCGACCTGGGGGGAGTCCCTCGACACGCACCCGGACGAGGCCTTTGACAAGGTCATGAACCTCAACGTGCGCGGCGTCTTCGACACGATCCGCGACTTCGTGCCGCTGCTCGAGGAGGCGGCGCGGCGGCGCGGCGGCGGCGAGACCAGCCGCGTCATCATCACGGGCAGCGTCGCCGGGCTCGGCATCGGCACCATCGGCAAGCAGGGCACCTGGGGCTACACGGCCAGCAAGGCCGCCGTTGTCCATCTCGGCCGCAACTTGGCCGTCGAGCTGGGGCCGCGCCGCATCGCCGTCAACTCCATCTGTCCGGGCTTCTTCCCCAGCAAAATGACAAACGGCCTGCTCGAGCTGTCGGGCGGCGTCGACAAGATAGCCGCCGCCAACCCGCTCGGCCGCCTCGGCCGCCCCGAGGACATTGCTGGCGTCGTTGTCTACCTCGCCAGCCGCGCGGGAGCCCACGTCAACGGCGAGGCCATTGCCATTGACGGCGGCGCATTGTGGTCTCGCGGCGAGATGGTGCGCGGCGGCGACGCCAAGCTGTGAGCTGCCACCTCAGGATTCGATGTGTGACTTGGGGGCATGCGGGAAATCAGGTGCTATACATACTATTGATATGGCTGGTCAATGCTATGCATTCTCATAATGTCGTGTTCCCGTTCCCCGATCCTTGCGTCTGCCGTGCCTCGTCCGTGATTCCCCTCTCGGCGCCCCGTGCTCACCTCGATGCATCTGCGGCGCTCGCGGGCTTCCGCGCCACCCACGCGCTCGCCCGATACACCGTCTGCAGCATGCTTTCCCTGTCCTGTATGTAGGGCGCTTCGATTCCCGTCCGCTGCCACTCAATCACGAAGCCCAGCTTTTCTAGAAGCGCTAGCACCTCATCGTGAGACAGCTCAAAGCTCCCGGGGTCGGCAATGCCCGAGGTGCTGTTGGGGTCATGCTCGCCGTCGCCGTCATCGTCTCGGCCGTGGTTCCCCGGCGCCTGGTTCTCAAAGTGCCACAGCAGTGGGCCGACATTGACGAGGATGCCGCCGGGCCGCAGGCTATGCCAGATGACCTCGAGATATCGTATCAGGTTCGGTGCAGTATCAAGGAAGAAGACGCTGGCGACGGCGTCGTATGTCTCCTTGTGTGCTTCGTCACCATACAGGCACAGAAAGTCTGCCGCGCACATGGACATGCTGCCAATGCCGGGAGTTTCGTGAAGGACAGTGGCGGGATGTATGTCCGGGACTTTGTAGCTGCGGAGGTGGTTCTGCCGCGTTACGTGGTTTGAAAAGGTGTGTATCCAGGGGTAAATTGTATACTTGTCAGCACCACGGCACTCATTGAGAATGTAGTGCGACGCCAGAAGCTGGTGATAGGAGATCTCGTTGCCTTCTGCCACGAAGCCATTCCGACAAAGCTCAAACACCAGTCTCCCCAGTCCTGCCCCGGGAACCAACACCTGCAGGGGCCTGCCCTCGGGCATTCGCGACCTCTCCTCGTCCAGGGCCTTCAGCACCGGCCTATAGCAAGCCTCCCTCTCCGGTGCCCCTGCCGCAGACCAGTCGCGGAAGAATTGCCGAATGGTACTCCTCGCCTTGTCAATGTCGCCGTGCTTTGCCACTCCTGCCCACTGTCGAGGCATGACGAGCTCCGACTTTTCGAATGATGCCGTCTCGGGTTGAGCGCCAGATGGTGACGCCATGCCCTGAAAGGCGCGGAGGCCCGATTGCAGAATGGCGCGCGCCAACTGAGCGTTAGAGTCGATGGCATCGTCACACTTCTCTAGGGTTTCAAGGTAATTAAACGGCGGCTCTGCCAGCATCTTCCAATGCGCCTGGGGCAAGGCATAAAAGGACTGCCGGCGGAGGTGAGTGACGTTGAAGTGAGTAACTTTGGCGTATTGGCTGCAACAGACGCGTCAGCCTGATGCGATGAAAAGGGACGGGCGAGATCGAGGCACTTCAGCTTCTCAAATCCGACTCTTTCGAGAACACGGGTTTCCAGTTTCTCGATATCCTCGGGCTACACTTGATGAAGTGACACATTTCGCCTATTGCCTAGCATCGAACAGATGCTAAAAGCATGCCGGGCCTCCACGCGGATGAGTAGTCGAGGAGCTACTTACGCGAATGAATCTAGGGCGCAAAATATAACCTTGGTTTCCTCGGGGTCCTCCATCCCGTCGTCTAGTCCGCACCAACTTGTCTCATCGGTCGATGTCGACTCCTTGTTCTTCATGGCGGTCATCACGGTGCACTCCTGTGATGGACGGATCCAACCAAAGACCGAAGGCTATGATGACCAATCAAGTTCTTTGCACACGATTCGAATTTGTCGTCGCAGTCTGATTTCGATGTTTGTCCGGGCTGAAAGCGAGCGACACCCTGATGAAGGTGGTTTTGTGGCCTCGTTGGCCTGAGGAGTCATGGCACGCATAATTACTGCACAGCTTGAGATCCACCAAGCTGGGAAGCTCCTGTCGGCGGGCCAATCATGTGATCCAGGCTCGTCTGGGGACAGCTGCGGCAGGAGCGACTATCTTACCCGACACCTGCACAGAAGTCGGGCGATTCCCTTCTGCAGACTACAAGATCATGGTGGAGAGGAAATTGAAAAATGGCCGAAACTACAGAGAATCTAACGCAGCTCTCCATACCTCTGCCGCACTCTCTGGATACGCGCATCTACTTGCGTTTGTCGACGCAGGCAAAGGCAGTGCTTTTGTGCCTGACCACGGCTTCTCAGGATGATGTCGCCACGCCTCGAGCAATGGGCTCCTTCGTTTACGCTTTGCCAAACGTCCGTCACGACCCGAGACAAAGACGCGGCATGGAAGGACATTGAGATTGCTAACCTTTTCGCAGCGTTTCGATGCTCAGCAGCCCCTTGCAACCACCCTCTTCCCTCATGAGCCGACGCTCGAGTTCACCACGCGTCTAGCCAAGCTCATTGCGCGTCGCACGCAGTTGCCAGCCTACGTCACCAACTCCATAAGCTTTGCCGATGCGGGCATGGGCGGCGACGTGGAAGAAGAAATGGAAGCCTTCCGAAACATTGTCCAAGTCGTCGTCGATCGGCTCGGGGCTAGCCGGGCCAGCCCAGGCACGGCAACGGCAAACGGAAAACCTTGAGGGGCATCAGGTTGGCGGGTTCATGGGCACGAAGCGACAAGTTGACGCACTCCGCGATTGCGGCTGTGTACCCCTTCCTGGACGACCCGAACCGGCGGGATTTGAGACGGTTGGGTCTCGCGGAGTAATGCTGCTTGTAACGGAAGCCAGACGGCCGTTAGACGTGCGCCTTGTCCGCGGTCGAGTTCACGGGCCAGTGTCACTCACCACAGCGCCGTGAGATCACGATCTGCCCCCATTCGCCGGGGGAAACCTCGTGTCATAAGCATGGATGCCGACATCATTCGACCGCGTGGGTAATCAAGAGTTTCTTTGCCGGGCAAAGACTACAGAATTAACCAGGCACAAATCCGATTGCTCACATGGACCGGACGCGATCTCAACTGGATACCGCCAGCTGCTGCAATTCCATCCTCTCCCTTCTGCTTTGCCCAGGACCTTTACTCCGTGCTAGCGGCAGTATGAAGCACAGGGGTTCCCGAGAAGTGGAACCGTTCCCGCACGTTGAACCTTCTTTGCGGTGGAACCCGCCCATTCAGATTCATGAATACATAAGAGATCTCGGGAGGAAATGGCGGACAGGTCGTGTGCGAAAATGAAGAGGTTAACAAACAGAATGCCAAGTGCTTGATCGAATGCGAATAAATGGAGAAACCATCTCTGTTCCAGTTGTGAGACCACCGGTTGTGCATTCTGTGAATAGGAGAAATCATGGGACAAAGATTTGAAGCAGCAGGGGTCTGCTATTGTCAGACGAACATGAGGAGCTGCTGGCATCCGCCGGCCACTGCGATAGCCAAGGTGGAATGCGAGAAAGTGTCGAAGCACCTAGTCGCAACTTGGGTGATGATGCATGCGTTGCGCTCATTGCGCGTCTTGGGCCATGGCCAGTCTGAACTCTGGAAGCATACATAAGGTACATAAGGTACCTAGGTAGGAGAGGGGGCGGCCAAAGAGTACGTACCTAGATACGCTTCGCAAAAGGGAGGGAATGAAAAGAGTAAGGGGGAAGGCGACGAGGCGTGAGTGGCCCGCCCAAAGGGTCCACGTCTTTTTTTCCTCGTCCCTCCCTTCCGGCCTCCCTCTCAGCGTTGGAGAGCGAGCAACAAGGAATGGAACGGCCCTCAGACTGCATGTGCTGAGACCCCACTACCAGATTTTCCCCCGCCAGCGCCCGGGTTATCGTTATCGCACCCCGCCGACCTTGGGCCTTGGCCTTGTGCGCCTACCACGGGCTCCCCCCCGCCAGCCCGCCAAACCCAGCAAAGCCCACCACCACCACAAACCACCACCACCAACGCGCACAGGAAATCGGCTGGCTCAACCTTCCACCGACGCACCGTCCAGTTGTGCATCCACGACTCTTGCGCAGCTCCGGCGCTTACCTGGACAGACCGGCGATCCGCTTCATCCCCCGTTCTACGCATTCCGACCCTCGATTTCCCTCTGGCGCCGACCCCTGCGTTGCGACGAGCTCGCCCTCTCGACAAGACCCTGATCGCTGGGGCTCGACGAGTAAATCCCAGCTTCCCAGGTCCAGTAGCCGCCCGCCCTTGGCTTCACCTCGATGCCCTTGTCCGCTGACCGGGCATACCTCATAGGCCAGTCTCTACGGTTCTCATGCAGTAAACGTCAAGGCTGCGTCCCCATTTCTGCGCGCCGTCATCGCCTGATCCCCGCGCGACAGTGCTACGCCCTTTGCCCTCATGGCCTGGCAACCCGCCCCGGAGTCGCTGAGGCAGCTCGCCTCTTGCCTCAAAGACTCCTTGAGTGGCTTTGACAAGAATGCTCAGAAGCAGGCTGAGCAAGTACGTGCATGCTCCTTTCCTCTTCGCCGTTGCTCTCCCACTGACGTGCCATTTTCTCCAGATGCTCGAGCAAGCCAAAGCTTCCCCAGACATCAACAATTACCTTGCCTATATCCTCTCCAGCGCTCAGCCCCCCGAGGGCCTTCCCTGCAACGACCAGGACTACCATGTCGTCAGGTCCGCGGCTGGCATCATGCTTAAGAACAATGTTCGCAACGAGTGGAAGTCGATACCCGAGTCAAGCTTGCAGCTCATCAAACTCGCCATTCCCCTGGGTCTGCAGGACAAGAACTCCCAAATCAGAAACTATGCTGGAAATGTCGCCACAGAGGTCATCAAGAGGGGAGGCTTATTGGGCTGGCCCGATCTCCTGCCACAACTTCTCGACATGGTGGGCAATGTCAGCGGCCAAGTCACCGACGAGGCTCAGGAGGGAGCCATGTCAGCCTTGGCCAAGATCTGCGAAGACAACGCCAAAATGCTCATGAGAGAGGTCAATGGCCAGCGGCCGTTGAACTTTGTCCTTCCTCATCTTATTGCTGCCACCAAGAGCGAGCTGCCCAGGGTCCGCGTTGGCGCACTGACGGCAATCAATGTTTTCACTCCTCGCGAGTCTCAGGCAATGATCAACTCGGTTGACGACCTCCTGCAACATTTGTTTATCCTCTCGAGTGACCAAAATACAGATGTGCGCCGTCAGGTTTGCCGAGCCTTTGTGCAACTCGTCGAAACGCGGCCCGACAAGCTGCAGCCCCACATCGGCGGCCTTGTCGACTACATCATTCAGCAACAAAAGAGTCAAGACGAAGATTTGGCTTGTGAGGCGGCCGAGTTTTGGCTGGCCGTGGGAGAGCATGAGGACTTGTGGAGGGCCCTGCAGCCATACCTGTCCAAGATCATTCCAGTCTTGCTTGAATGCATGGTATACGGCGCCGAGGACATAGCCCTTCTCGGCGGCCTCTCTGATGATGAAGAAGAAGAGGACCGTCAAGAGGACATCAAGCCTGCTTTTGCCAAGAAGAACCTCACAAGAACCGCGAATGCCAATGGAGAAGGAGCTGCGTCGGCAGATTCGTCCAAGAATGGCGGCGCGTACGAAAAGCTCAACGAGATGGACGAAGGCCTCGAGGAGGGCGAGATTGACGACGAATTCGACGACGGAGACGACGCCAACCCCGATGAGCGATGGACGGTCCGGAAATGCTCTGCTGCCGCCCTCGATGTGTTTGCCCGCGATTTCAAAGGCGCCGTATTCGAAGCCATCTTCCCCTACCTGTCCCAAAACCTCAAGCACGACCAATGGCCCCATCGCGAGGCCGCCGTGCTCGCCCTCGGCGCCGTTGCCGAGGGTTGCATGGATGTTGTCATACCGCATTTGCCCGAGCTGGTCCCGTACTTGATTTCACTTCTCGAGGACCCGGAACCCATTGTCCGGCAAATCACCTGCTGGACTCTGGGACGATATTCGTCTTGGGCGGCGAACCTTCCGGACCAATCACAAAAGGAGCAATACTTTGTACCTCTCATGGATGGCATCCTGCGCAAGATGCTTGACAAGAACAAAAAGGTGCAAGAGGCTGGCGCATCCGCGTTCGCCAACATTGAAGAGAAGGCCGGCAAACACCTTGAGCCTTACTGCGGCCCCATTATCCAGCAGTTTGTGCGTTGCTTCGCCAGATACAAGGACCGAAACATGTACATTCTCTACGACTGTGTCCAGACCTTGGCAGAGCGCATCGGCCCGCTGCTGGCCACCCCCGAGCTGGCCAATCAGTTGATGCCGGCGCTGATTGAGCGCTACAACGCGGTCCCGGACCAGTCCCGCGAGGTCTTCCCGCTCCTGGAGTGTCTCTCCTACGTCACGCTGGCTCTCGGCCAGGCATTCACTCCATATGCTCAGCCCATTTTCCTGAGATGTATCAACATTATTCACACAAACCTCGAGCAAAGCCTCGCGGCGGCAAGCAACGTTGTCATCGACCAACCCGACAAAGACTTTCTCGTCACGAGTCTCGATCTCCTTAGCGCCGTCATCCAAGCTCTGGAGGATGAGAAATCTGCTGAGCTGATAAAGACGTCGCCTCATCCCTTCTTTGAGCTTCTGAGCTTTTGCATGGAAGATCCCACGGACGAGGTTCGCCAATCGGCCTACGCTCTTCTCGGAGACTGCGCCAAGTACGTCTTCCCGCAGCTGCAACAACATCTTTCGACCATGGTCCCAATCCTCCTGAAACAGCTCGACATGGATAATGTTCTGGATGAGGAAATGGACAGCGGCTTCGGTGTCGTCAATAACGCATGCTGGTCTGCTGGCGAAATAGCCATGCAGCATGGCAAAGGAATGAACCAATGGATCGAGGAGCTTTTGCGGCGATTTGTCGAGATTATGAGCAACCCTCGAGTCCCCAAAGGCTTGAGCGAGAACGCGGCAATCGCTCTCGGAAGGCTCGGCCTCCACTCCGCCGACACGTTGGCCCCGGCTCTCCCCAAGTTTGCCGAGGACTTCCTCAACGCCATGCAAGAGGTAGACCCATCAGAGGAGAAGGCCACTGCATTTAAGGGATTTTCGCAGGTGGTCGGACAAAATCCTCAAGCAATGGAGAAGGTCCTCATGGACTACTTTGTGTCGATTGCGCAGTATCAAGACATGAATCTGCGGAACCCGATAAAGCAGGAACTGCACGAAGTCTTTCAACACGTGAGCTTCTTCGCTCCGTCCACTCACTAGAGTCCAACTAACGGCTGAATAGGTTCTCAACGTGTACAAGCAAATGATTCCGCAGTTCAACGAGTTTGTCAGTCAGATGCAGCCTCGAGACCAGCAAAGCCTCAAGAGTAACTACGTCATTTGAGTAGGCGTAGCGCCTGGGTTTCGAGGTATCTTGCACAAGAGTTACTGACCCTTGAGGATCGGCGAGATTTGACCTGATCTTGGGGCACGATGGACGATGAAAACCGAGCGGAGCAAGCAGTATATCAAAAGGTTGAAGCTCATGACGATATGGGATAGACTGCTTTATTTCTGGTGATTTTCCGGGTTGGCAAGCAGGGAAGCGCGCAAAGCCGGGTTCAGCTCGTTTGGGAGCGCAAAAGGGGTGACGATGGCGGGATGAATGTATTGTTGGCGGTCACCAGCCAGAGTGGTCAATTTCGAACCAAGGGCCAGGCGGAGGCGGATGGCGGCAGCACGTTAAACGGATTGCCTCGTAGGTCGGAGCTTGGTGCAGCAAGCAAGGCTCGTGATGGCAAGTGGTGGCGGGCCCAGAGTGGATGCAGCGCAGACAGCTGACGAGTGGTGTTGGCACGAGGTGCACCTCAAAGTTTTGCTTGCTTCTCACCACTGCAAACGCAGGCGGAGTGCCAGGTGTTGCTGCGAGTCAAACGTCTGACTCGAAGCCGAGAGGCTCTACAAGCGAGCTGCCAAGAGTGACGTGGGAGCGGCCGACTTGCGGACTTTGCAGTCATGCAACAGCCGGCTCTACTAGAAGAGCGGCCCCAGGGCAGCCCGACGCATTCGAGGGCTCCTCGCGCATCCACTATTCGTCGTCGACGAGCTTCTGAGCGCAAAGAGTCCGACAAGCCGCAGTCATCTCCAGACAAGATATCGCAGTCTCCACAGGTGCGCCATATATGCCATTGACACCGCACAGGCGCTGAAGCATAGTCACCCAAGGTCTGCATGGAGCGCGGCAGAGGGACGAAGAGAGCCATCGACTCGCACCATCATGACCCAAATATACCCAAGAAGCGGCCTCGGCCGTCCCCTGCGCCGCCATTCAAGGAGGACACCAAAGTATCCTTGGACAAACACGACTCATACCGGTCATCTGACCCGGTTGCTTTCTGGGCGGAGAAGGGGCAGTGGCCGCAAGAGTATTCCAATCCCGATCTGGAGCATATACTTGCTCGAAAGAGGTCGCAATCTCCTGTTCGCAAGCGATCAAACTCACCAACTGCCCTCTAATCTAGATTTTCAAGTACCATCGCTAGCAGCTAGTGTACTCTCGTTGGGAGGTTAGGAAAGCAGACAGCAACCGCGCGTCTTGAAAGTAGATGGCGGCTTTCCGGGAGACTGGCTGCCCGTAGTTGATGACGCAGCGGATGAAACAACCGGAAAATCGTACCGTCAGATCCTCAGAAAGCTCAGCCGGCATCTTCTCGACATGATCGTCGGCGCTTTGCGTTGGTGTGAAAGATGTAGACGTAACCGTTGACCACGGCGATATCTCTGCTTGGCTCGTGCTTTCGATGACGGCGATGGCTTGAGCTTCCCGCCGACGCCTCTCAGAGAATGCAGCCATCTCGGCCACCCACTGTTTGCTGCGGCCCGTGCCGTCTGCCTTGACGGGGGAGCCGAGGAGCGTGGCATTGTCGATGAAGCAGTGGAGGAGCTCTACCGTCGTTTGTCAAGCCGAGGCCAGAAATGACTCGCAACATTGCGCGAGGCCCAGCTGCAAGCGCATCACGAGAGGCGAGGATGCCCGGGTCAAGCCTCTTGGCGGTCGCGAGGCGTTTGCAGGAGTCGTCGGCGAGAAGAAATATAGATTGCGAGACCGTCCACAGGAATCGTTGCTAGGCAAACAGGTGCGCAGATGGTTCATCTTGAGTCTAACGTACAGTTCTAGACTCCTCCCTACCGCAGCTCGACATCCAGATTCGCCACGAGTGCCTGTCTGACACGCTCGTGCAGCTTGTTGGCCTGGGGACTCGTCAGGGTCCTCTCCAGGCTGCGGTACACGATGCGAAAGCTCATTGACCGACGGCCCGTCTTTGGGTGGGCAAACTCGTCCACCAGGCGCACGTCCTCGACCACGTCGCCCGCGGCGCTGCGCACCACCTCCATGACGTCGTTGACGTGGATGCCGCCCTTGGGGTTGCCGCCGGCGGGCGAGGACGACGTCGGCAGCCAAAACGACACGTCCTTGGGGCACGGCGGGTACTTGGAAAAGGGCACGAAGCGCCGCAGCGCGTCGGGGGAGTCCGAGACGCCCGCAAACTGCGACAGGAAGCGCTCGTCGCGCGACCAGAACAGGCGGATGTCGGGGATCTTGAAGAGCAGCATGGCGATGCGCTCGATGCCCAGGCCAAAGGCCCAGCCCAGCTGCGACGGGACGCCGGCGTTGTTGTACAGGCTCTGCTGGACGACGCCGCAGCCCAGCACCTCGAGCCAGTCGCCGGCGTAGTAGACTTCGAGCTCCCACGACGGGCTTGTGAAGGGAAAGTAGGCCTCGACCCAGCGCATGCGCAGCGGCTCGTCGGGGAGAGTGGCGCCGTCGCGAAGCGCTGCGGCCTTTGTTCTGGAGAAAACGTCGACGACCATCTTCTCCAGGGACCTTTTGAGATGGATGCCAATGGCCTCGGCTTCGGCCGCCGAGTGACATGGCTGCAGCGGATTGCGTTCGGCATGAAACGGAGGATTCGGATCCTCCACGGTGATTCCGTGACTCGGGATCGCCTCAATGTCCCTCGTGACGGCCGCCGCAACATCGCCGCCGGGGACCTTTGTCCGGTCCCAAGACCGCGCGCCCTCCATCTGGTGAAAGACGGGGTAGTGGCTGCGATCAATCTCGTCGCGGCGATAGACGTCTGCGGAAATCAGGTACCCATCGCTCCCGTTGGCCCGAAACGTCTCGGCCTGGTGCGCGCTCGTGTGCGTCCGCAGCAGCGTCTTGTCGTCAATGTAGTACGTGTCGGTCAGGGCGCGCCCCGGATGGTTCGGCGGGAACCCAAGCGAGTCAAAGTTTTGCACCGTCGACACGACGGGGTTGTATTCGTTGTAGTGTCTGTACGTCGGCGGAGGAAAGTGTGACTCGATGATCTGGCGCGTGATACAGATGGGGTGGTCGCGCTGCAGATGAAGCCGTCGCGACGTCGCTTCCAGCACGTTCCGGGGCACGTTGAACCATTCTAGGTTTGTCTTGTACGTCTGGCCGCGAATCTCGACCGAGTATGGTTTTCTCCGAGGTTGTTTCGCGGCAGCTGCGGCGTGTCAGTGTGTGCGAAGCCATGTGCCGGAGAGACGAACCCGAAGACTGCCATCGTATTGGGCGAGGTTTTTGAAGCTCGCGCGGAGCTCTGAGGCGGGCGCAGCTTGTGCCCAAGCTGCACCCAGGGCGTATTCGTGTCAACAAGGCGGCCGCCATGGCTGATGTCGTTGCCGTGACGTGTGACGCGGAAGGAAAGCTTTGCAGAGAGCATCGAGACATGCCGCTACCCTATACCCGCGCTGTCGAACCAGCTGTATATTTTCTTGACGATTCGACAGCAATCAAGAAGGACCCCCATCTAATAATATTGTCGCGTTTCTGCATCATTTCGTCTGGCTCGTTTGATATATAATGACTCTCGCTTGTCGCTTGGGTGTGCGACGTCTTTACTCCCGTCCACGTTGAGTTGTCTCACAATTTGGACTCATCAAGTTACTACCACAGTTATCACAGTTATCGTGTCTACTGTATGTACACACGCACAAGGTAATACCGACCGAAGCCGAGCTTGAGACTCGCCTGAACACACAAGCAGTAATCTACCAACCAATCCACAGCATCAATCCATGCATGCGGCTTCACTCCGCCTCGTGTAAACAATGCGCAAGTCCCAATCGGGAAATGGCAACTCGAGCATTGACCGTGCACCAGGCAAAGGGCCCTACGTCACCGCCCTGCCGCGGTGTGGTTTTCTGCCGGTCGACGTCAATGCCGATCTTGCCCCCCCAAAAGGTACATTTGGATCCGTCACAAAATCTCACATCGTCGATAAGCGGGAAAAAAAAAGCGACGTCAAAGACAGCCGACTCGCGATTGCGCCTTGCGACCTCGACCGCGGACTTGAACAAGTCTTATCGAGCGGCCATTGAACGGTTACAGAGACGATCTGCGCCATTGACGCTGATCCGGCACCGCCGTCGCCGTGCAACGCGCCAGACCGGGGCCCCTGAGATGCCTCTGGAGCGGCCGCGCCTGACGAGATGATGGCAGCAGCAGCCGCCGGACCGGATGGCGTCGCGGCGCCGGCGCCCAGCTCCAAGCCCGCGGTGGACGGGGCACCGATGCAGGAGCGGCGCAAGAGCAGCAAGAGCAAGACCCCGGCGGTGCGGTATCCGTTTTGGTTTGGAGGCAGCGCCAGCAGCATGGCGGCCTGCGTCACGCACCCGCTCGATCTAGGTATGTCTGCCGTCCATCTTGACGCAGCATCTCGACTAACCGTGCGCAGTCAAGGTATAGGACCCCGTCTGTCCAGGCCAGGATTCGTCTGACAAAACCAGGTCCGGCTCCAGATGCGCCAGGGCAACGCGCCGCGGACCATGACGGGCACCTTTATGCACATCATCAGGAACGACGGCCCGCTGGCGCTGTACAACGGCATATCGGCGTCGCTGCTGCGGCAGCTGACGTACTCGACGGTGCGCTTCGGCATCTACGAGGAGCTCAAGGCGCGGTGGACGCAGCGGCACGGACAGCCGGACTCGTCGTCGCGCGCCGAGCCGTCCTTCCCCGTGCTGCTGGGCATGGCCGTCACGTCGGGCGGCTGGCTGCCCAACAGCAGCCGCGCCGCCGTCATGACGGCCGGCCAGCTCGCCACCTACGACACCTTCAAGCGCCTCCTCATCGACTACACGCCCCTCGGCGACACCCCGACCACCCACTTCTCGGCCTCCTTCCTCGCCGGCCTCGCCGCCGCCACGGCCACCAGTCCCATCGACGTCATCAAGACGCGCGTCATGTCCTCGACCCAGAACCACGGCGTCGTCCGCCTCGTCGGCGACATCTACAAGGCCGACGGCATCGGCTGGATGTTCAAGGGCTGGGTCCCTAGTTTTCTCAGGCTCGGGCCGTAAGTTCCCCTCTCCGAAAGCGATTCCTGGTCTATACTTACAGGCCCAGGCATACCATTTGCACGTTTGTTTTCCTCGAGATGCACCGCAAGGCATACAGAAGGGTCAAGGGGTTGGACGACAGGAAGCTGTGAGACAGCGGCCTACGAATACCAGGGTCGGGCGTTACACTAGACGGCGGTGCTTGCATGGAATCCACGGGCGTTTTGTCTTTAACTGATATTTGCAGCGCTGCATAATCCCGGCCAGCCTGATGCCACCATGACGACCCTTCATCACTGCCATGATGGTTGCCCGTATGGCGTCGTGCTGCCGTATCCTCCACCGTACGAGGTACCCCCTCCTCCGTATGCCGTGCCGCCTCCGCCGTACGCAGTCATGTTGCCGCCATACGGCGTCGTCGTTCCCTGATCCTGCCAGGGCGTCGTGCCTCCGTCCATGTTGAGATCGGGGCTCCGCGGCCCGTCAAAGTCTGCCTCTTCGCCACCGTATTTTCTCGGGTCGAGACCCTTGAGCAGGGCACCAATCTTTTGCTGCAGGGTCCTTATCCCTCCTTGGACAATCTGATCTGGTTCCATGGTCCCGGAAGTCTCGACTTCAAAATAGAAGCGCTCGGGCACGGCGTCGTAATTAAACGGCTCGCCCTCTTGCGGCGGCTCTTCCCATTCCGCATATTTGCTCTTGGGCCTGGTGCGCGTCAGCTTTCGTCTCTGGCGCGGACTCGATAAACCTACCATTCCTTTTCCGGATCTGTGTTATTCTCGAACCACAAGTCGAGATGGTGCAGCTTATTGTGAGGGTCGTACTCGAAACCGACGGCGGATGTCGGCATCCACTTGGCGTGCTCCTTGGCGATGCCCTTTTTCGCAATGCACGTAAGCTTGAGCTCCTGGTCTTTGCGAAGCTTGGCAATGAGGCAGCCGAGGCCATCGGGGTCATTGATGACGGGGCTGCCGACAGAGCTGGCGTGCCGGCCGTCGGCGACGAGATCGCGGGCGTACACCTTCATGATCTGATCGCTGGTGCACTTTGCGTGGAGGGTGAGGGAGACACTACACTGTTCGCAGTATTGTTCGCAGTCGCAGTCGCGCGAGTAGTTGAGCTCGTTGACGCCCTTTGAGTTGAGGGGAATGAGACCCAAGCGGTGCGCGATGAACTCGTCGGCCAGGACGGAGCTGTTGGTCTCAATCTCGACGAGGTCGATGGCGATGGTCGGGACTTCGGCCTGGATGACGCGGCGCAGCGAGTTGGCGAACGACAGGTTCGTCTTGGAGAGCTCAAAGTCGACGCGCGTGCTATCGGCCTGACGAGAGTCAGCACTGCTGGTCGCATCGTCAGTCTCTGCGCGCGCGACGCACCGCCGAAATCTTGACCTGGGGCTGCTCGGGCTCCCCGTCCATGACCATGGGATCGTAGTCCATGCCGTCCATCTTGGCCGCCGCTGCGACCGGAGTTATTGAGAGCGCGCAAAGGTCGAGAGGCTCATGCAGAAGCGCCTGCTAGTCGTGGCGATGTTGCTGGCGAGATGCTTTGCGAGATGCCGTCGGCGAGCACTTTCCAAGAGATGCGTTGCTCCTTCCAAAGTTGCAAGCAACAGGGACCCTTGCATGCCTTAGCGCGGGCGGCCTGTTATCGGACTACCGATAATCCGGCCTTATCTGATTGCAGATTCGCCGCTCTGGTGGAGGAGGGGTCCTGGAAAAAATTCCATCCCCAAGCAGCCATCATCACCAGCACCAGCAGCACCCACTCTCCGATGCGATAGCGCCCTCCCGCCGCAATGAAAGTCAAGGCCCTCAGCCGGCCCGTGTCGGCGTACCAGGCCGCGGGCTCCGACGTGGCCAAGCAGCCGCGCAACCTCGACTCGGCGCTGCACCCGTTTGAGCGGGCGCGCGAGTACCAGCGGGCCCTCAACGCCGTCAAACTCGAGCGAATGCACGCCGCGCCCTTTGTCGGCCAGCTGGGCCGGGGCCACGTCGACGGCGTCTACTCGATGGCCAAGGACCCCAACTCGCTGCAGCACGTGGCGAGCGGCAGCGGCGACGGCGTCGTCAAGGTCTGGGACCTGACGGACCGCGACGAGGCCTGGCACACGACGGCCCACGACAACATCGTCAAGGGCATGGACTGGACGCGCGACCGCAAGCTGCTGACGTGCGCCGCCGACCGCACCGTCGAGCGTCATCTCCGTCTACGACCTCGAGCGGCACACGGCCGCGCCCGAGGTGCTGCGGTGGCCGACGGCGACCGACACAATCACCCACGTCGCCTTCAACTACGTCGAGACGACGGTGCTCGCCTCGTGCTCGACGGACCGCTCCGTCGTCATCTACGACCTGCGCACCTCGACCCCCGTCACCAAGACGGTCCTCAGCTTCGCCACCAACCGCATCGCCTGGTCGCCCATGGAGGCCTTCAACATGGCCACGGCCTCCGAGGACCACAACGTCTACCTCTTTGACATGCGCCGCTTCGACCGCGCCCTCAACGTCCTCAAGGACCACGTCGCCGCCGTCATGGACGTCGAGTACTCCCCGACCGGCGAGGAGCTCGTCACCGCCTCGTGGGACCGCACCATCCGCCTCTGGAACCGCGACCGCGGCCACTCGCGCGACATTTACCACACCAAGCGCATGCAGCGCGTCATGGCCGCCCGCTGGACCCCGGACAGCAAGTACCTCCTCTCGGGCTCCGACGACGGCAACATCCGCGTCTGGCGCGCAAACGCCTCGGAGCGCCAGGCCGTCAAGTCGGCTCGCCACCGCCAGGCCCTCGAGTACAACAAGGCCCTCGTCGACCGCTTCGCCCACATGCCCGAGGTCCGCCGCATCAAGCGCCACCGGCACGTTCCCAAGGTCCTCAAAAAGGCCGGCGAGATCAAGGCCGACGAGATCAAGAGCATCAAGCGCCGCGAGGAGAACGAGCGCAAGCACTCCAAGAAGCAGTTCGAGAAGCGAAAGAGCGAGCGCGAAAAGATGGTGCTCGCGAGGGAAAAGTAGATATCTTTGGCGGGCGCACAAGCCCCTCTTTGACGGTCTCTGGCATGGCACGGCGTTTGGCGATCTGGGGGTTCCGACTTTTGGTGACTACAAAGTGCATTTTCACTTATGCTTGGACGGATGGATTGAAAATAGAATATTCAGTTTGCTAGCATGCTTGTCCTCTAGGGATCCTCGTACATGATTTTCACTGCCGCTCGTCCCGCGTCCGTTTACAAACTCCAAGTCAAGGCTTGGGCAAGCAAACCCCAACCAAACGCCAAGTCAACCCACGGTAATGTACAACACCATTTTTGCTTCGACCCAAGGATGCCAGTTGGCTCTGCGCCAGGTCGGGTATTGTGAAATCAAGTCATCCTGCCTGCCCAAGAAACGCTTCGTTATTGTTGTCATCATTTCCCATCTTATGCATTGTCATGCATCTTGTTGTTTTACACGCCCGGTTGCTCGGGCCTTATTTTACTCAGACGCTTCCGCGCGCCGCTTTCTGCGGCTTGTAATGGGGCAGCTCGTCGAACCAACCCCGGGCCTCGTCGTACTTGTAAGCGTGAAAGGCGATGCCGTACGGCTTGGGCTCGATGGAGTAGAGCATGCCGAGCGGCACATCCATGTCGGTAATGTCGTCTCGAGTAAGATCCATAAAGTAGGCCATGAGCACACGGCACACGGACCGGTGCCCGATGATGAGGAGGTGGTCAGTGATACGCTCAATCTCTCGTACCATGTCGCGCAGGCGGCTGATGACCTGCAAGTATCCTTCGCCACCGACTCCGGGGTAAATGTAGTTGAGCTTATCCTCGGATCGCTTCTGGAACTCCTCTGGGTATTTTGACGCAATCTCCTTGTACGTCATGCCCTCAAACTGGCCAGAATTCAGCTCGTTGAGCATTTCCCAGTTCTTGACATCGTAGTCGTCGTCGACATCAAAGTATTCCGCCGTCTCGACGCTTCGCTGCAGCATCGAAGTCCATACGCAGAAGTTCTTCTCGTCCAATTCTCGGTTCATGTCGGGGTACGGTGGCGTGTTGTCGCCAGGCAATGGCGGGAACGAAGCCTGGGCCATTTTGCTCTTTTGCTCCATCAGCCACTCCTTGCGCTTCTGCGTGATGAAGCGATAGAGAGCCTGGCCGTAGCAGTGGCCTCTTTCCGTCAGCGGGGAGTCGCCGCCCAGTTTTCCCAGCTCGTTGTCGACGCTCTGCCCATGTCGCGTGATCCAAATCTGGCGCGGAGCCAGGTTGAAGCTCGAAAGATAGGTGCTGATGCCACCGCTGAGGAAGCCCTTGAGGCGGTGCTGCACCAGTTTGCGGCCGACATCCACCATCTAACAAAAGTCAGCATGCTTCAGATGAGGAAGTCGAGGAAGGAACATACCTGAATGTATTGCATATCATTGTCTTCCTCGTAGTCCCCGAGCGGCTCGTAGGCACTCGCATACGCCTCCACCCGATTTTTGAAATCCGCGAGCGACTTGTGAGGGTCCTTGTCGCGGTAATCGGGCCCGGAGAGCTTCAGGCGCATGTTTGCCTCGAGCAAATTCTGATCTCTGCAGATGCTCTCGATGAAGAGAATGCCTAGCTTGGGTTCGCGGTCCCTGATACGGTCCACAATGTGCTGCCTCCGCTTGATGGTGCTGTTGGTGGCATCGAGAATGCCGACTGCGCCGCCCTGGTTGAGCAGATAGTCGAGGAGCTCGTCAAGGGTCTCCATGGCGACCTGCTCTCGCAGAGCCGATGCCCTTTCGTTCTTTGGGTCGAAGAACTTTGCTGACTGATCCTTGTCCTCGTCTTGTCCCTTGGCGCTATCGAGGTTGAGGAGTGTGGGTTCGATGCAGTCGAGTTTGAGGGAGCCATTGGGCGCAGGCATGCCGTTGAGGAGAATGGTGGCGGCCTGCACGGGCGGATCAAGACAATCGGGTTCGGGCGCCAGTTGAGGCTTGGCCGACACCTTGATTCCAGCTGCGTTTCGACGGCGGTTGCCGACGTTGAAGATGCGCGAGTCGTGCTGCTGCCACGAAAGATAGCGTTGCAGCTTCTTGGTAATGTACGACTTGCCGCGAGCGGGCAGGCCGACCATGACAATGACGAGCTTCGCCGCCACATCGCGCTGCGGTATCCGGCCGTCGGGAGAGACTCGGGATCGGGTCATGCCCGGGATGTTGAGGGTGGTGGCGTGGGGCCGGACTCGAGGAGTTTGACTGCCTGAATTTTGGCGCTGCGGAGGACTGGACGCCAATACAGTCAGCATCGCAATCTAGGGAGCGGGCGCGGACCGGAGCGACAAGACTTACATGCGCGGCGAGCTCGGAGCAGTCGAGTTGACGCTTTGCGACAGAGGAGGCGTGTCGGTCAAGTCCTTCATGATGCGTATGGCCTGAGCCATAGCCGGGATTGGAACGGGGCAGGACACGGAGGGTCCATGACGGGCGGCGGCGGGCGGGAGGACGGCGAGCGACTGTTCGGACTCGGCGGCGATGGGAGAGATGGACCGTGGCGACGACGAAAGCAGAGTGTTTTGCATGACAAGCTTGGCCAAGGCAGACTGTTTGGCTTGCTTGGGACCCGCGTCTGGAAGAGGGGCAGAAGAATTAAAATGTCAGCAAGAAAGTCGGTCCCTGGCGAGAAGCAAAGACGCCCAAGATGACGTAAGGTGAGACGTGGTGATGATTGTGTATTTTGAAGCAAGTGAGATGAGATGGGTAGAATTGGGGGAGGGGGGCGCAAGATGGCAGGTTAATGGGCAGAAGGGCCAAGAGGCCGCGGGAATTGGGAGAAGGAAGGGGAGAAAAAAAAGTTGGATTCTGCACTGGGTAGCGTACCTTGGCGGGGTATGACGACGGCCGAAGGCATTTGGTGCTGCGTGGCACTCGATGCGACTGGGCGTGTGTCGTGGCCTGCAGACGGCAGCTGTACTGTAGGTACCTTGGGGGTACTCGGGCTGGTACTTCGTCCAGGCAGCTTGTCGGCCTTGGTATGGGCAGGCAGGCAGGCAGTTGAGCTGTGCTGGCCCAACTTGAAGCTCGTGGGGCGAGTGACTGCACTGGTTGGCTGTCGCTGGAAGCCAGAGGAGGGGCGCGCTAGAGGGTGCTGTGGGTTCGGGTGATGCCCGCGGCTGCAGGCTGCAGGGTTCGCTGCTGACTCGCTGCAGTGCCCTGCCGTGCGCAGAAATGGAGGGCCGGGTCTGGCCGATCGGGGCCTTGTACCGATTGGGTCAACGCTTGCAGCAAGTCAGAAGTCCACCAAGACACACGCACACGGGTCGTTGACGAGCTGGTCGGCGAATTTGGATGTTGTCGAGCCGTGTGCGGGTGAATGCGGGTGAGAGCTGGCGAGAGCTGGCGAAGGCCGGTGAAGGCCGGTAAGGCGACGTCGTGAAGCGCAATCCTGAAGAGAGGTCGTGATTCGAGGTCGCGTCGAGATGGCGTAGCAAGAGTCGTAGATAGCGATGAAGAATCGGGACGAGCAATCAGAGGGTTCAACGTAGTATTTGTAGGGCAGGCGACAGCAAGGACTCGAGATTAACGCAAGATAGGGCTGGCTTGGCTTGACGGAGAAAAAGGCAAAGCAAAGGAAGCGAGCGCAAAATCGACCCAGGTGGCTTGCGAGAGAAAACGCTGTTTAAGGAGGTCAAGCAATCAAGGACGCCGAGAGGATAAGGAATGACGATAAAGAAGAAGACTGAGAGAACAGAGTTCGTCTCTCTCTCCTCCTTGGTTGGTGGCGCTGTCGGCCGGGAGCTTGATAGCATTCAGGAAAGCCAAAGGTATACGGCAGCAGAGTCTTGCTGTTTCAAGCTTCTTCTCTGCCTGGCCGTGGCTGCCGCGGCGCGCATGCGATTGACTTTGTGCACCGCGTGAGCGAACGCCTAGACAAACTTGCATGAAGCCATCAGCGGCAGGAGGAGGAGCATGTGCCACGGACAAGGGGGGGTCGAATTCTGCAATGGATTGATGATACCTTGGGTAAGGTAAGCTGGCGCTGCGGTCGGCTGTTGATTAAAAGGAAAAAAAAAGGCTTGTTCAACAAGTCGGATGCCAGATGCGGTTCTCGATACACGAGGTGAGTCAAAGCAGGCCGGCGATTGGGGGATGTAACTTTTCTGGTAGCACCATGTATCTGCCAAGACGGCATGGCTCTCGACGAGGGCAAGCCGTTTCGACGGCAGATACGAAGCACCGTGGCGGTACATGCACATCCATCCATTCAACAAAAAACGACCCTGGAGAACCTGGAGAATGGCGGGGAACGACACAGGAGAGGGGCACAATAGGTACCCTACGTACCTGTGCGTACTGCACGACTCTGCTCGCGTTTGAAAAGGGTCTCGGGTGAACCACTCCTGCACCGTCGCCCACGCGGAGGTACCGCCCGGGTACGCCGAGTACAGGTCAAGCAGCCTCCGCCATGTGCGCTAGCCGCCGCAGCCCAGCTTCAAGGGGATGAGGTGCACTGGAAAGGGGTGGGGGACGCGGAGGGAGAACTTGCGAAGGGAGGGGGCCACTGGAAGCTCTTGGCCAGCAAACTCGCAAGCGTCGGCGTGGCCTAGCGAGGTTTCCGCCGGCGTCGGAGGCCTGTACCGAGCTGCCCCCGAGCCGCGGACCAGCCAGGCCCTCCCTGACCTAGCTCGTCTGCAGACTGCGTGGAATGTCGCGGCCGTCGGCTTATCAGATGGGGGGGCCCTTGGTCGCTGTTGGTCTTGTCGACGTTTCAATGCCCAAGCCCGTCTGCAAAAGGGTGGACTCGTTCTCTCTTTTGGCGTCGCTGTCGATGGCGGTGGTTGTGCGCACGAGCACACCCCAACTCTTCAGCAGCCCCCCAAAAACCACGCTCTGGCTCTGCAACAGTCTCGCCTGGCGCCATCTGACGTCCCAATGTATCGCCCACGTTGATCCTGTCGACTCCATGATTCGATTGTCCGTGACCGAAAGGGAGGGGGCCCTTCCGCTTGCCTGTCCCATGTGTTGCCTATCGGAGCCCCAGGCTGCAACGGAGCCTCACTCAAGCGCAATGCATAGTCATGTTGACGGCGACGTGCATCATCTGGGGCGAGGGAAAACGAGCCCTCCCCTACGAGCCCTAGCACTGCTGGCAGCCATCCCGCGACTCCTCTAGGCGTGTCAAGTCGGACAAGAGTTCGCAGCGCACTGGCTGACGCTGTGCACCCACGCCCGAAAGATGCCCGGCATTTCAAAAGATAAGCCATCGCCGGTGGATCTCGTCTTTCATTTCCCACGCTGCTTTGCTTTTGCCCAAAAAGTGACTTGGCGCATCCTCCGCTTCGCCAAGGCTCCGATATCGCCGTGAGCATTCCGCTGTATCGCCCCTCTCGAGTCTCCACGTGCCGACATCCCTGGCGTGCACCGCAGACGCGATCAGCACTTTAAAGGGCGTCCCAGGCCCTGTCCGACCTACTGTAGTGTAGGCAGCTAAAGTAGGGACAAGCCTCGCACAAAGACAGAGTAACTTTGCCTTCTGTACTTTGTAGCTTCTGCCCCGTTGATCTGTTCCCGTTTAAATTTCGAGTCGACATTCTGGTACGACGCGGGGGAACGCGCCGAGCACCCCGGATATGCGACGCTGCGCGACCCCGCGCCATCCATCGCTACTTTACTAGTACCCTACGGGCAGCACTGCAACTTACATGGCGGCCGCGAAAAAACTGAGACCGTTGTTCCTCAACAGAACACCTGGCACCGCGACGAGACACTTGTGCCATGCTTAAATTGACCGCCTCGTCTATCAATCAATTGTCTGCGGACCGTCTACCGGTACCGATTACCACGCTCGTTGTTTCATCCCATGTAGATAGGGCCAAGCGTCACCAGAGACACGCCATTTCGGCTCCAGACTCGCCAGCTCCCGTCTGTCTCTGTCAGCTTGCTGACCGTGCTCTTTGTGCTCCCGTCTCTCTCAAGACTCCCAGCCTCGCTGTCCCCCGGGTCGTGACGAGTAAGACACGGCCCTTGTTGGAAGACGCCCCTGCTCCCGTCAGGCCCGGCAAGGTCCTGTCAGACGCAATCTTGATTAGGCAGCACCCCAACTGTCCTGGCTCACGTCTCGGGTACTCGCACAACTGCAACTACACAACCCGTCGAGATGGTGTGCATGGGACTCGAGAATGGTCTGATTTCTCGATTCGTTGGCTCGACGCGCGTGCCGGATCCCTGCGGAGCATCTCCGCCGCGCCCTGCCTACGCCGTTCCGGGTCAACCATGCTGCACGCAGAGATGTCCGCACCGCGTCGCTGAGCGGCACACGACGAGCAAACAGTCTCCCGCGCACGCAGTGGTTTTCCGCGTTACCCCGGCCCGCTGAGCGCCGCGTCCCGGACGGGAATCAGCAGGCGCCGTCGAGCTTGGGCCAGGACGGGCGAGACATGCAAATCGTTGACGCCCTTGCGTTGGCTGCGCTCGACTCGCCAAGTCCCGGATACAGGGCCCCTACTCACGTCTCCCACGAGGACTTGCGATGCAGCGCGTAGATACAATGACGAGATGCATCACAAAAGCATATGGCACCTCAACGCCGCTCAAAGCAGCCTCATGCAAGGTGCTGTTGGGGTAAGCTCTGCAGAGGCATGGCCACGGGAACCAGAAGCGTAATTTTGCGATGCACAAGTTTCAAAGCAGAGTCAAGACGGGTCATGGACTCTCATGGCCATCCGAATCGGGCTATACTGTAGTCTCCCTGCCGTGAACCACACATCTCCGGAACCGTGGGCCATTGGTTCTATTGCCTCGCCATTTGCCGTCGTTATATCTTCGAACTGCACGTGCACGGCACTGGCTGGCACTTGGGATGACGGATCCACTGCTTCCGGCTTCCAGAAAAGCGCCAGCGTGTGGCTCATGCCTTGGTCCAGCCACATGGCTGTCCCAAAACGGGCAAGCCTGGCAAACGGCATTTTGAACTCGTCGACATTGACAAGGACCAGAAGCAACCTTTTCCCAGACGACAACGAAGACGATACCTTTTTGCGTTTTGCAGAAGCGGCGCCGAAATTACAGAATCTCGAATCTGTCAGCTAGCCTTTACACTTGCCCTTCATCAGACGTTGCCAGCTGCCACACAAGTCGACTTATTTCTCATTCTCGATCACGCTCACTCTGCTCACTCATCCGCTGTGCAGAGTCACCAAACATCAACGATACTCTATTGTGCTCTTGAATCTTGTTCAACTGGCGACAAATCACGCTTTCATTTCAATACCATCTCCGATAGAGGATTCACGCCCAAAGAAGACTCGACGTCGCCTCGGTCCGTCTCACCGACTAAGACGCGTGGCTGAACCTGCCGTCAAGTGTCCGTCGCAGCTTCCCTCACTGCTCGCACCTTCTTCAGATTAGGAGCAGCTCAAGCCTTGGCTCATTCAGGCTGCCGTCCAAGGCCCTACCTACCCAAAATACTGAGCCCTCGCGCTCTGCCGTCAGAAATCGGCTCAGAACCCTCACCCTCGCTCCCCGCTTCCCTGTTCCTTCATTTTCCATCCCTTCATCGCCAAACCAGCACCTCAGATTCTTGGTTACATTGCCAACCGGTACTCTTGTCGCTTCGGCTTGCTTTTCATATCCCTCGAGCTTCGCCGTCGCACGTCTTTGCCCATCTCAATAGACGCTGCATACCTTTCGACTTCCTGGTAGCTCGTCGCTCGCATCACGATGGCGCACGTTGCCCGGCGGAGTCCACCGGAACACTCCATAAACCAGACATCAGCCGGAATCAAGGAGAATGGCGAAGACGTCACCGACATGGCCCCTTCCGACGCAGCCCTCGGAGGCGAACCCACAGTTAATCAAGGCGTCATCTCGAATCCCTTGATCGATGATCTCAAAGAGACTCATCTCCGTCGAGGTGTACTGATTCCACTCAAGACGACCCAAGAGGTTCGTCAGGACCATACAATCGTCCAGGCCTACATCACCAGAGCCCCGACGAAATCGGCCAACGATGTCATTATGTATGCTTGCGCTTGTTATTCTCCTCGGCTCGTCCCCGTTGCTGAGATGGTCTAACCCGTAGTTCGCAGGGCCTTGCGTGCTTTACGACCTGAGGGTAGCGCTAATCCCCTACCCCATCTTCGTACTTGCGCCAAGCCGAACGATCTCCCCGCGCACATTAAGACGCAGTTGATGAACGACTCGGCGGCTGGTCGCCAGATTCACACGACCAAGTCCAACTGGATCTACATTATTGCGGGAGAAGCCAAGGACATTACCCAGGAGGATGTGATGCAGATTCTGTCCAAGATTGATGGACTCGAGGACGACATGTTTGTCGCGCGGATCCCCATTCCCCTCTTGGCGCCGACCTCCCAGGTACAAGCGGCCATGTGGTCATCGCAGTTTTGGCCGACTGTATATCGGAAAAATAACCCACTTGGTCCCCATCCTAGCATGGTGGGACGAGGCACCGACGACATCAAGGATGACGCCTCGGTTTGGATGGCTCTGGCACACCGCGTGGCGCTCCAGGCAAAGAAGACGGGGATAGGCGAAGCCATGGGCGCCGTGATTGTACAGCGAACAGAAAGAGGTGCCGAGCTGGTCGGGCTCGCAGGGGATGCGCGGCGGTATCAAGAGTCCGGACCGGCAATACCCCTCAACACCATGACGCACTGCGTAATGCGTGCCATTAGCATGGTTGCACAAAAACTCGTCCGGCACGAATTGCGATCTCGCGGACTCGACTTTGTCAAGCCGAACCTCGAGTACGATGCGTTCCAGGATCGGCCGCTCATGGAGATGGAGCGCGTGTGCTTTGCTCAGGAGCACCCCAACAAGGACGGGTACCTGTGTCACGGGCTGGAGTTGTACGTGACACACGAGCCTTGCGTGGCGTGCTCGATGGGCATACTGCACTCGCGGATGGGCAAGGTCACGTTTTGCAACCACATGCCTCGTACCGGAGGCTTGAGCTCGGATGATCGTCCCGACGGAGGTGGAAGAGGGCTGGGACTATTTTGGCGGCGAGAGCTCAACTGGAGCTTGCTTGCGTGGGAGTGGGAGCGCGAGGGCGTGCCCGACCTGCCGTTTGTCGACCCGGCCTCTCACGTTTAGGATTACCACCTCCCAGGTCTCGGCGAGACTCACTGGGCCGGGCCGTCGAATACATGGGCCCGCAAGTGGAACGCGCGGCAATGCGCCGTATGTTCAGCCTCGTTGCATTACTTTACAAGGAGAGCAGCTGCCGAAGTTTGTGTTGGTGGACTGCACCCCTGGGCGGGCGCTCAAGGAAGAAGCAGATGTATCATGACTTTTGACGTCTTTTGCTGCACAACCAGTGCTTCGTTTGTTGGAGGAGCAATAGAGGGTTTAGATAGTCCTCTGAGCTTTGATGGAGGCAGGGACGAGCAGTCCTTCTTTACATGTAATCCGGACGGATATCTGAAGGCGAGGCGAAGGGCTAGCATTGGCATTGGAGTCAGAAAATGGCATTGCATCACGAGTGAGGTTCTTGTTTCTAGCTGTGGCGGGCGCCGCCATTGTACCTCGTCGTACGTAGCGCATGTCGGCCACCAGACCCTGAAGATCTGCCTTGGGAGCATGACGGACCCTCTCTTTGGAAAGTGAAATTCAGGGTCCTGCAGCCCCCTGGGGCCGCCCAACGATTTGCGAGACTATGGAAAACGGACTCGCTGGGCAGATTGTAGAGAAGTGTAAAGCCGTCATCGCGTAGGGCCCTCGACATGGGAGGAATGCCGACAAAAGTTCAAGCAGAAAAGGGGGGGGGGTCCCCAATTGATTGAAGTGGAGTGGTTAACTTAGAAGGATGAGGAGGGGGGGAGATGCACACCAGGCAGAGAGAGCAACAGGACCCCTGAGCCCTGGGGTGCGTGGTTGGCCCCCCCCTATGTGTGCGTGGCGCGGCATACCTAGGCCCCCAAAGTACCTGTAGTCTCTTTCTGCTCTACTCCTCTCTTCTCTCTCTTCTCCCTCAGATTTTCATTCATCATCCCCCCCTCCTCTTCTTACTCCCCCCCTCACTCGTTGACCTCTTTTGCACAATCCAGCCGCATTCTGGTGCAAAATCATTTGCAGTTTCGTCACGTACCGCCGCCTGCTCTCGTCATTGCTGTCACAGCATCGGGCTTTATATACAGCACAGACGGCTACTGGCCAGCTCTGGGCCTTCGAAGGGAGGGGAAAAAAAGAAGGTACCGTCGCATTCTCAGCTGCAGCGGCTGTTCAAGGACGGAGAAAACCTGTTCTTGCTCGGCAAGTGAGCTCGAGGCGTCAAGGCAGGCCTGGGACATCGGCTTCCCCTTGACGTGGGTGCTCGGCTGGTTTTCCAAACGTCGGTTGGCGTGGTGTCGGATCTGCCTTGCAGCTCGGCGCAGCGGCAACTTGCACGCGGACGGATAGGCAAGATAGGAGTAGGCAAGGTCGCTGTCGTGGCTAAGCTGCCCAGCCGACAGCTCCACCGCCTGGCCGCCGCCGGCAGCAACAGCAGCAACAGCAGCAGCAGCAGCAGCAGCAGCATCATCATACGCAGTGCCACGGTCGCCGTTGCAGCGGCTGCGTTGATTCCCCGCGCAGCGCCGAGATTGGCGCGAGGCCATGCGCCGGGCCCAAACATTGCACCTTTGCACCTCATCACATCCGTCATCACCCGAGGCGCCGACACAGTCGCCCCGGCCTTCATGATGAATAAGAAGCGCTCTGCCCCGGCCGCCGCGGCTCCCGCGTCGGCCCCGAAGAAGAGGCGCACCGAAAACATGCAAAAGTTCTATGCCGTCAAGGCCGGCTTCAAGCCAGGCGTTTACCTGACGTACCCCGAGTGCCAGAAACAGACGGCGGGGTTCAAGGGCGCCGTCTGTGAGTAAAACGTTTGCCAAGGGAGAAATGCCCGACTAACACGCCATGCAGTCAAGTCCTTTGTCTCGAGGGAAGACGCCGAAGCCTTTGCGGCGGGCAAGAAGGTGGCGGCGGACTCGAGCGAGCCCGAAAAATTCTATGCCGTCGCCGTCGGCAGCCCGACGGGCATTTACACGGACTGGAACGACGCCGCGGCCGCCATCAAGGGCGTCAAGGGGCCCAAGTACCGGCGGTTCGCGACGCGCGACGAGGCCGTCGCCTACATCAAGCAGTTCGGCAACAAGGAGGCCGTCGAGGCCCTCGGGGAGACGGTCGCCGAGCCCACCTTTGAGCTGGCCATTGACGCCAGGCCGAGCAAGAAGAAGGACGTGGCGCTGCCGCAGATGACGGGCGACGTGCTGCGCGTCTACACGGACGGCAGCAGCCTGGCCAACGGCAAGGCCGGGTCGCGGGCGGGCGTGGGCGTCTACTTTGGCGACGGCGACCCGCGCAACGTGTCGGAGCGTCTCGAGGGCGACCCGCAGACGAACCAGCGAGCCGAGCTCATGGCCATGCTGCGGGCTCTCGAGATTGCGCCCGACTACCAGACGGTCCAGATTGTCAGCGACAGCCAGTACTCCATCAACTGTGTTACCCAGTGGGCGGCCGCCTGGAAGGTGCGCGACTGGATGACGGCCACTGGCGAAAAGGTCAAGAACCAGGACATAATCCGCGCCCTCCTCGCGCGCATCGAGGAGCGCGCAAAGGTCGGCGGCGAAACGTACTTTCAGTGGGTAAAGGGCCACGCCTCGGACCGCGGAAACGTCGCCGCCGACCGCCTGGCCGTCCGGGGGGCCAAGATTGGTTTCGCGTGATGCAAGCAGCAAGGAGCTGGCCGTGACCTTTTGAGAGGAGGCCAAGAGGCAGACGGAGGATGATGGTTTTATCGGCGTGGTGATGGGGGACAAAGATTGGTGATGCTCGCGACTGCCACCACACCTAGAGGGAGGGCAAGACAAAGAGGGACAGAGAGTTTTGGTCAGTCGTCGAAGACGAGGAAGCTTGATGTTTGACGGGCGTTTAGGCCGACATGTGGCAACGGCCAGGGGAGAGGAGGAGCGGAGGAGAGGGGGCGTCACCGTTCTGATGTGCAGCCCGCGGCGCGTCCCGGCTCGGGCCGGCCTTGGGCATTTGTTTCTGCGACGATACCAATTTTGTTGACGCACATTGAATGCAAGCAATGACGACGTTGTATCCGTATCCGTCGTTTCCCGCCTCGTCCCCGCTGGCATGTTGATCATGGTGTCGAGGGGGCACCGTGACTTGTGCTCACGCGCTCCGTTTCGACGCTACAGCTTGCCTGGTCCATGTGCAGAGAGCACGCACCGACGGCAACGGCAGGGACCTTTGCCGCGTGCTTTGCGAATCTCGAGTCGTACGTAGGGTAACGCAGCAAACCCCGTCTTGGGGTGCGTCGAGTAGAAATGGGACGCGGGCATCGAGGCAAGCGCACGCGGCATGCGGTGCGACGACGAGGTCTGCGGGCGCGCGCGCTCTGATACGGGGGGCCCTTTGCTCTGTCCCCCGCCGCACTCATTTATCTGTAATGCGTGAATGATGAAGGGGACTCGTCAGCGATGGAGGCCTGCTTGCGGTGCTGGTGCAGGTGCGCGCGCGCGAGGGGCTTGGGCAGGGACCTGGTGGAGAGAGTCAAGGGGCGAAGAGCCGTTGGGTTCAAGGCAAGGCCCAAATCCGTGCTTGCCGGTTCCCCGCGTCCCCGGTTTGCCGGTGCCGGTGCCGGTCCGGGGCCCCACTCCGCTTTCCGTCCTGCCGCCCGACACACGTACCGAGTTCAAGTACGATTGCTGTGTACCGACGGCATGTAGGTTAGGTATCCAAGGCCATGAAGGGTGCAGCGCAAACCCGGCAACTCGCCGCACATGCTCTCCCGTGAAACATGAGCAGCGGCAGGCCAGAGGAGACCCCTGCTGTCCCTCCTGTTCTCCCCGCTCCCGCTCGACTGCGCAATCTACGGTTTGTAATAACTGACTGCGTGCCGTGGCCCCCTTCGACTCTGCTGTACTCGGTACAGTGCACATGTACGAGCAACACCATCGGGTAGTCTCTCGCCTCGCCGGCGCGGCCGCACGTGGAGGGGAAAGAAGGGTGACTGCGGCCCCATGTATCACCGGGGGGAGGAGGGACCAGATGCCTCGGCCGGCCGGCTCCCGAGCCTGAACCAAGCGCGGTGCCGGGAGGAAAGGGAAAGGGAACGTGCGCCAGGGCGGGCCGGTGCAGAAATAACAGTCGGGCGTCTCGGGGACAGTGGAAAGTTCGAAACGAGCAGCCCGCAGCCCGCAGCCAAGAATCGCCTTGTGCATGCTCGGCAGCGCGAGTTGGCGGGCCGGCCGCCTTTGTGCGCCGTCGCATCGTGGCGATAGCAGTCGTCCTCGCCTGCCTACCAATCCGACGCGCCATGGCATGGCATGGGCAAAGGGAGAGGACTCGTTTGCGTTTGGACGTCTCATAGAGGGAAGGGGGGGGGGGATCACGCCCCTCGGTCGGATGTCCCAGCCAGAGATGGCCCGTCAAACGCGCACATGACCCCCCCCCTCGGCCCTCCGCCATCCACTTACAGCCACAGGCCACCCCATGGACCCTCTGTCATCTCGTCGTCTCGTCTTATTGTAAAAAGGGTGCCTGGCCTCTCCCCAGCGCCGTCGTCGACCTATCCGTCATCAAGATCCAGAGCAAAGGCGCCTTCGCCTCTGTCTCACATCCAATCGCTCGAGAGACCCGACTCGACGTCGTCCTCCTCGAGCCTCGACCTCCCCCCCGAGCCGACAGCGAACCCCCGTGCGAGGTCGGCCACAGGCGTCTGAAATGAAGACGTCCGCCTCGTCGCCCCGAGCCAGCGTTCCCGCCCGACGTTGCCCAGCCTGCTAACGTCTCCCGACGCCGTCATGGCCAATTCGCTGTGGGCGGTTCCGCTTCAGCTGTCCAACTTCAACGTCACCCTGGCCCTCCTCGGTGGCTTCGTCTCGCTCTTTGGACTCGTCTCCTTCCTCATCAAGGAGCACTTTTACCTCTCCGAGGCCCGTGAGTCTCTGCCCCCCTTTCACCTGGCTGCTCTGAGCCGCCCGCACGCAAAGGGCCGCCCAGCAGGGTGCTGACCGACTCGAGTGATATCGCTGCTCGTCGGCGTCGCCTTCGGACCGCGGGGCGCAAACTTCATCCGACCCAAGGACTATGCCGAGTGCCGCTGGGATGGCGTGTCCGAGGCCGAGTGTCGGGACAACCTCAACGACATCACCCTCAACTTCTCGCGCCTCGTCCTCGGCGTCCAGCTTGTCCTGGCGGGCGTCCAGCTGCCGAGCAGATATCTGGTGACCGAGTGCAAATCCTTGCTCCTGCTCATCGGACCTGGCATGACGTGCATGTGGCTGGCGGCGGCCCGGGAGCCTCATCGTCTGGCTCGTCGTCGGCACCCCCAGCTTCCTCCAGGCCCTCGCCGTGGGCGCCTGCGTCACACCCACGGACCCCGTCCTGTCCGCCGTCATCGTCAAGGGCAAGTTTGCCGACCAAAACATCCCAAAAGACCTACAGGACCTCATCGTCGCCGAGTCAGGCACCAATGACGGCCTAGGCTACCCCTTCCTCTTCTTTGCCCTATACCTCATCAAGTTCTTGGGGCCTGGCGCGACTTCTGGAGGTGCGAGTGACGCCATGGGCCTATGGTTCGCCTTGACCTGGTCCTACATCATACTTCTTAGCATCGTCTACGGCGCCGTCGTGGGCTTCTTGGGGCGCGAACTACTTCATTGGGCCGAGAGGCGCAACTACGTCGACCGCGAGAGCTTCCTCGTCTTCTCTATAGCCTTAGCACTCTTCGTCACCGGCACATGCGGTCTCATTGGCACCGACGACGTACTCGCTTGCTTCATTGCCGGCAATACCTTTACTTGGGACGACTGGTTCCGCGTGCAGACCAAGGACGACTCGCTGCAGCCGACAATGGACATGCTGCTCAACGTCACCATATTCCTGTGGTACGGCGCCTCGCTGCCCTGGGACGCATTCAGCGCCAACTCTGTGCCTCACTTGTCCAGCTGGCGCCTAATAGTGCTCGGCGTCCTGGTGCTCCTCCTTCGGCGGCTGCCCTGGGTCTATGGCATGCATCGATGGATTCATCAGATCCGCGGAGCGCGCCAGGCCGTCTTTGTTGGTTTCTTTGGTCCCATTGGAGTCTCGGCAGTTTTTTACCTCTTCATTAGTCTCGAGTTCATCGAGAAGCATTTGAGTGTCGACGGCATTGCTAGGAGTGATGTTGAACACCTTGGCGAAACCATTCGGGTTGTGGTTTGGTTCCTCGTCGTCTGCAGCGTGGTAAGTATGTCTAGGTACGGTAGTCCGCTTGTCTAACATGATCTAGGTTGTCCATGGACTCAGCATACCATTGGGCAAGCTTGGCTATCTTGCGCCCAAAACATTCGCCTTTGTCCGTACCGAGAGCATCAGCCGACAACACCTCATGGGCAAGACCCGCGTAAAAGTCCCGACTTGGAGGAAGTGGCTTCGCCTCGGAGACCCGGATATCCAGTCGGCTTTGACCCAGGACACAGTTTGTGACGAGTCGCCCATAGTGGCCTGGCCGGGCAATCTCGGCCGCGACACGCCGTCTCGAGCTTCTGGAAGCCCTCCATCATATGGGTCCATCACCTAGGTAGATGCCTCGGGCCATGAATTTGCGCATCCGGGATGGATGGGTCGGGATGCATACTGCCGCTGGATCCGGACTGGCCGGATAGGCTATTGGGATGATTCGGAGACTTCGATTGCCGGTTGATTGATTCCCTTGCATGTAGGTGGCGGGAGGGTGTGAAGAAGGCATGGCACAACGGCTTGGATTCGATGAGTTTTGGAGGCATGGCAATTGGAGCTAATCAAGACTGACGGGTGCCGATTATGGTGTCGGACCGAGCTGGCTGCAGGTGCCCAGGAGCGCCAATACGGACGCGCCGATAGTCCTTTTCTGGAGCCATCAAGATGCATCAAGATGGGTGCACAACACGTCGGTCCTTTGGATGCAAATTTTCAACGGTTGTGGTGTGAAGGCTCGCGATATGACGTGCAGCCTTGCTAGATCAGACATATCTACACGTTTCTGGCCAATGATCGAATCTCTCACTGTGCTAAGTTGTAAGTTATACATCCATGCTGAAACGATGCTTTGCCGCACTTCTTGCAGACCTCGCGTAGTGATTCTCGCCTTGGCCTTGACCGGTGCGAGCACGATTGATCCAAACGGTTAGCGGATATCGGCTGCTCACGTCCAACATTCGCGGCATTTCGTCCGTCATTGGACCGCTCCACAACCCGTGGCGAAAGAACACGGTGGCCGTAATATTGTCTGGAAGTGTCATGGTCAAGCCTCGTGCTCATGACCATGTAGGTACCAAGAAAATAGCCGTCTGTCCTAGGCTAGCAGCATCTCCTCGGAAAACGTTTCTCTTGGTGGGCTATTGTGGCAGTGTCAAGCCTCTGTCCAGCTACGCTCTAGTGACGAAATGCTTGCATGTAGCCAGGACGCCGAAGGGCACGTTGGGCACTGTTTTCTAACCAGGCGACAGCACGATCGAAAAGCGGCCCGGAAAGGGATCGATACTTGCTGGATTGGTAAAAAAAACAACACGGCGCGGCAGCCGTAAGCCGACTTTCCCGACAATGGCTAATGGAGCCTGCGCAAAGAACAGGAAGCTCTGCATTCGCCCTCGTGTTCATACCATGGCCTCCATTTCCGACGTCGACGTGGTCCGCAGGAAGCCAGAGAAAAGGCTCAGTTCAAGTATCTTTGGTCCCTCCACACGTTGCCTGACCATACTGGAGCCTAGGAGGCGGCGCGGTGCCTGCGCCATGCAGGGCGGGAGCGGCTTTTGAACATGCTCATGGGCAGGCTGTGGAGTGGTCGCCGATGCGCGTGCGGTACGTAGGTCAGAGGGAGGCCTGGGCACGCGTCACCGTCGACGAGGCGGGCGGCGTCGTCTTCTTGGAAAGCCAGGAAGCTGCTGCGCTGATAAGGCACGCGGCCGCGAGAGCATCAATGGGTCAGTCAAGTCAATCAGGTACCAAAAGCCAAACCCTGGCGAGCGTGGCCAACTGGCAAATCACAGCCAGGCCGTCACAGCCAGGCCGTCACAACAACCTTGCAGGAACCGTGCTGCAGGTGCGGGCACCGAGACGACACCTTGCGGATACTTGGGGTCCGAAGGGCTGTACGGCTTCGAGGTGGAAACACCCGGACGATTCAGGCCTCGAGTCCGGTAGCCATTCACGGCGACAGGTAGCCTCGAGGTACCAAGTCGGCTCGACTTTGTCCGGACCAACTGGGTCCTGCTGCCTGGAGAGGCATCCTACCTCGTGCCTTCCCTGCAGTACCTGCTTCATACGTGTGCCTGCCCTACCTGTGTTGCCCGTGCCTGCAGGTTGTCCGTAGGAAGCGGAAGGAAATTGGAACAAAGTGGGAGGGATGGGCAGGAGCGTCCAGCCATGCCAGCAGGTACACGCACCCTCGGTCCAGTCCCACTCCGAAGAGAAGCTGCCTGCCTGCGTGGCCTTGCTGCATGGCCTTGCTGCATGGCCTTGCTGCATGGCCTCCATGATGCAAGAGCAACGCGCACTGGATTATTAAGTAGCCCGGCAAGCAGCAATGGCCGGGGTGCTCCAACGGCCCCAGGCGAGGGACGGCTTGCGTTACAGCTTTCCGAGCAACAAGCACGGGTGCCTGCGTTGGCCGAGGCTGGTGCGCCTCCGCGTCCGGGAGCTTGGGCGTCAAGAGCTCGCGCTCGTGCTCGCTACCAAGATGGCCCGCTGTTGGGTTGCGTCCAGCATCGCTTGACGTATGTACCTACGTTTGTGTGTACCTATGTATGGATGGATGTATGTAGCAGGGGGAGCTTCTCGTCTCGAGTAGCATCAGATGGGACCGTGTGTCTGTCGCCGATGGGGCGCCGACCAGATAGGCTAGCGGACGACATTGTCGCGGCCCATAATTATCCTCGCGCTGGAGCGACGCGCAAGCAAAGTGGTAGCAGATGGCACTTTGTGGACAGGCGATGCGGACCGAGGACGGACTTGGAGCGTCATGGCCACCACTGGCGCCGCCATTGGCTGCGGACGACGCTATCCCAGCCAAGAGGGCACAGGAACAGGACATTCTTCAGGCTAGCACTGTGAGGAAATCCCTGCAGCTTGCAGACTGGTACGACGTACAGTGCGCAGAACCCAAAAGTCCTCAAAAGCACGGTCCGGAGCGGAATTGGACTCACCTGGCCTGGCGCCGCTCGAGGTCTCGCCCATCTCGTGGCTATTACGAGTCAGGTCACGGCTGCACTATGCGCCTAGCAGGACTCGAGTCCTCGATACATGACGTTGCCGCTAGTGTCGGGATCCCACCGGTCTGGAGCGCCGTGCCAGAATCTGGCTGCACCACAGAATGACTACTGTGCCTACTAGTAGAGCCTAGGTACCGGAATCGCCTCCTAGCTGGGCGCCCGAAGCCAACCTGCGCCTTCGCCCCCTCACCCTCTCTCTCCCCTTTCACGTTCCTTGTTGCTCCCCGGACCAGACCGTGAGGCCGAGGTGCGCAAGGAGGTACAAGGTACTTGCTCTGCCTCGGGCGGGTCTCCGGTGCTACAGTACCTGCCTCTGGCCCCATCTCGCCGTACCTAATTAGAGCCCACGACCTTTTTACGGGGTTCGCTACGTAGGTAGGGATTGTTCGCTGTTTCGACTTAGGAAACCCACCTGCCCGCCCCGTCGCTCGACTGGATCCATTTCTTCTCTCATCCCATCGCGACAAATTCGTCGCCGACGACGACCAGCGACGCCAGCGATCGCGACGAGCCTAGCAAGACGATACGCACGTACGCCTCGCCGCACAACGACCCGCTATAGCGACATTTGTGGCTCCAGGGGGCAGCTGTGCCGACGCATTATATCTCGCATCAACTCACGGCCGCCTTCGCTGCGTTTGCTTCAACTTTAATCTTGCTTTTTCGTCCCGACCGGTCTCTTGTCGACGGCAAAGTCGCTCCCGCCCCCCTTCGAGGGCATGGACGATTGACGAGCACCCTTGAACGTCCTGGCCTGTCGCTGCTGACCGCAATATTTTTCTAACCCGGACCTGCCGCACATCGGACCCTTGTTCCGCCTCGTAATCCTCCCCCTTCCTCCCACCCTCAATCGGTCGCCTGCCGACGCACCACCGAGTTCCATCGACACTCTCCCATCCGACTTCTCTTTCGGCGCGCCCATTGGTGACGTGCTGCAGAGTACAGCCGCTCCTTCTGGGTGGACGTCGCGAACCGCCCGTCGTGCTTGACATGACATCTGCCAAAGGCCCCGCCGCCGGCAGCCCTCTGATCGCGGGGGCGGGAATGTCTACGGCCGAGTTCCACGATTTCGACGACGACGATTATGACCCTACCGGTCTCTTGGACTTTTCCAACAGCCCAGACACGCTGCAGACGCTCGACTCCATGGGCACCCACGACCACAAGACATTCTTGACCGCCCAAGAACTCACAGCCGATCCGTTTTCCGAGTCGCCCAACGAATCCTATCACGACTCATCGTCCGAGTCGGCATCGTCTTCCAAAATCGCACATAGCTCAGCACCGAACAGTCTGCCACCCCCTCATGGCGATGTCGCCATGGAAGATACCAATGAAGTTGGGATGGACTGGCCTCAAACCGACTTCGCCCCCTTTCAAGAAGATGACCACGCATTTGGATTTGGCCGCAATGTCGATCCTTCCGCCGTTATGATGGGTAACAGCATGTACGGATACTGCGATAATGAGGGAAGTAGCATGATGGACCGCCCCTTCGACTTTGATGGCATCAACAGCAGCCCCGAGGCTGTCTCGACAGGTCCCATCTCGATGCCCTCCCCCGAGATGCCTGTTATCAAGACCAATACCCCACGCAGGCCCAAACAGACGACACAACGCGCGAGAAACCCAAATGGCATTCACAAGAAGCAAACCTCGGTAAGCCCAAATCATCTGTTGACAGCCTCCGAATCTCATGCCCTCTTCAGCAGGTTTCAATAGCCTTCTCCGCCAACGGCATGAAGTCGGCTGGCTCGAGAGCCGTGTCTCCCATATCTGCCATGGTAGCCAGTCAGGATTCATCCCCGGCGGCTCCCTTCTTGAACTCGCCCACGCCGAGCGTCGACAACGATATTGTACCCGTCACGAATGGACATGCCAGCTGGCCCGAGACTCAAGACGTGGCCTACGGCCATCCGGCTCAAGGCTCGTCGGTTCCAGGCTCGTCGGTTCAAGAGCCGCCCTTTCAAGCCAACACCGGTTATGAGCTTCGAATCTCGTCGACTCCGTTGAAATCTCGCGTCGAAACACAGATCCCCATCAAGATGACACTGTCTCCCGTCCCCCCCGGAGTGACTCAGATTCACTTGCCTACCCATACCCTGGCAAAACCCAAGCTCATTGCAAGGCCCACCCCGACTCGATCTGCGGAAACTCTGGAGCTTTTCGTGTCCCTGGTCTGCACCAGCGTCATGCAACATCCGGGGGTCAAGGAAGAGGCAATGAGAAGAGCGGCAGCCCTTCCACAAGGGTACCTGCCTGAGATCGACGCCGAGAATCAGGGGCCGCTACGGTTCCTTCGCATATGTAAAGGCTGCATGACCAGGGAACGCAAAAGGGCTGCCCGCAAAAAGGTCAAGAAACCGGAGGAGGAGGAGCGGTGGATCATGGACGAAGAGCGTCGAGTCATCGTTTTCAACACGAGCGAAATGAAGAAGTTGGAGCCAATCACTGGCCCCCTCGATGCTAGCGGCCGACCCGAGACGATTGTTTCCAACGCGATGCAAATTGACGCGCCGATGCGCATTGCCTGTTACTGCAGACATCACCAGGAGAAGATGGGGTTCCAAGTCATCTTCACCCTCAAGGACTACCAGGACCAGGTCATTGCTCAGGCAATGTCTCAGCCTATAATGATTACAGACGACCACAAGACTCATCCGATATCTCAGCCGAACCAGCAGCCTGGCGCTTCAGATAGGGCGTCATCGGCAACTCGTTCTGCCAGCTCAGAATCGCCTTCGCAGCCCCCCGCAACTGAAGCGAATAGCTTCTCAGCCTCCGCCCACAACGGCGTCCCGCAAGGTTCGCAAGCACTTTCGACGTCAACCAGGACGACACCTATAATGGGGACGTCCCCGGTCCCAACACGGGGCAAAGCTCGCGCCCAATCCCCGAGTCAGGCTGGACGTAAGGCGAAGAAGAGGAAACCCGAACCGAGCACCACGCGGGTTCCCAAGGGGCTTGTGATGACTAGGTTAGAGACATCCCCGGCTCCAGGCCCTCATAATAATGCGCACATGTCATCGGCCACTTCCCCATTCACACCGACCTCCGGTCCCTTTCCACACATGGAATCGATGCTCGGACAAAACGGCGGCCAGCAGCTGTTTCCCAACGGCTCCACCACTCCGGGGACGACTGATCACGGCGCATTTTTCACCAGATCCGCGAGCATGGATAACCTCGCTCTGGCACAACTGTACTCGGCGCCTCCATCGACCCATCCCAGTCGTGCCCCGAGCCCCAACGGCCTCAGAAATGGCGTCGGGATGCCTCACATTCCCTTTGCCCCCGCTCTGACGGGAAATCTCTACACCATGCCAATGAATCAGCCACGTTCGCTGCCAATGATACATAAAATCATACCTAACGAGGGCCCAAAGATTGGTGGCATCGAAGTCACGGTCCTCGGACAGTCATTCTTCCAGGGCTTGGAGGTGTGGTTTGGCGAGCAAAAGGCAACGACCACGACGTTTTGGGGCGACGCATCTTTGGTGTGTCTGCTACCCCCTTCGCCCGTTGCCGGTGCGGTTGCCGTGACGCTCAGAAGTCAGAGCGCTTCAGGAAGCCAAACCTTTCCCATGGCCAAAGAGCCACCCATCTTCAAATACATCGACGACAACGAAGACAAAATTATACGCACAGCATTGTCGGTACTCGGTCACAAGATGTCTGGTCAGATGCTCGACGTCAGCGAGCTAGCCCGGCGGATCCTGAACGAGGGCAGCTCCGCATGGGGTGCGGCACCACCGGCCGGTCCTTCAGCAGGTGGACCGAGCTACAATCAAGCATCTCACGGACAACACCTCGAGTCTCAGCTCCTTACATGCTTGGATCTGATTGATCTGGACGACAGTAGCCACAGGACTAGGCTGGACCTGAGTAGGTCAACGGGCCACACAATGTTGCATCTCGCCTGCTCTTTAGGCTACCATCGCATGGTCGCCGCGCTGCTCGCCCGCGGAGCGAATCCAGATGCGCGAGATCGCGGTGGATTCACGCCACTACACATGGCGGCGATCCACGATCAACCCGAGATCGCGAGGCGTCTGATGATCAACGGCGCAGACCCGACAATGCGCAGTCTGTCTGGGCTCACGGCGGCTGATGTGGCTCAATCGAGACCCGTCCTCCGAGCCATACGCCAGTCCCAACGCCACGTCAGGTCCTTTAGCAGCTCTTCATTTCACAGCCGGGCCAGCAGCAGCGCCGCCTCATTGCGGTCACTGTGGGAACCACTTACGCCAGCACTCGCCCACGAGCCTGACTCTATTCATTCAGGTACCGAAAGTCCAGAGTACACGTCAGGAGACTTCGAGGACGAGGACCCCGACGAGAATAGCAGTGCTCAGATGAGACGCCGGAGCCGAGCAGGGCAATCCGCAGATGGTATCGACGCTTTGGTAGGCGATCTAGGTGTGGAACGTGATGTAATGTCGTCGCCAACTACCCAGTTCGCCGCTTTTAAGGACCAAATCCAACAACAGCTCCATCAATTTCAGCAAACAATGGCAGTGCACCTGCAAAGCCTGGCTCAGATGCCAGCGCTACCAGGTATGCCAGTGCTGCCGGACTATCAAGCCTATCTGCAGCCGCCACCCTTTGTTCGGCGAATGCAGCAGCTCATGCCCGGCTCTGGCCCTCGGCCTGACCCTCAAGAAGGGGAAGCGTCAAGGCTCGACAGTCGGTGGTGGGACATTATGTCGTACATGCAAAGTCACTCGGTGGCTCCGCCTGCATACGAGGATCTGTTCGGTCGACAAGACCTCAAGGACACGAAACAAGAGTCGGCGCTTCGCGCTACAGCCGAAGCCGAGGCGGATATAAAGTGCGCTGTCATCTATGAGGAGCAGCCGGCACAAGTGGCAACTGCGTCGGGGACCAGGGACACCACGTCGGACGTTCTCAAAATTGGACGCAAAAATGCCATCACTAGGGAGCAACAGGAGCAGTTTCTGCTTGCGCACGAGAGGAAGCTCAAGAAGCTCAGCAGCGACCGAAATCTCTTCTTTATCTGGGTAAGGAACACTTGAGTCCTCTGGGGTATGTAAGCTAACGTGTGAAAAGATACCGCTCCTCGTTTCCATGATTTGCGCCCTGTTATACAGCTACTTCCCAGCGCTGTTCCCCTTCATCTGGACGTCAGTGCGAGCCTTGGCGCAAGCCGGGCAGGTTCGCGTCGCGCGACTGATGCAGGGCGTGCCAGGGCGGACGATGGAGGTATAGGGAATGACGATGACGGCTTTTTGTGGTTTTGTGATTATCTCTACAGCTATAGCGTCGCTCGCTCGTCGAGCTAGGGTGACGGGTAGGGCGCCAGTGGTTCGACTCTGGGTTTGTCGGCTATTTGCTTCTCGGAGTGATGGCAAGGGAGCCTCTCGCACCTTTTTCTTCCCTTCTTGATCAGGCGTTGTTCGATATCTTTTCGCTATTGATCCACGAGGGCTGTTAATTCGCCTGCCGCGTGCATCTACTTTTGAACAAATGCGACGAGGTCGCACAGTGACGAGCCCTGAGCCGGGGTATTCGATTTGTCGACTAGGACAGGAGCGCCTCACTTGCGCTAAACGTTTGGATTCTTGGATTTGAGCCTCATGCCTAGGCACGAAATAGGTTTCGCCGGGGGCGGAGTGAAAAGGGGCTTGCGTCAAAAGTCTTGACGGTTGTTTACTACGGATTATATACTGCCTCGGTGTTTTTCTCACTCAATACAGAAGACATGTACAGAGATGGAAGGGGTTACGAGTCGAGCAGCATCGGGTACGTGATCTCGAGAACATGATTGAGCGATATTTTTGCCCCCGCCTCTTTGGCGAAATGGGATGGACGGGCGCGTAGTTGGTTGATCACGACTCCATTCAACCTCGGCGGTCGTCTACGGCGGGATTGGAAAGACCGGGATAGCGAGGTGAGAGGTGCGATGCGGTGCTGCTTTACGGGGCGGGCAGTTTTCACGTTATTGCGCTTTAGGGTCCCGAGGGCACAGAGGGTGCGTTGGTACTATTCGCCTCGGAGGGTCCAGAGGTGCGTGGCTAGCTACACGTTGCGCCCCCCAAAAACCCATGATGCTCGGAAGATGCATGGCGGAAGTGGCCTAGACGGACAGACTCGTCGAGCCTCAAGACGCCAACTGGCGAGTCCCAAGATAAGAACGATGGCAAACCCCTCGAGTCCCCAGGCGCTCCGTCGCCAGCTCAACGGGGTGCTCGCAGACGGCTTCGTCAATAGGCCATGAAAAAGGTGGGAAAGAGAAAAACAACATTGGTCTCATGACGACAAGATGCCCTGAACGGGAAAACGGAAAATAAACCAGGGAGGTATAAAGTGGTAAATGTACACCAAGAGAAGGAGGAAAAACCTCCTCCCTCGCGCCGCTCAAAATGTGTGCAGGCTTGCGTGAAAAAAACGAAGAAGGATGAAGGTGGAGGGAAAGCGAATGCCGAGAATGGAGAAAAGAGTCGCGGAATGCAACGCCGGCGCCGGCCATCTCTGTGCGCTGGGTGCTGGCGACGCAAGGCAACGCGAGACCATTACGTCGTGAATTCGTAAAAAAAGGGGGAAGGGCAGACGTGGGACGCTCATTCCTGTCTTGACCTTGATGCCGCTCGAGTCCAAAACAGCGACCAAGAATGGAGAAGGGAAGGGATGGGAGAGGTCAGGGACGTTTGACCAACGGGCTTCGTGACTAGTCGTTGTCCCGCCCGCCGGTGACGGTAAACTTGGTCGGTATCGTGGGCACTCTGGGGATGCCGCGATTCGCATCCGGGACGACGCTCAGGGGCCCTCCGACCAGGCGCGGCCGTAGATTGCGCAGACTGGCCATGTGCCGCGGGACGCTGCCGAAGCGCAGCCCGCCGTCTGCCGGCTCGTCACGGGAGGGGGCTTCGGAGCTCGCGTTGCTGGGCGACGACGTCGTGGCGGGCGCGCAACCGGGAACGGCGACGGTCGTGGAGCTCATGGCCGACACGCTGCGGATGGTGGACCGCATCCGGGGGAGGGAGATGTCGCGGCTGGCCGTGCGCCGCAGGCGCTTGGGAAGGAAGCGGTGGGCGAGCGTCGAGAGGTCCTCGTCGCCGGCGAGGGGTGACCGGGGGGCGGTGTCGCCTTCATCCGAGGCGTCGGGGGCCGCGCGCTTGGTCCCGCGCGACGAGACGATGCTGACGGGCGAGCAAAAGGGCTGCTGGGCATGGAGAGGAGAGCATCCCCCGGAAGCCCTTGGTGTGAGCGGCCACTGCGGAGAACTGGGGACGTCACGCGCGTCGGGATCGTAGCTGGGACGAGGGGGCTGACGATGGTTCGGGTCGTGCGACGTGACGGGGCGGGTACCGGGAGGAGGCTGGCGCGTCGACTGCACGGCGTGGTTGGCAAAGAAGCCGGCAGCCATGAGCTGGTGATAGCTGGCGAGCACGTCTTCCCTTGAGGGCCTGTCGTCGGCGCCGCGAGGTCTCACCTCGCCCGGCGATGCCTGGTCGTCGGGCCTCTTCCTGCCTTCCATGGCGTTTGCCGGCTCGTCATGTTGCTCTCTACGCAGCCGCAGCTTGCCACGCATGCCCTCCCAGACGAGCCCCAGGCGCATGCGGGCCGGGCGGCGGCCATGGTGCTTGTCGTCGCTCGGGCGGCGCATGTCCTCTGCGCAGGCGGGCCGCTCGAGGGCGGCGAGCTCCGTCGGGCCGAGGCCGAGAAAGGCGACGGGGGGTGCGGCCGAGGCGCGGTCGTTCATGGAACCCTCGAGAAAGCGGCTGCGGGACTGAGCAGCCAGGTCCTGGGCCCGTGTCCGAGGACCCATGACGAAGGCAGGTCGATGTACACTTCTCTGTTCCGACGTCGATTCTCCAGTGAATGGATGGGTCGAGATATCGCACCCTGAATAGAGCCCGAGAGGTCTTGTTCTGCGAAGGCCTTATGTTGATCGAGTGCGCAGATGGCTCGTGATTCTTCGGTCCGTGCTGTGCAGCAGCGCCGTCGTCGAGCACGGATTCGAGAGAGGAGGGGGCGTCGTCTTTCTACAGCGGCGTCGTCTTCGTCGTCGTTGCGTGTGTCATTGAGCAAAAAGATTCGAATCCTCCACACGGACCCAATGATGGCGGCAGCGTTTCGGTTGTGTATGTAGGCAAACGGCGGAACACGGCAGTCGACGGCCCACAGACGTCTCGACACACAGGCAAACGTCGACTGGCGTACGTGACAGCTTCTTGCGAGGCAGCGCAATTCTGAGCCGGCAAACAGCAAACAAAGAGAGGCAAGACGAGAGCTCCCCCCGCCGGTACGTTTTATTTTTGTGGAGATGGATGGGAAGGGGGGAAAGAGAGCTCCTGCCTGCCTGCCGTCAGATGCGGCCGAAAAGTATTTGTTGACTTTGCATGCCGTCCTCTGCGCGAGCCCGGCCCCCCCCCCCCCGCCGTTACACGTGACCTCACCACAGCAACGGCGGCGGGTACAGTTACCTGACGAGTACGTACAGTACGTACCTGCTTAGCTTCCAGGTTGGCAACCCCTGTCCAATCTGCCGTTTGCCGGGGGCCGACGGGCCGCCATGCCCCGCCCTCGCCGCCGCCCCCAACGGCTCCTTCCGTCACTGTCAGCCTTACCAAGTTGAACGAACTTGCCCGTTGTAAAGCCTCGTTGACCTTGAGTTTAAAAAAGCCTCCTACTTCAACTTTTCCTCTGCCCGTAAATTCGACTCCTCCTTGGCATGGCACCTTGCATCTGCTTCACTCTGCATCCCCCTCGTCACGTTTCCCCAACTCTCCAACGCTGCTCCACGCCACACACAACGCCAGCTCTCGGGCGCACGGTTTCGATCCGGTCCAATCGGTAATCGCTTCGTGTTTCTTCTCCATGCAACTACAAGGTGGCTTGGGCACATCGTCGCCCCAAATAGCCGCCTACATGATGCCCGCCTTGTTACCGGCGCTTCCCTTGCTCTGCCTGCGCGCCGTCGACCCCCTTGCAGCCGATTCCTCATCCCGCGACCCGTCTTCCGTGTCCTCGTAACCCAGGAAACGCTGCTCAAATCGCTTTCCAATGGTATTCCCCTCCCCAAGCGTAAAAGACCGATGCAAACTGGCACTTGCACATCAAGGCATCAATGAAAAGAAAAAGAGAAACATGTCAATAATGCCGCAAGTCAATCAACAAAATCCAAGCGATGAAAAAACCGCCAAACCAGTAGAAAATGCAAACGCCCCAACCCCCAACAAAGGACCACATTGAGACAAGTCTGTGTTTCCCAGCATTGCCCGCAGGCCTTGGCGAGTCCATGCCCCTGAGCGGCTGGTATATATATGAGAAAGAAAAACGGACGTCAAAACCTTTGCCAAATCTGTTTATCGTCTTGAACAAACTCTTTCCTCGAGCGAATGTCGAGCCATTGCGCCAAAACACCGCACCTTTGCCCTAGTCCCAAGGTATATAGTGATCATGCAGTTGGACCTTCGTCTTCGGAGCCGCCCCAGCCGCTCACTGCCATTGGCTAAAAGTCACGACGCCAACCTTGCCGTCGGCGCGAGAGTACATCCCCTGGCCAGGGTCCGCCATGGAGCTTGAGCGGTCGCCAAAGTGAGGGTCTAGCTGACGTCGGCCGTCGTGAAGAGGCTGGATATTTTGCTGAAACACAATGTCGTGTTTCCGCTTGCCGCCGGTCGGCACCACCGACGGCGACGGCAACGGCTCCGTCTGCGCCTCAATGGCAGGCATGGGAGACATGAGGGCAGCAATTTTGAGAGGCGCCAGAGACGAGTGAGGTCTGGACATCTTGGCCCTTTGCGACGGCGGAGGAAGCGATGGAGGGCCGTGAAAGGACGTATGTGAGTTCCTGCGCGTATGGCCCTCGGCCGCAGAGTATGCCGATGGCGACGGAGTCACGTAGCTGCTCGAAGCGCGGTCGAACGTCTCGTGCTTGGCGGAAAGGGCGGGCGATGGGCACGCCGAGCTCATGGTGCGGCCGTGGTGATGCCTGTATGGCGACTGCGAAGCCGGATAAGGCCCGCTGGGCGACATGGGCGGCGCCGGGAGAGCATGCTGGGAGTAGTGCCGCGGCGCGGCGTACTGCGGCGCCGAGCCGTCTCCGAACGAGAGATGGCCGCGGCTCGGGGGCGGCGCGACCTCATAGCCGGGAGGTGGCGGAGGAGGAGGGGGCGCAGGATAGGTCTCGACGACAGAAGGCCGTCTCGGGCCGTCGGGCATGTACGGGACGCGGTGCTCGCTTGAGCTGCTGAGGGAGCGAGGACGGATGTTGTGCGGATCTTCTGGGGCGGGCGTGACGGTTCTCCGGCGCGAATAGTCGTCGTCGCGTCGATCGTATCCGTTTGATTTGCCGTCGCGTTTCCTCATGCGTACATCGCGGCGAATGCGGACACGACATCCCTGGTCGGCCACCGTCTTGCTGAGCTGCGTGCTCTCCATGAGGCCGGGGAACTTTTTTGCGCTATATACGTTAAAGGGTTGCGTCTTGATCTCCATGCGCCAGTCGACTCCGGGCGGGAGGTCGCTGTCGGCGGGTTCGAGGTCAAAGTCGCGTTCCTCCTTGGTCGTTTCGAATAAGCTGAAGGAGAGGCGAAAGTAGCCTTCGTGACGAACAGACAGGTCGGGAAAGATGAAGTAGCCGGCCTCGGTCGGGCGGTCGAGGTAGGCCATGCCCGAGGCCGGCACACCCGTCAGGATGGGTGGGTTGCTGGCGGCAGGCGTTTGAACGCGGCCGTGCGCAATGTTGCGGGCCTGTTCAAGACTGGCGTAGAGGAAGAAGTTGGCATTGTAGTCGAAGGTGATGTCCTTGCCCTCTTCTATCGAGGGGCCTTCGACGATGCGGAGCTCTACGACGGGCGGTGGATCGACTGGACGCCGGTCGCTGTTGGCTGATGGTGAGGTCAGCCCAGTTTCCAACGGCACGATGCAGACGAGGTCAGGACGAGGCTGAAGATGCAAGTCGTGGCTGCGGAGCCATGTATGCAAAGACAAGCAGCAGCAGCAATCAAGCAGGAAACAAAGGCGCAGTTGGAGATTACCTTTCATGCCGGAGCCGCATGCTCGAGCACGCTCCGGTTGTTGGAGAACGGTGAGCTGATACCAGAGCGTCCTGTTCTCTCTGGTGACGCGATGGATGCGCTGCACCGAGTCTCGCGAGCACGTCATTGGGATGGAAGCCGGCGTCGCCATGGTGAGCGTGCCACGACGAGTCGGCAAGTGGCAGAGATGATGTGTCGGGCCTAGAGGCACATTGTCAGTTTTGTGCCGGCGGACGAGGAGCGCTGAGCGTGCATATAAATGGCGTGACTCGAGGCTGCCAAAGTTTACTCTTCCAAGGCGAGACCCAAGAATTGACGAGGGAGAATGACGCAACACGGCAGAAGCGGTTATATTGCTTGACGGACGGCGGACAGAGTAACGGACGGAGAGGGAGAGAATGGCTCACCTTGGAAGCGGTGACGACGCTGTCAATCAAGACGGCCAGCCGGCCTGGTCACTAACGACGCGGCAGGGGCACGCCTTGGACAGGTTGAGGTCAAGATGAGGGAGCCAAAGGACAGTAACCATGGGAAAAAGCCACGAGAAGGAGACGCAGACGGGGGGTCCAAAGCAGCGAAGACGAGGTTGGATGAGACGGAAAGAGGCAGAAAGTAAGAAAGGGTCAAGTCGATCGAGGGAAGGGTTTCGGGACGAAGCGAGAGGCGGAGGGGAGATGGCGCGCGGGCAGCGAGTGAGAAGAAGAATAGGCAGAAAGCAGATTATTGGGATGGAGAGGGGGGGGAGACACTGGGTCTCTCCTCCCAGTCCCAAGGTACCGCCCCGGGAGACACACAGCCAGGGTTTTAGGGGGGGGGAGAAGGGACGATGGAATTAGTACATGCAGACCCTGCCCGCAAAGGCGGATGGTACAAGCAGTCGCGGGCGGCAGGCGACAATTGGCTCGTGTAGCCCCAGCCCAGCGGCGGACGGAGGTGCAAGTACCGCGGACGTCGTCGTCGAGTGGGATTGGGGATTGGGGTCGAGATGGGGATGGGGAACGGCTGCGGGCGCCTTTGGTAACACGCGCCAGAGCCAGGATCAAAATGCAACCGCCGAAGGGGCCAGCAGGGGGGAGGGGGTGTGAAGCAAGCGCCTGCTGTGCAAAGTACCTACGGAGGTTGGGCACTAAAGTATTCAGACCAGCTTAGGTCACTCGGATTACATAACACCGTGCAAATCAGTTTTCCCCGGTTTTCGCACCGTTTCTTCACTCTACAGCTTGAAAAGCTCTTTCCCTAGTAATTTGTATGGAGGGACGGCTTCACATGCACAACGGCGCAATAGAGAGCTTTGGCATCAAAAGGGGTTTAAAACGGTCAATTGGCCACCTAATTCGCCGGACCTATCACCAATTGAGCTTGCATGGTTCATGCTCAAATGCATCACATCAAAGAAGAAGATTACGTCAAGGGCAACGCTTATTAATACGTGGAAGAAAGCTTGGGCATTGTTCCCGCAAGAGAAGCTACAACGGCTTGTGGAAAGAATACCCGGCAACATCCAATGGGTGCTCTATTTATATGGAAATAACCTATGAAGAAGGCAGCGATCCGCCGGATCTAACCAACCAGCAAAGGGAAGAGCTATATGATGAGATTGAGTTTCTTTTGAGCCAATCGAATCCGATTCTGCCTGGCCTGGAAGCTCTTATAGAAGCTGTGGAAGAAGGCGCTGAGGAAGGTTGGCAAGACGTTAAAGAGGACGAATTGCCTAATTAGGCAGGGCATGTGGATACAATACTGTATTGTGCTGCACGGTGTTATGTAATCCGAGTGACCTAAGCTGGTCTGAATACTTTAGTGCCCAACCTCCGTACAGTGCCAAGCAACGCACAATCGGAATGTACAGCAGTACGTACATGCATGCAGCACCGGTTGAGAGTTGAGTCGTCGGGGGCCGCCAGGATTCCAGCGTCGTTTTATATACCGCTGTCGATTTGATCCGCCCTTTGGATGAATGCACTGACCGAAGAAAGCCAACTCTCTCACCTACCTAACGTACAGAGCTAGTGCTTGTTTAGTAGGTCGGCATTCGGCCGTCCGCAGCGCTAAAGGTCGCCGTCGCGGACGCGAGCAGGCGAGCGACAATAGCAGCCGAAATGCACAGCAGGTGCCGGCGGCGACAGCAACAGCTACCTACGCCATCAGCATTAGCATCCGCGCCGGCAGCAGCAGATCGTCGGGGCTCTGGGAGGGTGGATGGATGGCTGGCTGTGCCGTCTGGTGCTAGCAGCAGCCGTCGTGATTGGCCCGACGCCGGGGCTGGCCTTGGGCTCGGGGCTTGGCCGGTTGGTTCCAACTACGGTACTGTACTTTGTACACATCCCAATGGTGCCTCGTGCGCCCGCCTGCTGGTTGGGCGGGACCAGGCCACTGCAGTAGGCCCCGAGCGCCCCCCCAAAATCCAAAAGACGCAAGGCGTACGTGCGGTACCCGAGGGCCATTCGCACGGGGAGGGGGAGTGTGTATAGACGGCCAGTCAGGTACGTACTCGGTGGCTGGCGGCGGGCTGTTGGCCAATAAAGGCAACGAGATCCGTTTGACCCCATCCCGTGGGCTCTCCCAGGCGCACACAAGCCTGCAGCTTGCGCGCTAGTGCCACTGCGCGCCCACCGGGCTGCCGGGCTACGTTCGTCGTACTACCTGGCGCTGGCCGCAGAAGGGGGACGGACCAAGACGGCCTTGGGCGAGGGTGCAGCCAAGGTGCAACAACGTGCGTGGGCGGGCGCCGACAAGAGGTTCCCCCAAGGCTGTCAAACTGGGATCGACATGGGCATCCCAGCAATTCAAAGCCAGGAAAGAACCAGCGAGAGGGACGTGAGCGGGAAAAAAAGGGGGGGTCTAACTCGAGAGCTTTCTCGACCCTGGGGAAATTGACTTAACCTATCACGGCCTAGAGGGGGAAGCGCCCGTAGAAATAACGCCTACCTCTCCCCCTCCTTCTCAGCCAGTCTGATAGAACTGTAGATGAGAAGGAGGGCGTTTTTTTTTCGATCACTAGGGGGGAATTGTCCGGAAATGGGGGGAGCCACTAATGCCCGCGCCCACTTGGAGCGTCTGGGTCATCCATCCACCTGGCTGGGGAGGACGGGACGGACTCAATCATGAAAGGAATCGCACTTTTTTTCTCTTCTGCTCACCCCTCGGCGCCGGGGACGGGTCAGTCGTTGAAAGCCAAGACCACGGCTGCCAGCCGGACGAGTCCCCCGATATTCCCCTCTTGACGATGTTGTATGTACAGTACCTATCTCACCCGAGGCTGCGGCAGCGTTGTACTTTTCCAGACCAAAGCTGCCACTTGATTATGCAAGCTCCCTAGACTCTCTGTTCCCTTTCTGTAGCAGCATCGTCGTTGCTACGTATTCACTTTCCCCGTGATGCCGAGAAGCTCAGGCAACCACGTGCATCTCCCCTGCTATGTAGGCGCAGCACACAGCAATTCCGCCCGACGACAACGACCCTAGGCCTCGCCAAGAACCAAAAATTCAGATGGGAATACACACATACGTAGGGGGGGCGGAGATGCTTTGGAAAATATCGAATGCTAGTCCTGTAGGTTTCGAGACCTGTTGGCCTGCTGCCTGCCTCGGAGGCTGTCCGGGGGAAGGGCACATGTCCGCCTCTTGTCTGGCCGCAGGCACATGTCTACTCTGTTGGCTTGAGGAGCCGAGCGAGCGGCTGCGCTCCATAGAGACGGACGCGGACAAGACAGGCGCAGGTGAGAGAAGTCGGCCTAAAAGATGCAGGAAACGAGAAACGCCAGCTCGACCCTCTTTCTCACGATGTGTGGCGACACGAGATGGAGGGGGGGGAAAGAAGACCAAACAGCAACACTACCATCACCAGGACCGCCCGCAGCCTCAATTGAGCGTCCATTTCAACTTTAGTGCATTCTTCGCTCGCAAACTCGCCAATCAGTAAGACGCTTTCACCTTGGCCCAGCTAACCAAGAGATACTGCTTTGGGGCCTCGCTTCGCTCTCTGCTCGGAGCCCGCCGAAGCGTTACCGATCACCTGCTCAAGTCTAGCACAAGTCTCGCGTCTTGGGGGGACTGTTTCGGCAGACCGCGATTCTCTGGAGACGGGGCGTCTTGGTTGGTTGGCAGAGTTGGCCGACCGACTTCCCAAAAAGTGCTGCACGAACCAGACACCAGACCAGACCAAGAAAAAGAAGAAGGAGCGCCGCTGGTGCGCGGGGCGGCAGCTAGCGCGTGCAAAAGACGGGAGACACCCCTCACAAGATGACCACCGTCACCCCCGGGGAAATGCCAGACGCTAGCGCCGGGGACTCCCCAGGGCTCATGTGTCGGCGGGGCCTCTCTGACCCGGGTCATTGTGGCGCCGCGCCGTGGCGCTTGGGAAAGCTGCTGTCCGGACCTGATCTGACGCAGACGTGATGACGCCCCGAGTGCCGCTACGAATACACACAGACTTGCAAGCAAGGACCATAGGATGCCGGCCGGCCATCTGTGCGCAATCATGGACCCGGACGGCCGTGACGTCCAAAAAGCAATGTGCCCGACCAAGTCGTGTCGCTCCAGACATGTTGCCCAAAACTCTCTTGCCCACCTACCCACCAACCGGGAGGGATTTGCGAGACACGCCGCTTCCTGTCCCAAACAGCCCATCACAAGCAAGTGCTCTCCTCCCCATTTCCCGATCAAAGACGGGATACCAGAGACACGCAGACGCACCTACACGCCAACAGCCTAAGCGCGCAGCTCGACTTGCGCGCCCCAAGTTGCGAGGGAGCATGAGTATCCTCATCATGAACCCGTCTGTCCGCCTCTGGCATCAGATCAACCGCTGTCCAGAGTGGCAGGTCGGTCCGACGGTCGTCGGTACGTCAGCATTTAGAGTTAGGGGATGTGTATACCGGTACTGTAGCATGCACAACATGACCGTCTCCCAGACCCCAACGGCTCGTGTCTTCTCAAGGCTGCACCGCACGTCACACCCTTCTTGTCTCGTCAACAAAGGCCACAGTATAGTTTACTATGCCAGAGCCCTCGACTTCCCCGTTGCTTGGCCTGCTAGCAATCCGCTGGCTACAGTATCGAGGACCCAACTCGCAAAGAGGACGTGTACGGAAAGGGCCCACTCACGTCCAGGCGTCGAGCGTCAAGCAGACGAGGCGAGGATGGCCTCGTGTCGCAAACTCTGACGCCATGTATGAGCAGCTGCAACCACAAAAGTATAGTACTTACGTCGACCGCGTCGATGTGGGCGGACGGCGCGCGGCCGGCCGGCAGAGCCTCGTTGCCGTGGCTAACCGTCACCGATAATTCGCCATGCGGTCTCGCGGGGCCCCGGGGCCAGCCATTAGAGTCCCAATCGCTGCCTGGGACTTGCTCATTGTAAATCACGCCAGCTCCTTGGTGGATGCGTCGGCCTCGGGTCTGCCAGCGCAGCTTTTGTCTCAACGCCGAACCGGGAGATGCCCATACGGGATAAGGCTGCGATTGCCGCCCCAAAGTCAATAGCCACGTTTCCTCGCCTGCAGTCCCCGTGGCTTGGCTTCGAGGGCACGTTCCTGGCGACTAGCCCACACGCTCTGCCCCCAATGACTCCATTTATAGCGGATCGAGTGTCTTGTTTCGCGAGACAGAATCTCGACTTCTTCTGCCGAAAGCCATCGCGGGGCACCCCTCCGGAAACCGCATCTGAACCACCCCCCTTTTTCCCCACCGTGGAGACGGGCGCCCGTCCTGCTGAGGGAGCGCACTGGCTTGCCTTGGCGCTCCGCACTGGCACTTGGGCGGGACGAGCCTGGGCTAGACAGACCCGCGTCGTCGGGGAATGCAATCGGCCTTAGCGGCAGGGCCCACGCCTGGCCAAGGTAGCGTCAGGGTAGTTGGGCATCCGAGAATGCCTCTTGCAACCCTGCATAAGCCGTCGCGTATACTTACAAACTACCTCTTGGCCAGTGCTCGTCGGCCGAGCTTGCAAAGGGCCCTTTAGGCTTTTGATGCGGTTCGAATCCCGGCAGGCACGCATCGCTGCAAGATGCGGCAACGAGGCCGAGCCGCCGTGAGAGGTGAAGAAAAGGCAACAAGTAAACCGACAAGAAGGAAAAACTTAAAGCAAGGCGGCCCGATCCCAGGTACGTCGAGGGGCCATTATTGATCAGGAGACCAAGGAAATGTGCGTCCATTGTTCCGGGACCCCGTCCAACACAGTTTGCCATACGTACGTAGTACCAGAGGGTAGGTGAGCCTTTCTTGGACGTCTCGGAATGCTCATAGGATACCACCTGCCTGATCCTGTCGTGACGGTAGAAAGGGGGGGAGAGGAACCGCAACCACGGAGACGGTTTACGGTGTTGGATTTTGCGGTACCGTTCTGGTGAAAGGAGGCCCTGCCTGTGGGGGCTATACTGTAACCTACACCCCGTGAGCCAACAGGCGATTGCGAGCGAGCTTGCCGGCTGAATCCTGGTCCAGAGACTCCAGACCCAATGGCGCGGTCGGGAAGCATCGAGTCGGAAGCAAAGGCAAGCGCGCAATGGTCAACGCTTGGGTCGTGCAAAGGCCGTGGTCTGTTCAAGTGACCGACTAGACTCGGCTTCCAGACTGACAATCTCTCGCGGCATGATTGCCCCGGTCGTCATTGGCCTCCCGTCCAGCGGGTTGGTGTCGTGCTGCTTGCTCACCATGGGGAAAGGGCGCTGCCCAAGTCAAGACACAACCTTGGGCCTCGTTCTCGTGGCAAGGGAAGAATCTTTGATGCCAATAATGGTGGATTACCCGCCAAGGCACCACGTGCATGCGCAGCACGTCTGTAGCTGCAGAGGATCCACGGAACACGCTGTTTTGCCGTGTCACGCATGTCATGTACACCAAGTGTGCATGCCGCCTCGGGAGACGTGCTCCTTTGGGTGACTCGGTTCGTTCTCCCCCAGGTCCAGTCGCCTCGGAGCCCGCCTTCGCTTCGTTGCACTCTCGTCGTCGTCATCTTCTCCCATGGGTTCGCCGATATGCAAGCGAGCAAGGCTTGTGGGGAGGGGAGTTTCTCCAGAGACAGCGAGGGACATCGGCTGCTGCTGTGGTGCAACGGGCGTCAAGTCGACTCGACAAGAAGCCCCGTCCGGACTTCCGGGGTGCGTCGCCTGCTGGCTCTCGCGCGCAATCAAAAGACTAGGAAGGGGAAAGGGCGGCCAATCTTGATCACCCGTCATCTGCAGCCCAGCACCCGTACAGTATGGCGCAGTACCAAACGCACAAATTCAGCATCGCCCACGGCTTATGGGGTCATAATGTCTAGCCCGGTGCGACCCCCCCTGCTACCGTCATCTCTCACCCGCATGTAGACAGCAAGAGCCTGCAGGGAATAGCAAAAGTCAGACAGAGGTTTCCAACGATGGGAAAGAAGGAAACAGAAAAATGGAGCGCGTTAGGGGTGTCGTTATCCGCTCCAAGAGACGGGTTGGACGCTACTCTGTTTGTCAAGGGCCGTTGCGCCAACGAACGGTCAGAGCATCACGTCCAACCTTGGACGACTTGGATGCTCATATCCTCGTACAGAGCCACTTGGCAGGCAGGGAAGGACGCGGTGCGGCCCACGGAGCCGACTTTCAAACGTCCGTCGGGCCCGGCGCCGAACGCAGCGTTGTGTTTTCCACGGGGCTGCACAATGCATCTGCTCCTGTCCCGGTCGTGTCTCTGGGCATCGGTTATACCCTCCTTGTCCATCATCTTTGCGCTCCCTCCCGACCCGTTGTCGAGTCGAGACGACGTACATACCTTCGGCCGGGCCCCTTGTCCGCTCATTTCGCGGCTGAAGCTGACCGAGGCGTCGAGTCACGGCGAAAGACTGCTGCATGTCCTTCCTCTCCTCGTCTCTGGGTGGTGCCTGGCGTGGGGGTCTCCCCGATTCGCTCACTCGCTGCTCTGCTGGCGTTCTACAGTAGGTGCTGTGCACGACCTCGGCTACTTACGACGACTAGGTTGGTGAGTTCATGGCTGCAGCCCGTTCGGCATGCTATCCGTCCTGACACCAGCCTTTTCCGCACGACGAACTGCTCTGACCTTGCACTCTGCCTCAATGCTCTCCCGTTGCGATGGACGAGCAAGCTGTCTAGTAGCAATTCCTTGGGCAACGGGCCTGAATTTGGGGCAAGCGGCGATTCCACCGGATGTGACTGGTGACTCCAAATATACCAACAGTATCCGGAGTATCCAGATTGATGCCATGGCGAGACCCTCGTCTGTCTCAACTCGGTACCATTTTGGAACCGCTCCCGGATGAGCAGCGAGATGCAACCTTCTCGCTCATGTGCGGACATGGTGCCTCTGTGAACCCTGATAGTTGTCGCTTTCCAATTCATCCACGACCCGAATGTAAAGTCCACGTTGTCGCTGTCGCTCCCGTTTCTGACAACATATTCATGGCCGTGGCCTGTGCGTGCATCCTCACCTTGGCTTGGTCAGTTGGGTCGTGCCTCCCGCGTCGATCAAAACCGAGTGACCGTTTGTGCTGCAAATTCGGTAGGCTAAACGGGGCGAATGCACAAAATGGCAGGGTCTCGTCATCAGACTTTTCTTGCGTGCTTCCTTTTGCTCTTCCATCCGACCCTCAGACCGCCGCAGGCTGAAACCAAATGGACCCAACGGTCGCCCATATCTCGCTTCAGAATGCGCGACTTCATCGGCCTCTGGTCGAGGAGGCTTGCCAAGCCAGCGGTTTGCTTGGGCACTCACTCACGAGGGCATGTTGGACGGCAGGGGCCGCAGCCTCGGCATCGCCAGGGAGTGCCGGCTCTCATTCCGCTCTCCACATTCCATGTGCGAGATCGGTCCCACGACTTGGCCTGCACTCGTCCACTGATTAAGCTGCAAGCGTTCCAGGGACTCGACACAGTCATGACTTACCCAGGCCGGCACGCTCCGGGAACTCGGATACCCTTGGGCACAGCCTCGTCGCAGGCTCAAGCAGAGGTACTCCAGTTCGGGCCTGGCAACCGGCCGTGGGGGCGAAGTGCACTGTGCATGCGGAAGGCCGCCCGTGGAGGCACTGAGGCGTCCCTGCAGGACGCAGAGTAGCCGCAGTGGCACTCGGTTATTGTGGCCAGTGAGCGGCGTGCCATGGTATGGAGAGTCGACGGTTGACAAGGACTCGATACACGCCAACGTGGCCAATGTCTCCGGCACCATGGCTGCTGCTCGTGTGTGGTCGTCTGTACAATTGGCCAGCGGGGAGAGACGGGATGATGAGGCAGCATACTGTGGGGGGCAGGACTCGCCTCCAAGCACGCACGACGGATGGCAGAGTTCCCGATCATGCCATACTTGGTACTAGGCAGCTGCACGGATACCAGATGACCGGGTGTGGCCTCGACCAAGATGCTGCGAGCGGCGCTGTTACCGGCCGCTTTTCGTGCCTCGGCCCACGAGACAAGGTCAGGACTTAGGCAGGTCGTGATGGCCAAAGCTGGATGGAAGCTTACCGGGGAGGGCAAAGCAGCGGATGCTGTGCAGTACTGTGCAAATTCCCGTTGGTATAATCACAAAGTGTACTTCGTACTGTACGTTTAGTAAGTGCATGTATCAATCCTCCCGCCGTAGCACTGTGCTGTCCAATGTGAAGCCTCCGTCAGACACTGTCCACACTCACACTGTGCACACATAATTCGCCAGAATGCAATGTTCTACAACGGTTTTTGCCAAGCGGAAACCCCAATGATTTTCCACGACAATGCACCTTGCTTCCTCACGACCTGCTTTTCAAATAACAACAGCAGCAGCAGCGCTATCGGACAACATCGACTGAGAGTTCCGTCTCGTCTTTCGGCGGAATCGAGTCTCTAGCAGGGCAGTGGAGGCAGCGGAAAAAGGACCGTGGGATCCCTGCAGCCTCCAACTTGGTCACATTCCCATATCCCACCCCCAGTGCCGAAGACGATGCTTCCGACTCATCTCTCTTCCTGCTCGGGACATTGGCCCGCGTTGTCGGATTTCTGGTCCTTGTGCTCGTGGGTCTCGGCCCTCGCTCGACCCGCCTCGCCGGCGTGCACTTTGTCCGTCGCCCTTTATGGTACACCACGATGACCTCGTCGCTGTGTGTCCGTCTCTGCGGCACGCTCTCGAGAATGTCCCTTGGGCCACGGATTACAGACCATGCTCTACTGCACGCCAGCATCCGTCTGCTCTTATTGATGCGTCCGTGATTGGGCGGTGCGACTCTGCCTCTGCACGACTACGCCTCTCGAGCGCCCCCGTCTTTGTCGCCCTCTAAACGCCGGCCAAATCAGCCTATCGCGACCCCTGGCCTGCTGCTCGACGGCACACCCAAGCTCCGCTTCCCTGGTCGCGGCCCTCGCATCCGCTGCTGCTGCTATTACTCCTGCATGCTGTCCGTCTTTGTCGGAATCCTCTCTTCTTGCCCAACGGTCCCAAGACGTGGCTAATGCTGCACGCACAGTTGCTCCAATGGCCGTCTTTTGTGGGTTTGACAGGGCTCAGACTCAGACTCGGAGAGTCTTTATTCACGGCCTCTGCACTTCGTACTTCGTGCAAGACACGGGAGTGGCCAAGTACCGGGCTCACAAGCCACACGCTCCAGCTCCCTCGCTGCTGTACCCCAGCTTCCCGCCAGGCCGAGGCAGCCCTCCTCTCTGCATCTCGATGGCCTCGTCATCAATGCACTCTCGAGGACCGTGTCTGCATGCACCGAGTGCGCCGTGATCGGCAGAATCACAGAGGGCAACACCAACAGCTCTCAACCAGCCATCTGCCGGTTTCTGACCCTGCCAGCTCGCTCACTTGCCCGCCCTGATGCGGCCAACTCCAGCCATGTGCGTAATGGCCGCCACGGGCATCACACCCAACGATGCAGGTCGACGTGCTCGCATCCACCCGATCCTCGCTTCGTTGCGGGCCCCACCGGCTTTCTTCTCACTCCGATAGACCCCCCCTGAGAGCTACTGGAGTGTACTGTATATACATTCGTGCGCCTTTGCCTACCGCATCAGCTCACGATGGATTCGCTCGCTTGGGCAAGCCTTCACGTTGAGCGCCAAGTCACCTCCTGGGATGCCCGATTCGATCTGTTGCATGACCTTCATGATCTCCGTGGTAGGCATCGCGAGCCAGCCTCTTCACCTCGTGTGTCTTGGCCTGTGCCCTCAATGCTCTCTACGCTCACCCTCGCCATGATTGTGAACTAGTCCTTGTCTTGTTTCGCCCGATTCCTGTCATGTCCCCCCTTGGCACTGTTCTCGGGTAACACAACCTGGCGAAGGCGCAGGGCTGGTGGATTCATTGACGTTGATGCTGGCTAACAAAACATAGCGCAGCCTCAAACACATGTCAATGCCAGCGCTGGGACCGAGCCATCTGGGCTCGGCGTTATATGGCCTCTTCTTCCTGATCAAGCCGAGTCGTCCTAAAGGGGAGCTGAGTTGCCCAACGCGATGCTCAAGCCAGTCGCCTCATGAATCTGGAACCGATTTAACGTTCATGGTCGACGGTCCTCGTCTCTGTGTACCTGGCGCCTGCCTCGGTTCATCCCACGATGCAAAGTCAAGACGCCAGTCTCGCGGAGCTTTTACACCACAGGGAGCTGTCCAAGACTGACCGTTAGCCAATGACTGCGGACCGCGACATTCGATACGGTGCAGACGGCGAGGGTATGGCGCGAAATGCCGTGCTTGTCGAGTTTGTACGAGTAGCTGACTTGTACGACCATCCACAGCTCAGATCCTGCCTCGTCTTGCATCCCCCAAGGGAATCCAGGCTCGCCACATGTTGCGCCAAGGGTGGCAGAAGGAGAATGTATGGCCCAACGAGCAGCCGCAGCCCCCATCCGCACACGGCATTCTGCATTGCACAATCACCCGTACATCGCCTTTGTGTAGCCCCCTTCTTGCTGGCGTCCCTCGTCAGAAATCCTCCCGGCCTGGCGGCGCTCACCCACCTTTGCAACCCGGGCCCAAGTCCTGTTTCCTGGGAGTTACCTGGACCTGGGGCACGCAACACGAGCCTTTTAGGAGAATGGGCCTGCCAACGTCTTTGCAATCCAGGGATCCGGACAAGGACCAAGTCCAAGTCAATGACGCACAGGCGCGAATTTCCTATTTTGTACTGCCGAGCAAAAGCCCTGCGATACGTTCACCGCCAGCCTGTCAAGGCGCAGGCCTTGGGAAGGATGACCCCGAAGTGGCCTGAGGCGAATTGACAGGGGCGCCAGCGACGAGAACATTGATATCAACGTCGCCGCCGCTGGTCTTGCTCTCTCCACTCCTCCTGCTGTGGACTGCTTCGTATTGCTACGGGGCCAAGAATCGAGGAGGCGTCGAGAGTGCAGCATCTTGCGTCAAATGCCGGTTGTCCAGACGGGTCGTCGCCTGCTTTACGCGAGGAACGGGAGAATATATGAGATCGCCTGGGCGTGGCAAGGTATGCCACCCCCTTTGTCTGCAATGCAGCCCTCCCTCCTCCTGCGTGCACGCAGGAGAGCCTTCTGCGTACAAAGCTGTTCCGAGGGGCGCGCCAAGGAGGGGGGCCTTGATAGCTCTCGACGTTGTCTCTTTGGCGCGGGTGGCGCGAGAGGAAAACGGTCCCATGCTATGGCGGCCATTTGATCTCATGCTGGACGCCTTTTCTGCTCAGAGTCGCCAAGGGTCGGAAATGAGCCAATGGCTGCAGGCAATGTCTCAAATCTCGCGGTCCTTCATCTGCCTCGTTTCAGTCCAGCAACAACTGGCCCATGGCCGGTGCTGCGTTCTTCTCTGTAGCCTTGAGAGCCTTTCTGTCGTTCTCTGCTGACATTGGCTTTGGTACTGATCGTCGAGTGACGATGATGAGCCCTGCGAGGTCTAACAGCCTGTATGGGAATAACTCTATTCTCCTGCAAGGGTTTAATGTGCTTCATGTTCCCACGGGCTTCATCTTGGTCAGCGAAACTCGACAGGGTGTTCGGAGACGGGTTCCATCTGCGTGTCTCTCCTCCCACGTCGTCCGTTGCCCGGGATGTTCGCCGGCAAGACACGGGGTTTTGTCATATAACCCGGGTGACTTGGAGGCGCCAAAACGGACAGGTTATTCATGCCTCTTGAACCTAGGTTACTAAATTTGGACACTTTCAGTGCGGCACGCCTCGAAAATCCAAGTCACCCCCTGAAGGGCGGCCGTATGATCGACCCTGGGCGTGGCGAGTCCTAGACCGCCAACTCAAGGGGGGGAGTTTCGAAGACGCGAATGCCCTCACTTCGCAGAGCAGTGCTCCGAGTGAATAGCATGGACCACTAACGGGCATTCTCAAACTGAACAGTAGGTATTATGCAACAGAGTCCACGCTCGCTCGACCCTTTCTCCCTTCCTGGCCGTGCCATCACCTTGCGTCGTCCCGTCGCCGGCGCTTACCTGGATCTCGCGTGCCTCTTGGACAGCCTCTGTCTCGCCCGCCCTCCATGCCGTTCCCTCTTTTCGTCGTTCCAGATTATCCAGATTCCCGTGAGATCTCGAGACCGCGCAAAGGCACGTTACGTGCCTCGGTGATTGTCGACATGCCGCGGATCAAGAGACATTCTTCGTTGGCGCGTAGATGCTAGCGCCGAGAAGCCCTCGTTCGCGCAGGGCAGGCAGGCACGCGCGTCTTCAAATCTCAAACACCTTCTTCTCTCGCGCGTGCCCTTCTTCCCGAGACGGCGCCAAACCAAGGTCAGCGATGGCAGAGTCTCACCTCGCCAAGTCCTATCCATTCACTCGGGTTGTCCCGCCCGGCCTCCCGCCCGCCCGCCATCCTCCTTTTCCTTTGCACAACGTTCCCCCCCATTCCTCCTCCCGCCCTCGCGACGTGGTGTGGACCGGGGCGGATTGGCCCGCCACGTCGGCTCCTCGGAACTGGCGCGTGGAAAGAGGCCCGGGATTGGGTGAGTTGAGAAGAAGACGTTTCAACAAACACCATCCCACCCATCGTCTAAAAGGCATCATGACGACTAGTGCCCGACGAAGACGAGACACGTCCCCGTGGGCGGGCACGTGGAAAGAACCTCGAGAAGCCGAGGACGTTGTAGACGAGCAAGGACGCGGGTCATTTCGGCTCAGGCACGAGGGTTCTCGGTCCTCTTCCTGGGATACTCTGCGGATAAACGCCCGGGTGGATTACTGCTCGCACGGAATGACGAGAAATCACGCCTCACACCGGACCGGCGAAACGTGAACCAAACATGATTGACGAAGTGAGGCCAGGTATAATCAATTGACATGATAATTCATGTAGTGGCGCGCTTCTTCACGCTCCGGTATCTTCTGCTTCAAAGCAGGCATTGATGGCTATCGCTGAACTAACGCGCGCTGGTATAAGAGCCTCTTCCCTTTTGACGCTGCATACTCACTCGTCCCTCGTCGTCCGTTGACGCCAGTTGGATCTCTGGGCTCTCCCGTCCCGAGTTCCAGGCCGGCGCCTGATGGCCAATGGCTGCCTCCGAGACCCGTATTTCTAATAGGTGGCCTGCTCGATTTGCCAGGCTGCCGTCTTGGCCCTCTCCCGGACGTCCAGGTCCCGGTCCTGATGCTTGAGCGTCTCCATCTTGGTGTGGAAGCCCAGCCGCTTGAGCTCGTGCGCTCTCGCCGCGCATTGCTGCGCCTCTGCGTCGTCCTCTTGCCACGTCAAGTTGATAACGAGGTGACACAGTGCCACCCGGACTTCCCTGTCCTTGCTGCCAGCCTGTTGAGCCAGGAGCTTGAGGAGTTCAGTCTGTGAGATGACGAGTTGCCGGTGACGGGGAATGCTGGCGGCCATGTGGACGAGGATGTAGATGACGGCCACAATGATCCTCGCCTGCGGATGATAGACGCGCGGCTCTCGACCCGGCGCAGAGGTCCTCCGGGAAAAGGGATGCAGCATCTTGGTTCGTAACTTGGAGGCCAAGATGTCGAAAAGTCGGTCCTGCCCGAGCTCGCTGAAGAGAAAGTCAATCATCTCTGTCGTCTCACTGGGCGTCTCGGATGTCCCTGACTCGGGCCGGCCAATCAAGTTTCTGATGAAGTCGAGGCCCTGCTCTTGAATGGCCATGTCGTCGGCCGCCAGCCGGTCCTCTGCCTGGCGGAGCCGTGTCGACTTGGAGGCGTCCAGCTCGCGCACCGAGCCGTTACTGCCATAGAGCCACCGAAACGGCTGCTCGGAAGCTTGGATGTCCATGTCCTCGTCCAAATCATCACTGGACATGTCCTTGTATCGTGAGTCGTGATACGACGTGTCCTGGGTATCATCACAAATAAGCTGCACGAGCCAGCCCGCACCTAGCTGCTCAAGGCTGGCCTTTTTGAGCACCGGTCCGACTGCGTCGACAAAGTGCTTGAGCGCCCAAAGCGCGTTGAGACGGAGCGCCGGGTTATCGGAATGCGCGTGCTCGCATAATACCCCCATGACTCCTTTATCGGTCAAAAGCTGCACCCAGTTAGCCATCAGTGCTTGCCTTGCGTTCGGTGGCCGCAAATTGTTCTTACCTCTCGCACGGGACTGACTTCCACCACGAGATTAATGACGGTGGCTGTGGCGGCGATCTGAACATTGATGTCCTGGTGAGTCAGGAAATGAAATATTGGCAGGGCAACGGCGTGATCCACCAGCGCAGTGCGAAGGATGCTCACTGAGCGCGCGAGCATCCTGACGACATGGCAGCCGGCGATGATGACGGAGACGGGATTGGTACCATAGGCGGGTGACGGACCCTTTCGAGCAGGCTCGGCGCCCGATTTATCTTTGGGGCGCTCTTTTGCCGGTCGAGGTTTTCGTGGAAACTCGGTCAATGATTCCACGACGTACGGGATGAAATCTTCCGCCACGAGCGCCTTTCTGTAGTCTTCTTTTCCCGCGGACAAGGCACCGATAGCCTTGAGCGAGGCTTCTCGCAACCTCATGCGATGAACGAGCAGGGGATTTTGACCGTTGCTCCCGAGTTGCGCAGACGCCAACGAAACGTTTTCCTCGACGGTCGCGTTGGCCTGGGGCGACCAGTATTTGGGTTGCTCTACCTGCGGTACGGGCTGAAAGGCGCGCTTGAGAAGCTTTGTCAGGACTTTGACGGCGTCACAGTCAAATGCCGCCTTTTGTAGATACTCGCTATCTGTGATTAAACGCGCCAAGATGGCCGGGGCCTTTTCGAGCATAGCATCTGTTGCCCCCTCGGATTCATTACTATCCTTGTCACTATTTGCCATCATGCCGACGAGGATGGGCACGACGAGAAGGCCAATGCTCGTCTCTCGGACCGATTTGCGACCTAGACCCGCCTTGAAGAGGGAAGCAAGGATGGCGGCGGCCATGAGGCGATCGTAACCACCCAGCGACCTGACCAAATGGATGAGCCAAGGAATGAGTGGACTCTCGACGTCTTCCATTGCGCCATCGCCATGGCCACCCGGACACTGGCCCCGTTGCGAGTCCCATATGGCGGCGGAGCCAAATTTACTCAAGGATGTTCGGCTTGAGGTCCGAGATTCTATGCGATCTGATGTGGGCATGGAGGACTGCCCGACAGACTGGCTTCGGGATGGAGAGACGGGCATTGCGGGAAGAATGCATTCCATGGCGGTCATGGCGTGCGGTTGACTCTGCAGGCCCTTGTAGGAGTCGAAGCGGACAGAGGGGAATATGGCCAACAGGGCAGGCGAGTTGACCAGTCTGTTTGCACGATACTTGGAGTCACCGAGGATGGCGGCAATCGCCTCGATTATAGGACCGATGCGAGCGCCGGGGCTGGCGGGCTCAGGAAACGCTTCGTACAGGCCGTCAGTGTAGGCCAACTCTTCGGCGCCAGGCACAACAAGGCCATCGCGAACCGCAAAGCGGGCAAGTTGTGTCGCGAGCGAGTCCAAGACTCCGGCGGCAGCCAGAGCGTGCTGATGGCGCTCTTCTCGACACAGACGGCATATCAAGCCCGAAGCAAGCAAGACTTGAGACTGCAGGATGTGTTTGGGTGAGGTGAGCGAGATGATGATGTTGAGGGATTCAATATGCTGGGGTTGAAAGATGTTTTCGGCGAGGAAATGGGTATCGAGCAGCGACGAGGGCGCGGCAAGGGTAGCGGCGTCGGCGATGTCGGTCAGGGCTTTGAGGGCGGCCACGACAATCTGAGGGGGATTCGCGAGGGGCGAAAAGTTATTGCTCAAGATGGCCGGCACTACATGAGCGGAGTAGAGAGGCGAAAGAAAGGCCGGGCCTCCTGATCAGGACTCGTGGGTTAGCTACGGAGGCTCGACGTCAAGCCAGGCGCGGCAGATACGAACCGCTGGCGAAGCTGGCGACGAGCTGTAGCGCCTGCTGCTTGACATTGTCCTGGTCCGACAGAGGACGCGTGACGAGCAAGTTGCGCGCATCCTTGCCATTGAGGCGCGAGGGCGAAGACGACGAGGCGAGGGTGGCGACGATGGGGTCGAGGACGCCGAGGCTGATCCAAGCCTCCTTCTTCTGGATGTGACCGACGACCTCGTTCTTGAGGACCTGTAAGGCTGCGGCCTGCTCGGGATACGTCTTTGCGCTTCGCAGCTGGGCCAAGATGGGCGAGTTCTGGGGGCGAGCCATGAAGTCGAGGTTCGCGGGGTTGGGCGTAGACGGGGAGATGAGCCTGGAGGGCGGTAGCAAATCGTCATGAGCTGCAGGGGAGCAGACGGGCCAAGAGGTCGACCAGGCCGTCGTCCCATGCGCCGGGGGGTTGGGCCACGAGGATGGTGTGGCAAGCGGGTGAGCGAGGGCGTCGATGGGATGTCGAGACTCGGAGCAAGAGGAAGGACGATGATGGGAATGGAGTCACGGGGTATGTATGCGAAAGAGACTGGGATGCGAGGGCGGTCGAGGCCGTGAATTAGAGACGGGCCAAAGATGGATATTATCGGGAAGACGGGTGGTGTTGACCAATCGGCATTCCTGTGTTTAAAGAACAGAGAGGTCGAGGCCGTTTGGCGATGCTCGGACGGGCGGCACGTGTTGCGGCAGGGCGGATCGTCGGCCAACTTGCCGCCTCTACCTGGTACCGTGCTGTACGTACTGTACCGTACTGTGCCGTGCTGGAGTTTATCTTATCAGCACAGTCTGCCTCCGACCACTGAGTCCTGACGCCTCATGCCTCTCGTCACTTTGATGTTGCAGCAACTTGTCCATTCCCGTCCAGCCAGCCGTTGCAGCACCGTCATCATCATCATCATCATCGCCCTCTACCCAAGGACATGTGGCTCCTGCAGTCTCGTCCCACTCGTCCCACTCGGCCGTGAGCACCAAGGCACGTCGACGCGGCCAGACGGCATCCACGCCACGGAGCTCCTTGTCGCAGCGAATGGCTCGACGGCACGCCGCCAGGCTCGGCAGCTAAAGTCCGGGGGGGCGGGCATGACGGAGTCGTCAAAATCTGCACAAAAAGCAAGGGCGGGCGGAAGCGTGTCTCATTGAGCCACGCCTCATGGCCTGGAGAAGGGGCGTGGCTTGCCGAGACTGCTGCACCGGCGTCCCTCAGGAGCGACGGGCTGGTCGTCGGCCTTGTGTCTGGAGGAGCGAACCGCCGGCCGCGGATTGCTTGCCAACTTGCACAGCCTCGATGCGGCCCGAGCTATGGACGCGGACGATGCTGCCCGAGATGCCCAGTCACCAGCCTGATGTCGGGGTTTGAGCGGCTCTCCGGCAGTGAATCCGAGAATCGCGTGAATCTGAGACTCGAGTGAATCCGAGAATCAATCCGCCGCCCTCTGGTCACTGTCCGAGGCTCTGGAAGAGTCGGGAGATGCAAAATCTACCATCAGCCATGCCTCGTTAGCGGCGGGCTATTCGCTGCACGTTGCAGCAGGTAAGCCACGCCGGGCTCGAGTCGATTGCCGCGTGCTTGCAAAGACGGCTCGGCGGAAATGCCACGGATCTTGATGGACCCTTGCTCGTCGCGGTGCGGGCAGGTGGTCAGCATTGTTGGAGGAGCATCCCGTCGTGATTCCATCTGCAGGTACAATCCTCTGCTTCCTCTGATGGGGACCCGACTCCAGATGATTGCTGAATGTCGTGAGCAAATCCCAGTGGCCAGGTTGTTTATCAACTGTCTTGTCCGACAATCAAGGCCAGACTTTGGACAGTACTGTACAATACGTGGAGAGTCACTGTAATGGCATCAACCAAGACCCACGACTCTCATTCTCTCTCTTTCAATGTGGGCCAATCCCTGGAGCACGCTGTCCAGAGTTGCCCATCTCTTTTCTTACCCCTTCGTCATCGTCATCCTCCTTGGTTGTCGCATGCATCTGATGCTCGCGAGAACATGCCTGCCGTCAGACTCTTTCCTCCCGTCTCTCTTTCCCATTGAGGAGACGCACGAATCAGACGCCATAGCCTCTGTTTTTTTTCCTTTTCCCCCCTCCCCCACCATCCATCCATCCCCATCCGCTCACCCATCCGCTCACCCATCCGGCCGGCCTCGCCCAAAGGCTACGTTGAACGACGACACGGCAATCCGCGGCAATATATACTCAATCGCTTCACGCTCTACTGTACATGTGCCTGCGCATGCGCTGTCTGCTCCACGACGCCTTTTTGCCTGCCGCGACGAGGGGCCCTTTCTTGGTCGACGAACCGCCGTTGCTGACCGCCTCTCGCCCGTCATCGTCCTCCTCCTCCTCCGATTGACCGACTCGCCGCCTCGGCGCGCCCCAGCGAACCTCGTCTCGACGATGCGCCGCAGACCATGCTGAAGACATCGCCAGTCCTCGTCAGCTCCGCCAATGCCTCGCCCACGAGCTTCCGCTGCGGCCACCCGCCCGCTCCGTCGTCTTCCGGCTCGCCTCCTTCGACCTCTTCGCGCTCGCGCCACACCGCATCCTGGGTAGGCCCGTCGCCCACCGCGCCGCCTCCCAGGTCGCCTTGCCAGGTTCGCGTCGGCGCCACCGATCAAGCTGACACCTCCCCGTCGTCGTCGTCGCCCCGTCAATCATCGCGCGAGCCGCCGCCGGTCCCCGCAGCCTCGGCCTTGACGCAAGCGAATGCGCAACCCGTTGCTCCCGCTGCCCGAGTCCAACATACAGCCCGAGTCCCGTCTCCTGTCAAGAGACGAGGCTCTCCTGCCTCTGGGGGCAGCCACCCACGCACAGCCCGGGATGCGCCGGCCGATCCCAGCCAGCGGCCACCGCCCGAGGCCTCGTCCAAGAGACCAAAAGCCAATGAGCCGCCGCCCAAGATCCTGCCGCAAAAGTACGAGCTCTGCGCCGCCGAGGACATGGTGGAGCTGATTGCCTACATGTTGGCCGAGCTCATCACGACCAACGATGCCATACGCATCTCCAGCGGTGGCCTGACGCGCTTCCATTCCAGGTACGCACCGCCTGTGCTCCATTGCTCCATCCTCACTACTTGCCTGACCCTTGGCAGGACTGCTCCCGGCATCTCGGTGCGCGATTATCTGCAGAGGCTGGCAAAACATGCCACCCTGACCCCTCCGCTCCTCCTGGCTATGGTCTACTACATCGACCGCCTCTGCGCGCTTTACCAAGACTTCACAATCAATACCCTGACGGTCCATCGCTTCCTCATCACAGCGGCGACTGTCGCGGCAAAGGGGCTCTCGGACTCGTTCTGGAACAATACCACGTACGCTAGGGTAGGCGGCGTGCGGGTGGCCGAACTCAAGATGCTCGAGCTCGAGTTCCTCTATCGCGTCGACTGGAAGATTGTGCCCAACCCAGAGGTCCTGGTGGCATACTACCAAGGCCTGGTCGAGCGCACACCAGGCTATTCGCTCGAGTCTGAAGGGCCCTCCGAGGACGACGTGGATTACGAGGACGACGAGGACGAAGACGACATCGAGAACCCCAAGGGGCCGTCAGGATAGAAGTCGCGCTTGGCATGTAGATACCCCCCGTGTCTTGGCGCCGACGGAGCGTATGCGCTGGAAACCAGAGTTGATAACCATGGATGGCGGAGTTTTCATTTCGTGCAGACGGCGTGTCGATTTCTTCTGCAAGGACTTGTGTGCGTCACGGCGTCTAGGATTTCATGGGCTTGTTTGGGATATTGTGGTTTTCGGCAGCATTTCACGAGCATGAGGGCGAATAGAGTCGATTTTGGTGCAGATACTCGGCCAAGGCCAAACCCAGTGATCCGCGACGAACCCAAGCTTGTAGTGGGATCAAGGTTTTCAAGAGCCCGGTCCCCATGCCTCCCATTGTTGCCCGCGTATGACCATTTGCTCCAGGTGAGAAGGGGTCTCACGAAGGTCTTTAAGACTTTAACAACAGGCATTGAAGCCAAGTGGACGGAGGAGACGGGTAATTTGCGTGACGAGTGGGGCTCCAGAGGATGTTCCTTTGTACCTGGCGGGTCTCACCCCAATGGCAGAAGAGCTGGCGACGTCCATCCATCATCCGCCAGCAACAGCCAGCAGCTCCTACGCGACACCCGCACCTCTTTAGGACTATTTATGACTCCGATAGAGCTCCTTGGCTGCCGAAACTAGAGCGTACACGATGCTGCTCGGCTCCCTGCTCTCGGCGCTGTGCGCGGCGGCCGTCGTGAGCGCCGAGCCGCAGACGGTCCAGGTCTACATTCAGCCCATCGACAGCACCGCGCCCGCGCCCAGCCCGCTCGCCGAGGTCTCGTACGACATGTCTGCGCTGTCGCTATCGTCGGTCGTCTCCTACGACGCGCCCGAGATCCCCGAGACGGCGGCCCTCGTGCGCATCGGCCTGTACGACGCCGCCGCGAAGCGCTGGACGGGCGGCACCACCGTCGCGGCCGCCGACAACTTCAGCAAGGGCTACTCGCCGCACCTGGTGCTCTCGGTCGACGGCGACCGCGGGAGCGTCGTGAGCGCCGCGTGCAAGGGCATCGGCATCCACGCCGGCCACACGCGCGACTTTGGGCCCAAGGTCGTGGTGCTGCCCGAGGCCAGGGGCAGCCAGCCCCAGCTCAACAAGCCCGTCGTGCTGTCGGCCGAGGGCAAGAAGGTCGAGCCCGAGCAGGAAAAGACGTTTCTACAAAAGTACGGCCGCCCATCTGTGTCCGAGTGTGGCTCGGAGAAGGGGTCGAGTGCTGACGCTAACTCGTCGCAGGTACTGGTGGATGATGGCCATTGCCGTCTTTCTCGCTCTGAGCGGAGGTGGAGGCGAAAAATAGAAGACATCTTTTACGAATATAGAGCTTTCTCGAGTGCAATCCACGTAGGATTCCGTGATTTCTGGGCATTTGTTGGATGTATTCTCCTCGAAGCCAACGCGCAAGCCAAGCAGCTCCGCGATATTGCGCAGGGCGGGGGTAATAGTCGACAAGCCAGTCAGAGCAGAGAATTCACGCTGCAATTCACCCAAGACGAATCGGTCAGACTTTCAGCAGCCGCTACGTAGATCCAAGATTGCATACGACCCAACGCCAGTTGCTTCTGCTTCTCACTGCTTGCTCGACTGCTCGAGCTCAAGCGGGTCACGTGCTCGGCCAAGGTCGTGGCTTACTAGTCCGGATGCAGCCTAGGGCCGTTGCTCCGTCCCACGAATCCACGGCGCTGGGTGGCCACCGCTAGAAGCAGCCATGCTTTTTCTGGCACTCACGGCCTCTCCGCCTGCCTTCACTGGTTCATTCACTCACTCACCAGCCACCAACGCGGTTCACTTGAAAAACAACCTCTGGTCAGCAGCTCTGGTCAGCATTCTCCCATCGCACCGCTCCCAAAAGCCGCGCAATTCTAAATTCTCGACGCCGTCAGTCAATCACGGTTTAATCCTTCCGCCCCTCTAAACAGCCATGTCTGGAGACGAAGCCACCCTCGCAAACAAGCCCTCCAACGACGAGCCCGTCGTTGAGAGCAAGGGCAAGGGCAAGGCCGTTGCCGAGGAAGTCCCTGAGAGCGGCAACGTGAATGATGAGGATGAGGATGATGAAGATGAGGATGATGAGGAAAACGATGATGTATGTCATTGCAACCCTGGTAGGGGACATTATAGCTGACTTTTGATCTGCAGAACGCCGAGCCTGGTAAACACAGCCATCAGGACCCCCCTTTTGATTACCACGGAAATGCTAACCATGCAGTAGCCGAGGAAGAGGATGGCATGGAGGAGATTGATCTCAATAACATTGTCGAGGGCGGCCGCCGCACCCGCGGCACCAAGATTGACTTTGCCAAGGCCGCCGAGGAGAACCCCGTCGAGGACGAGGACGAGGAAGATGACGACGACTTTGAGCCCCCAGAGGACACTGAAATGTCGGGCTAGAGCGCTGTCGAACCTTCAAACACGGCCTCTGCCCCCGACAAACGAGGGCACATCCTTAAGCTAAGGCTATACAAGCCATGCGCGACGCCTCAAAGAGTGCCTTGACGCGTGGACGGGAAGCCCCCGCTACTTGGCTGGTGTGGAAACCATTTCAAAAGTTTGGCGTGCGAGGACAACAAGATTCAAGTCGGCGCAAGTGTTGTTACCGGATGGGTCATGATGGCACACACGATCCAAGGACAGCTGCTTTTGCCGGCGCCTTGGGTACTCGGATGATTTGGGGTTCGGTCCGGGGGCTTGGGGCTTGAGGGAAGTGTATAGAGCAACAAAGAAACCACGTCAATAAACACACAAACAGTACGCTGCGAAGGTGCGTGTCCTGTCGGTATTGGTGACTCAACGGGTCTTTATGGAGTCTTGCGCGGACGACTGTCTCATGTTTGGACTGTCTAACGGGCAGTTGGTGCTCAGAGCAGGGTAGGGTAATGCGCGCGATTATCAAGAGGCGCTTCGAGCGAAGAGTCGCTCTACTTACCATTGGCAAGATACCCACGAGAGGAGGCAAGTCCTGTATGCCCGCGATTGCATTTGATCGATGGGATAGCCGCCAAGAGCGGGAGCCTGCAGCAAGATCAGTCTCATTCGATGTCCATTGGCAGATCGGTACGTACCCCGGCCAAGTGCGGGACAGGCAGCAAGGTACGGCGGGGTACGTACCTGAGGTACCTAAATGCACTAAAGCAGGTCTCCCGGCTGCCCCTAAACGGCAGCAGGGGAAAAAAACAGCCTGTCCGCTTTGCTTGCTCGCTGAGGCGGCGACGGAATCCCTGCCTCGTGCATCCGCCAGACGCCCACTTTTTCGACAGACAAGAGCAACACAACAGCACAAAGCAGCGCGGCAAGGTCGATAGAGCCACATGCGCACACGAGCGCCCCCTAGCCCCAGCCTCCGACGCCCAGACACCGCAGGAGAGATAGCCTACCGCTAGAAGGAGAGACGAAGGAAGAACCCCTTGTCCGACTCGCACGCTTTAGCGGCCACGCGCGACAAGGCGAGAAAGAAAGAAGAAAGCAGGAAAGGGGAGCTGAACGGGAACAAGGGTCCAACAGCTTCTTCGTCACCGTCGACGTCTAGACTGCGAGCAGACGTCCGTCGACCCACGAATCCTCCATACAGACGCTCTTCAGAGCAAGCCCCTCGACGTGTCTCTTGCCGGCCTTGGGGCGCCTCACACCCCCCTCGACGGAGACGAATCAGATATCAAACCCACAAACAGCCCGCCATGTCACAAAGGTGAGTTGGGCACCCACCGCCCGCGGCTTGCCTGCCTGCCTCTCCTCGCCCCCGTCTTCCCTCGCTCCCCCTTTTCCCCCCTGCATCGCGAAGCGCAACGAGAGAGAGTCCGAGGCAGACGCTTTCATCATCGTCCAAGTGGAAAGAAGAGCGGCTTGGTTTCTTGGCGAGGCAGCCTCGATCCCTCGTTGTCGACCCGCGCTGGCGTCGAAGCCCGAGAGTCGGAAAGGGGCGTACGAGGGGGGAGAAGACATGGACGCGACCCCGGCGGCAACGGCCGTCATCAAGCCCCCGCCTCGGGCTCGGCAACAGGTTCGGCGCCTCGTCGCTGCACCAGCGCGACTCGCGCAGCGCCCTCTTTGCCGGATACACGGGCGACCCGACGACGACGCGGCGCACCACGACGGCCAGCCCGGGCCTCGGGTACGGCTACGGATACGCCAACGGCGCCGCGGGCGGCCACCACCAGCAGCAGCAGCAAAAGCCCATGCACGAGCGGCAAGGGTTCCGGCCGGCGACGCCAAACCGCAAGGGCCAGTACAGCGACGCTGTGCTCAACGAGCTCGAGAGCCAAAACGACGCCCAGGTCGAGGGCATCCTCGGCAAGGTCCGGACACTCAAGGACGTGAGTCTTCTCCCCAGTCCCTATCATGATGTTTTGCCAGCAGTCGCATCATCCACATGTGCGGCACGCTGTCGACAATGACATCTCGTGTCCACCCCAGCTTACACTGACATCCCTCCCTTTTGTCCCGTGCAGATGACGGTGGCCATTGGCGACGAGATTCGCGAATCCTCGGCGCTCGCCGAAAAGATGAACAACACGTTTGACTCGACGCGCCTGCGCCTGCGCGGCACCATGAACCGCATGCTCGTCATGGCCCAGCGCACCGGCGTCGGCTGGCGCGTCTGGCTCCTCTTCTTCGCCGCCGTCGCCCTGCTCTTCATCTACGTCTGGCTCTTCTGAGTGTTTGCAACTTTGGGTCTCTGCTTCACTTCCCGGCTTCAACCACGAGCTCGATCGCTACGCCGTCGCCACCGCCTGGCTACGAAACATGCTCCGTGCCAGACAAATTATCAATCCTGCAAGACGGACGTAAAACCCCAGTCGCACGGAAAACGAGCAGGAGCGAAGCTGTCCTCTTTTTGTCATGTTCCTCATTTGACGAGTCTTGGTGTTTGATGCATATTGCAGGCGTTGGGGGGACTTTTTTTTTCACGGAGGCGCCGTCCATGGGTTTTAATATGGGACAAAACAGGGTCAAGGTCATTGCGGTGTAGAAGAGCGTCACGCGCAATCAGAGGCTAGGAGCCGGCAGTGTCACCACATTCGTGTACTAATGAAAGCAGTCAGAGCATGCCTCGCATCGGGCTTCTCTCGTATTGCAGCAGAGCTTCTACCGTTACTCTGCCATGCTGTGCGCTTGCTGGGATATCGTGTTGTTTCTTGAGAAATGATTTGCGGCGTGAACACCCTCCATCGGCTCGGTTCCGTGGCAAAGCACGAGGGCATCATCCGTACCGGGCCCGCCGGCTCTGCGCGGGACTGCTGTCCATGAAGCTGCTCTCGTCGTGGGAGAGGAGATTGCTCAGGTCCATGCTGGTTCGCGCGCTTGCCCGGCCCGGCATGGTGGGAGACTGCGGAGGGCCCAGCGGAGCCGTCCTCGGCGCGAAGCCGATGTCGTCCTCTGCAAAGTCGTCCGAGTCGTCGCGGCGGCTGCCGTCGTCGTCGCCGTCGTCACTGTCGCGCCCGACTTCGCTCTCGTCGCCGTCGTCACTGTCGCGCCCGACTTCGCTCTCGTCGCCGTCGTCTCGGTAGTGTGCCTGTGCCGCCTCGCCGCCGCTGCCGTTGCTGCTGTAATCTGCCTCCGAGTCGGTGTGCTCGTAGCCGCCGCTCTCGGCCTCGGGAATGTCGTCGTCGAGGTCGCCGCCCATGTCGAGCCCCGTGTCGTCGCCTCCGGCCACGCCGCTTGCAAAGTCGTCTTCGTCAAGCATGTGGCCCTGCACGTGCTCGTCAAAGTCCCCCTCTTCGCCGCCGTACATGTCGTCGCCGTCTGCGTCGCCGCGGACGAGAGCTTCCCGGAAAGCGTCATCTGTCATGCGCATGCGGGCCGCCACCAGGTCGTTTTGGCGCTCTTCTCTCAGCGCGGCGTCGTCGACCTGGGTCACGCCAGCGTCTCGCGCGTCGTCGTCATCGTCGTCATCGTCTCCCGGGTCCTCGTCTTGTTCGTCGCCATCGTCATCGTCGTTGCCCATGGAAAATTGATCGTCGGCGTCGGGAATCTCATCGTCGAGGTCTTGCGCCCCGTCTAGCTGGACGTCGTCCATCATGCCGTCCTCGGGCCTGCCGGCGGCCTCGGCAAGCTCCTGCGCCAGCTGTTCGCGGCGCAGCGACTCCTGATGCTCTTCCTGCTCGCGCTTCTCCTCGCGCATCTGGTGCAGCGTCTTGGGAATGCCTGGCGGCCTAAGCCAGCCGCTGCCAAAGTTTTGTACGTTGAGCCGCCGCCGGTGCAGGTGTTGCTCGTCCGTGGCTAGCCGCGCCAGCGCCGTCCGCTCCAGCACGTGGCCGCGGGAGCGCGGCGGATGGGAGCCATGGCCGGTGCTGTTGGGGCCATTGCCGCCGCCATTAGCGGTCGTCAAGTCGGCGTGCTGAGCATCGCGAGGCCCGCCTGAAGGGAACGGCGCCCTCGACGACGTGTACCACAAAGCGTGTGACTATGGCCGTCGTCAGCGTCTGTCAATGGCAACGGACCCGTGGAGCCGATCAACGTACATCTCGCGGTGTGAAGTCGGGGAGTATCGCAAACATGGGCACCGTTTGGACGAGCGGCGACGCGGATTGTGGGCGATTGGGGGTGAACTGGATGCGATTGTTGGGGAGAGAACCGTTTGCATGACGCCAATTGGAGCAGCGCGCGTCTACAGTCTGGGACGTCACGGCCGGTACGTACTTGGTACGGCAATTGGAGCTCTTCCTGACTGAATTGGCGATTTGGCGAACAAGGGAAACAAGCAACTGCCGGCCGGCTTGCGCCTGCCAGTAACCTAAGCTACCTACTGCCGCGCGGCAAGCGCTTAACAGCCGCAGCCCCGGAGGCTCGGGTTTCCAAGGGTAATCGAGCAATGCAGACCAGTAACTGATACCACCGAAACGTCTTTCCTATTTGCACTGGCATCGCGCCAACGCAAAATATGCTTGTACGTCCGCGAGTCAGGCTCCTACCCTATATAATGCAGAAGAAGCCACATGAGATAAACGGTGGCCGGTCGCGGAGGTTTTTCTCCCTGAAGGCAAGCTGCTCGACAGCCTCTGATTCCTTCGAAGGGTTTTTCCCTGCCGCCACCCCTCGGCCGGTTTCCTTTCCTCGGTGCAATGAGGATGGATATAAAGCTCTGGTAGCTTTGGCAGAGGGGATGAGAGAATTCTGACCGGTGAAAACCAAGGGTTGACCACATCTGCCCAAAATTTCCCCGCTGACGGGTGAGGGCCACGAACGAAATGCGCCTTGAGCTGTCGAAATGCTGGATGAGCTGACTGGACGGCTGCTGCGGGGGGGATCTACCGGGACACTTGTACTGACATCTTGCGATGTACTTTAGTGGCGTCTACAGCAGAGACAACTGCCCGTGGACAGGTGTCGTTATGTGAAACCATGTGGCCTTTGCAAGGGAAACTGGTTCATCTTGTCAGGTAGCGGTCGGGAAAAGTTAGTTTAGCTCAGCACGTCCTGTGCTCCGATAGGAGACCTGAGCGACTGAAGTCGCTGGACGGAAAATACACACACACACACACACATGAGATAATCTCCTGGCTTATCTGTGAAAGGCAGGAAGAAAACAAACGTCGCCCTATGCGTTGCAGTAAAGCACGTCTGACGCCAACCTCGAGTAATTCAACCTCGCATGCGTCAATTCGTAGGCGGTGCCGTCTTACAGGTCACTGCGCGCCGTCGCGCCGCTTTTTAAGTCTAATCGTTGACGAACATGGCAGTGGTCGGCAACGATGATGTGGTTCTGAATCGTTTCCTACCATCGAGTCGCAAGGCCACGCCGTCCGACGTCCAATGCTCGCCAGAATAACAGCCGTGTTCTAGAATCATGAAATCTCCGGGCTCCGCACTCGTCACCGGAGACAAGTCTTGCCAGCCGGGCTCTCAATGCGCACAAAAAGAGTTGCATGGTTTTATGAATGTGCACTGCACATTACCGCAGTCCTGTGCAGCCTCAAAATAATGAATAGTGAAATGCCACTTGAACTGCCCGGGAGACGCCAAGGATGCAAAGGAAAGCTGGCATCGCTGTGTCGGGACATACCGGAACCGAGCCCCGTCGCGGACTGGGGTGTCCAAGAATGTCGGTAAGCACCCACTTCTCTACCGATATTTCGTACAAAATGCCGACTCTCAACAAAGGCAAGGACGACAAGAAGAGACAAACAAGTTGCTGGCAGTATCTCAGGTGACAGGGCTCCTGAATCCAATGTCAGCAGTTGCAGTGACGGCGACAAGCGAACCTGAAGAAACAACAGCAGTGATTCCTAGGCCGATCGGTCCGCGCGTTGGGCGAGAATACACTGCCTCTCGCAGCCTCTCCTTTTACGTACAGCCCAATGTCTAGTGATTCCGTTGGCTGCCTACTTCGTACCCAGCTTCCATAGCCCTTTCGGACCCGTTTCTAGGAAGTCTCCGCAGGCTGGTCTTGGCACTGGGCTTTTTTCCCAGCCGAAATGACCCGAAAGCCACCCAGAGTGAGGCAAGCCCGGGCGTTCTGCACTTGGCTGTGGTCATGTTTCAAGCTCCGCATCTGGGGAGGGGCGCTCGCGGGGGGCGCCGACTTCGGCCAGCCCTGGGGCCCCATCCTGCGATCATCACTGATCCCGGGCCAACGACGAAGGAAGCTGCCGGGCCCCAGAAATTGATAACCCAGCCCTCATCATTTGCTGCTCCGCGCGAGCCATCAACCCACTCCTGGCGTGCCGCAGGATTGTCGCCGAGAGGGGGGGCGCTGGCGTTGCAGTCGCATCATTCTGACCGTCCCGTCATGTGTCTTTGCCCGGACAAGACTTCACTGGACCGACTTGCCGGTCTCATGAGGACGGAGTAAGTGCGATGGTCAATCCGCTCGGCGTCACTGGCTGAATATGAGCTTCGGTCGCATTTCTCAAGTTGTGGACGGAATGGATCCAACATATGAATACGGGGTGCTTGTGTCATTTCCCCCAGGCAAAGGCAACGGGCAACCGCGCTGCCGTCTGTCGCCATTGCCACGATGTCAATACCCGATCATGCAATGTGCCCTCTGCCGACTTGAGAGGGCGGCTTTTGGCCATTGGAAGCTTCGGCCGGGCATAGCCAGAGCTCCATGTTGACGCTGGCAAGCATGCCACCTCAGCTTACTCAGTTGGGATAAGCTCGACATTTTCGGGGCCTTGGGTATCCTATGAGGCGAGCTCCAAGGACTCAATAGAAAAGAATAGGCGCTATAAAGTTAACGGTTGCATGCATCCACCTGAGCTGGTAGGGTTGCATGGGTTGCCAAGGTGGCGTCGAGATCCAGCAAACGGGCCGGCCGTCATCTTACTTGTCAGATAAGCATCTCGACATGCGGCTGGTCCTTTGATTGGCCGTTGCAGCCAGTTTCCTTGTGTCCTCGATTTGACAAGAAGCAATGCCGAAGGCCGGACAAGATTCCCATCAAATCGACGACATGCAATGTTGCGTTGCTCTATCCGTGCCGCTGTTTCGTCGCCTCACCAGGTCCCATGTCGACAGGCGGCGGCAAGGGCCGGTGCTCGTCTACGTACGCATGCATTTCGCCGACCCGGGCCTGCCGTCATGGGCTGTTGGATGAGCCAACGAGGCCAGCATTGTCGACATGGACGGAGGCGTCGCCATGCGCCGAATCCCGGCGTACCGGCGGCCCTCGAGCTTACGCTGCAGGTCTCGTCAAGCATAGAATGCCGCGTGCACAAATGTTCAGAGCGTGACTTGTGTCACTGGGCGCGCACGCATGAGGTTGCTTGTCGGTCAAGGGCAAAACATGGCGTTTCACGAGCAAAGACAACGGCCGGGCCCATCTCCCAGTGGACTAGCTGGACATTAGGAGGTTAGCTGCAGACTCGGGGGAGCCAAGGACCCCTGCTCACGAAAAGACGTGCAACTCTTGTCTGTGACGACGAAGGGCATCAAGTCTCATATCCAAAGGCTCGGCACCGCCTTGCGCCATGAGGACTAGGGGCGACACGGAGCAAGTAGGCTTCTTGCAAACAAGATGCTGCTGATTGGCGCGGCAACGGAGAGCTCGGGCCATGCGCGCGCATGTGCGGACTGCGTAGCCTATTTAACGTTTCCTCTGTCTCTGGCGAGCGCGTTACACAGCGTCGTGGGTGTGGTATGGTGTGGTGTGGCCTGTCCTGGCCCGCTTTCGGCCTGCACTCTCGAGTCCACAGGGTTGCCCTCAGTCGATTGTCGTCTCATTGGCGGCACATTACATGGCCAACCACTGGTCGGACCATGCGACGGACCATCATTGGCGACGGACGACATCCGTTTTTCTGTCCCTCGATCCGACCCGGGGCGTTGCCAAGTCGGAAGCATGATGCGTATCAAGGCTGCCGCTCTGCGTCAGCATTGTCGAAGAATGTCGGCGGAACAATGATGCCTAGAAGTCGGCAGGTTTGTCATGGCCTGCTGCTGAGCCTTGTCGCTGCATGGAGCGAGAGTTTCGTGAGGGTAATGAGAGGGTAATATAGGGGTTTCATGGGGGTAATGAGTCGCTTTTAAAGGGTAATCTGAGGGTAATCAGATCTCTTGGGCAATGCGTCTAAGGAGCACTATCGGCCTGGCGCCCGCGGACCTGCAGACAGTCGAGAAATCTCTTGGACGACTGGTAGGGTCGACTGCAAGCTTGCGTAAAAAAGGCCGCGAAAAGAGAGAGACATGCGCCATGCAGCGCCATGGGGGAGGCGGTGGGCCGAGGGCGGATAGACATTGGCCGACGAGGATGAAGGGACTGGACCAAAACGGCCACGACGGACAGAAGGAGCAAGTGGACAAGTCGAGGCTGCGGCATCGGAGGGCTGAGGCAGACGACTGTCCAAGGAATCGGCTCAGAGGGTGCCGCGAATTCCTGACATGTGCTTTTCGCGGCCATGCAAGGTGGATGGATTGCCATGTGCCGGCGCGCTGCTTGGTGCGCTCATGGACGGGCACCATCACCATCGGACTGTGCGTTGCGTGTGGGTGACGGCCATCATCAGCCGCCAAGGAGGGGTAAGTGTTGGAGGTGCTGGATAGGGTTGAGTGGGAGTCGAGATTCTCCAGTCCACTGGCAATAGGCTTCTACCCCACCTTGCCCTTGGACTTGTCTCGAGCGAGAACAGGCAAGACGAAAACCATCGAGGCCTACCTACGTACCCATGTACCATTCATGCCAAAAACACCGAAACAAATGGCCTGCACCGAGTCTCGGTCTTCGGGCTTGGCAGCGACTCTCGCCGCGCCATGATTTGAAAGAGAGAGAGAGAGAGCGATGCTCCATCAAAGTGGATTGACGGCGTACAAAGCAGAGCAATCGGATTGGGCCAGGCCAGACGGCAACGGTCCACAGCGCGGTCTGGGGAGACTAGGTACAAGGTACATGCACATGGAGCGGGCATGGATATGAGGCATGGCATGGCGTGGGATAGCCTGGGGAGAGGAAGAGAGAGAGGGGCGAGGCCGGAGGGGACTGGACCCTCTCTTGCTCTACTCACGCCTCTCTCTTTTACCTTACTCATGCTGCCTCTGCTTTCTGCTCGCTTCCACAGCTCATAAAAGGCGACGCTGCTCGCCTCCACCATCCATTTGGGCCCTGTCTTGATTCTTCCCTCCTTTGGACCCTCAGCTCTCTTGCGCCCCCGTGTCCTGTTGCGAGCTGTTTTGCCAACCATTGCTCTATTGGAATCAAGATTCTCCCAACACCCACCCTCTGGTAAGTCGAATGGCTGTGCGTGCTGCTTTGTTCGTGACTGCGTTGCCTTTTGCCGTGCGGAATTACATCAAGAGGCTTTGATGAGATGGCGAACCCAATCCGGACCCGTCTACGCTGCGACTCCATCTGGCGATGCGAGGCGCCACCACGAGGTCGCGACGACGGCAATTGAACTCCGGATCTTCGGATTTCGGCAAGGGACATTACGGAAGGGGAGGACGACAAATAGAGAGGCCTGAACTGATACCGACCCGAGACGCAACCCGGACTTGGAACCACTCCCATAAAGACACGACAGACAATCAGAAAACGCAACCAACGAAGCGTTGGTTACGGGCGCCCGGCATCAGACAGTCTTCCCCATGGGCAAAAGAGAACGCTCGGGCCATTGCTAGTTCGGCCTGGACCACGAGCGTCCAGTTCGGAGCCGTCCACTGGTGTCTTGGGGAGCAAAGACAGGGATGGCAATCGGGCTTACGGCGATTGGCTGCGGTCCAGATGCATCTTGCGCCGCGCCCTGCAGCAATCCCGTAACATTGCCATATGCGAACAAGGTGCTGCACAGGGAGTCGCTCCTATTCGACAAGAAAAAACAAGCATGGCTGTTGTCCCTGGACCCGAAAATTGAAGCCAGGCCACGATGACGAAGGCCAAAAGAGACGACGACGTCGTGAGTCGGCGAATTTGAATTTGACAAAAAAAACGACTCGTTTCGGGAAAAACCGCTATCAATCTGTGCGCATTTCTTCAGCAGCCGACTGTTGGGTCAAGCCAACTGGTCATCAGATTTGTGCGCGCTCTCAGTGGCTGCGCAAAGCCAATGACCCGACACAAGGGTCCCAGAAAAATTTATGCAGACCGGAGGCCCAGTGCCGGCACAGAGAGCGACTTACCCCACCAAATTCGTGACGGAATGGGGTGCGGCGCTGAAGATCGCCTCTGCTGCGCTCAATTACCCCGCCGAAACCAACACCACAAGTTTCCGGCTGCAGCGACTTGGGACGGACACTATCAAAACGGGACAGGGCCTCTGTGCTGTCTCTTCACTGCCGGCCTTGGGCGTCCAACATCAATGTTAGTGCCGTCGTCACTCTAGTAGCCGACCTACAAGTGGAGCGCCTACAAGCCCCGACTCGCCGACTCGCCCTTCTGGCCGCCCGGACCCAAAGTCTCTTTCCCGTTTCGCCATCTTTTTTGCCTTCTCCCCCATCTCTGCCTGCGATTTGCTAGAATCTTGTTTTTTGGCTCATCCAATTTCTCCAAATTTCTCCAAAGACGCAACTGACCATAGATCTTCTCTCTCACTGCAGACATATCTGTTCCAGAGCAGCCTCCGGCGCTGCTCTCACCCCTGTTCCGAATCGACAACAGCCGCGACGGCCTCCAGCCCTGCCAAGTGCCCTTGAGCGCATCCGTCGTCCCTTTCAAGTCCTACCGAAATTCCCGTCAGCCGCGAATCCTCGCCTAGCATGGGCCTGTTCGAGGATTTCGACGACCGACAAATCTCGTTTGAAGCGGAAAAGCAGCAATACCAACCATATGAGTATCAGACAGAGAACAATGACTCGTGGGCGGGCGCCCTACCCGTGAAGCAGGGTCTCTATGACCCTTCCTACGAGAAGGATGCCTGCGGTGTCGGCTTTGCCTGGTGAGTCTTCTTGGATTCAAACCGACTCATGCCCGACTGACGTGCGTGCAGCCACATCAAGGGCAAGGCCAGCCATAAAATCGTCAGTGATGCGCGCAACCTTTTGTGCAACATGACCCATCGAGGCGCCGTGGGTTCCGATGCTCGAGATGGTGATGGCGCTGGTGTCATGACGTCCATCCCTCATTGGTTCTTCATCAAGAACTTTGAGCGGGAACAGGGCATCAAGTTGCCTCCCCTCGGCCAGTATGCTGTGGGAAACTTGTTCTTCAAGCCCGACGAGGAGACTCTCCAGGAGTCGCAGCGGCAGCTGGAAGATGTTGCCGAGTCCCTGGGTCTACGAGTCTTGGGCTGGCGGCGGCCTCCCGTCGACTCGACGCTTCTCGGCCCCGCGGCAAGATCGCGCGAGCCCATCATTGCTCAGCCTTTTGTCGTCCTCGCCTCCGCCTACGGGCCCGGCAATGCCCCCGAGATGACAGACGAGGAAAAGTTTGACGAGCGACTCTTTGAGCGACAGTTGTACGTGCTGCGAAAACGTGCCACGCACACCATCGGCCTCAAGAATTGGTTCTACCTTTGCTCCCTCTCAAACAAGAACATCGTGTACAAGGGACAGCTTGCTCCTGTGCAAGTCTACTCTTACTATCACGATCTGGTAAATGCTGATTACCAGGCTCACTTTGCCCTAGTCCACTCCCGTTTCTCGACAAACACTTTCCCATCTTGGGATCGTGCCCAGCCTCTGCGCTGGGCCGCTCACAATGGTGAAATCAACACCTTGCGAGGCAACAAGAACTGGATGCGAGCGCGCGAGGGTGTCATGCACTCGGACATCTTCAAGGAGGAGCTCGAGATGATGTACCCCATTGTCGAGGATGGTGGCTCCGATTCGGCTGCCTTTGACAACGTCCTAGAACTCTTGACCATCAATGGCGTCCTGTCTCTCCCCGAGGCTGTTATGCTCATGGTCCCGGAGGCGTGGCAGGGCAATCAAGACATGGATCCCAAGAAGGCCGCCTTTTACGAGTGGGCCGCCTGTCAGATGGAGCCTTGGGACGGCCCGGCTCTCTTTACCTTTGCCGACGGCCGTTTCTGCGGCGCCAACCTTGACCGAAACGGCCTGCGCCCTTGTCGATTCTACGTCATGGACGACGATCGCATCATTTGCGCATCTGAAGTCGGCACGATCCCGGTCGAGCCCGAGACGGTCGTGCAAAAGGGTCGACTCTACCCTGGTCGCATGCTTCTTGTTGACACAAAGGCTGGTCGCATCATCGACGACAAGGAGCTCAAGGAGGCCGTATCTAGCCGGTACGATTTTCGCGCGTGGCTCGACAGCGAGCTCATCACTATGCCCAATGTTCTCGAGACGCTCGAGTCATCCATGCAGCTTGCCGCCAAGCCTGATGCGACGCTTCTTCAGGAAGACCCCCTGCTCCTCTCCTTTGGCTATACCCATGAGCAGGTGAGCTTGCTGCTCGGCCCAATGGCTGTCGACGAGAAAGAGGCTTTGGGCTCCATGGGCAACGATGCCCCCCTGGCGTGTCTGACGCCCGCCCCTCGGCTTCTCTATGATTACTTCCGACAGCTGTTTGCACAGGTCACGAACCCCCCCATCGATCCGATTCGTGAATCCATCGTCATGTCTTTGGAGTGCTATGTCGGTCCTCAGGGTAACCTGCTAGAAATGGACTCGTCCCAATGCGGCCGCCTCATGCTGCCAAGTCCCATTCTATCCATTCCCGAATTCAACGCCGTTGTCAACATGTCTTCCCTCTATCCTGAGTGGACGGTCAAGACGATTGATCTGACCTTTCCCAAGTCTCAAGGCGTCCAGGGGTACCTGGACCACCTCGACGAGATTTGCAACGAGGCCACGGCAGCCATTGAGGCTCGTGACCGAATCATTGTCCTCTCCGACCGCAAAACCTCTGCTGACCGCGTCGCTGTCTCGGCGGCTCTGGCGTCCGGAATGGTTCACCACCATCTCGTCAGCAACAAGTGGCGTTCCATGGCGGCTCTCATGGTCGAGACTGCCGAGGCTCGTGAGGTTCACCATATGTGTGTGCTACTGGGCTACGGTGCCGATGCCGTCAACCCCTATCTCGCCATGGAGTGTATCCTCAAGCTCAACCGTGAGGGCCTCATCAAGAAGAAGCTTTCTGATGATGCTCTCATTCGCAACTACAAGCATTCTTGCGATGGCGGCATTCTCAAGGTCATGAGCAAGATGGGAATCTCGACTCTCGCCTCGTACAAGGGTGCTCAAATTTTTGAGGCTCTTGGTCTCGATGAGGAGGTGGTAGACCGCTGCTTTAGGGGAACCGCCTCACGCATTCAGGGTCTAACCTTTGACCTGATAGCCGAGGATGCGTTCCGCTTCCACGAGCGTGGCTTCCCATCTCGAGAGACCGTCGGCCCTAGAGGCCTCCCGGAGTCGGGCGAGTACCACTGGCGCGATGGTGGTGAAGCCCATGTCAACGACCCTACCTCGATTGCCAATATCCAGGACGCTGTCCGGACGAAGAACGACAAGTCCTACGAGGCGTATTCGAGGTCTGAATACGAGCAAATCAAGAACTGCACACTTCGCGGCCTCTTGGATTTCAAGTTCGACGACTGCAAGCCAGTTCCCATCGATCAGGTCGAGCCCTGGACCGAGATTGTACGACGTTTCTGCACAGGCGCCATGTCCTACGGCTCCATCTCCATGGAGTCACATTCGACTCTGGCCGTGGCCATGAACAGACTTGGCGGCAAGTCCAACACAGGCGAAGGTGGCGAGGACCCCGAGAGATCTGAGCGTTTGCCTAACGGCGACACGATGCGCTCCGCTATCAAGCAGGTTGCCTCGGGTCGCTTCGGTGTCACCTCGGCCTACCTTGCCGACTCGGACGAGCTCCAGATCAAGATGGCTCAGGGTGCCAAGCCCGGCGAAGGTGGTGAGCTTCCGGGCCACAAGGTGTCCAAGTCGATTGCACGGACACGTCATTCGACCCCCGGCGTCGGTCTCATCTCGCCACCTCCTCACCACGACATTTACTCGATTGAGGATTTGAAGCAGCTCATATACGACTTGAAGTGCTCCAGCCCCCGATCGCGTGTGTCAGTCAAACTTGTCTCCGAGGTTGGCGTCGGCATCGTCGCCTCTGGTGTCGCCAAGGCCAAGGCTGACCACATTCTCATTTCTGGCCACGATGGCGGGACCGGTGCCTCCCGATGGACCGGCATTAAATACGCCGGTCTCCCTTGGGAGCTAGGTCTTGCTGAAACCCACCAGACGCTGGTCCTGAACGACCTCAGAGGTCGAGTCGTGGTCCAGACCGACGGACAGCTCAAGACCGGTCGGGACATTGCCATCGCCTGTCTGCTTGGAGCCGAGGAATGGGGCTTCGCCACAGCTCCTCTCATTGCCTTGGGCTGTATCTTCATGCGTCGCTGCCACATGAACACATGTCCCGTTGGCATCGCTACGCAGGATCCCGAGCTGCGAGCCAAGTTTCAGGGCACGCCCGAGCACGTCATCAACTTCTTCTACTACGTCGCCAATGAGCTTCGTGCCATTATGGCCCAGCTTGGTTTCCGGACTATCAACGAAATGGTTGGACACGTCGAGGTTCTCAAGGTCCGCGACGATTTGCGAACGAAGAAAACGGCGAACATCGATTTGTCTCTGCTTCTTACCCCTGCGCACAAACTGCGTCCTGGCGTTGCAACTTTCAACGTCCGCAAACAGGACCACAAGCTTTACGTCCGCCTCGACAACAAGCTCATCTCGGAGGCAGAGTTGACATTGGACAAGGGCCTACCATCTCGCATTGAGTGCGACATTATCAACACTGATCGAGCTATGGGTACTTCGCTTTCGTACCAGATTTCGAAGCGATATGGCGAGGCTGGTCTTCCCTTGGATACTGTCCATGTCAATATCAAAGGATCGGCTGGCCAGTCTTTCGGCGCCTTCTTGGCGCCTGGTGTGACGCTGGAGCTCGAAGGTGACGCCAACGACTATGTGGGCAAAGGGCTGTCCGGAGGACGCTTGATCGTCTATCCGCCCCGTTCTGCCGTCTTCAAGGCCGAGGATAACATTCTGATTGGAAACACCTGCCTGTACGGAGCGACGAGCGGAACTTGCTTCTTCCGAGGTGTCGCGGCCGAGCGTTTCGCAGTTCGTAACTCGGGCGCTACTGCTGTTGTTGAGGGTCTGGGTGACCATGGTTGCGAGTACATGACAGGCGGTCGTGTCGTTGTGCTCGGCGGCACTGGGCGCAACTTTGCGGCCGGTATGTCGGGTGGTATCGCATACGTCCTCGACGTTCACCGCGACTTCCACGACAAGCTCAACACTGAGATGGTTGAAGCTGGACCCGTCGAGGATCCGTCAGAGATTGCCTATCTCCGCGGTCTGATTGAGGATCACCACCACTACACTGGCTCTGAGCTGGCCGCCCGTATTCTTGTCGACTTCAACCGCGCTCTTCCCCGCTTCGTCAAGGTGCTGCCCGTCGACTACAAGCGCGTCTTGGAAGAGGAGGCTGCCAAGGCGGCTGCCGCCAAGCGGACCGAGTACAACCTTCCAGTCGTCTCCAGCTCCAAGCACAAGACTGAAGACAAGGCTGCCAAGCTACAGGATATGGAAGAGGCCGTCGGCGACAAAGCCGCGGATAAGAAGCGAGCCCTGGTTTTAGACAAGACCCGTGGCTTCATGAAATACGCGCGCCGCTCCGAGAAGTACCGTGCCGTAAACAGCCGTATCAAGGACTGGGCGGAGCTGAGCTCCCGTCTCAACGAGGACGAACTCAAGTACCAGTCGGCTCGTTGCATGGACTGCGGCGTACCCTTCTGTCAATCCGAGACTGGCTGTCCCATTTCCAACATCATTCCCAAGTGGAACGAGCTCGTCTTTCAGAACCAGTGGAAAGACGCCCTGAACCGTCTGCTGATGACCAACAATTTCCCAGAGTTCACCGGCCGAGTCTGCCCTGCTCCTTGCGAGGGTGCCTGTGTTCTTGGCATCAACGAGGACCCCGTTGGCATCAAGTCGATTGAGTGCGCCATCATCGACCGTGGTTTTGAAATGGGTTGGATGGTTCCTCAACCCCCCAAGGTCCGAACCGGAAAGAAGGTTGCCATCATCGGCTCTGGTCCTGCTGGTCTTGCCTGCGCCGACCAGCTCAACCGTGCCGGCCACACGGTCACCGTCTATGAGCGCGCGGACCGTCTGGGTGGTTTGCTCATGTACGGTATCCCGAACATGAAACTAGACAAGCGCATTGTCAAGCGTCGTACCGACTTCATGGCAGCCGAGGGCATCAACTTTGTGACTGGCGTCGCAATCGGCGAGGACGGCCAGATGAGCCTCAAAGATCTCCGAAGCAGCAACGATGCCGTCGTGATTGCTACGGGCGCGACCGTCGCCCGTGACCTGCCCATCAAGGGTCGCGAGTTGGATGGCATTCACTTCGCCATGGAGTTCCTGCACAAGAATACCAAGTCTCTCCTTGACTCGGAGCTGGCGGACAACACCTACATCTCGGCCAAGGACAAGCACGTTGTCGTCATTGGCGGTGGTGATACCGGCAACGACTGCATCGGTACCTCTGTCCGCCACGGCGCCAAGTCCGTCACCAACTTTGAGCTGCTTCCCCAGCCACCGCCGGAACGTGCTAGTGACAACCCCTGGCCTCAGTGGCCCCGAATCTACCGCGTTGACTATGGTCACAGCGAGGTGCGCCAGCACACGGGCAAAGATCCCCGCGAGTACTGCATCATGTCTGAGGGCTTCGTTGACGACGGCAATGGCAAGGTCAAGGGCATCAACACCATCCGTGTCGAATGGACCAAGTCGCCCAGCGGCGGCTGGGACATGAAGAAGGTTGAGGGCTCGCAGCAATTCTTTGCTGCCGACCTTGTCCTCCTGGCCATGGGTTTCCTCGGACCCGAAGCGCGCGTCCTCGGCGACGACATTGAGAAGGATGTTCGCAAGAACGTCAAGACGCCTGCCGGCAAATACTGCACCAACCTCGACGGCGTGTTTGCTGCCGGTGACGCTCGCCGCGGACAGTCCCTTATTGTTTGGTGAGTAGAGTTGTTTGGGTTCATTGGCTCATAATGCTAACATTTTCCTAGGGGCATCAATGAGGGCCGCATGGCTGCGCGTGAGATTGACCTGTACCTGGAGAAGTGCACCAACCTTCCCGTGACGGGCGGCATTGTCAAGCGCACTGCACAAGAGATTCTCGGCCGGGTCGTCGAGGCCCGGGCCCAGTAGATGGAAAGCGTATACGTCTCATGAGATCGCAACACGAGCCGAGGCGTTATCGGGATACCTTTTCTTTCTTAACGAATATGTGATGGAATGCAAGAGTAAATGGGCAGGCGGTTCGGCCAAGATACCAGCGCGGACATTTTTTCTAGCACGGTTCAATTGTGGAAGGACGGGGATCCGGATTGCCTGTTGTATTTTTGTTCATACCATTGCAGCGTGTGTGCATTTGGGGGTTCTCTTGTCTATTTTTCCTTTCGTTTCTTGATGGGTTAGAAAAGTTGTGAATGGACAGCTTGGACAATCTATCGACAGTCTTGTTTTGTAGACGACAGCGCATTTCGGTTTCGAGACTTGTAGGTTGCGACTGCACGTAGTTTGTGTGTCTCGATGTCCCTGCTCCATGTTCTGAATCTTGACCTCAAGTTGGTGGTTGGTAGACCGGCTCAATGGCTGCACGTGCTATTGTCGATACTCGATAACCAACACCCCCCCACCAACCCCGCACTCGGATCTGCAACCAGCCACGAGCGCCACATTTGGAGCAAAGGTCGGACCGAACCGGCGCTGGCAAGTGACAAGCGCCAAGTACCTAGCCTAGCGCAGCGCAGCACCAAGTTCAGGCGGCGGCGCATCACAAGTGGAGGCCGACTCAATCTCTCCAACATCCTCTCCCCGCCGTGTCCATGGATCTGGCAATCAATCGTTAGCCAAGGGGTGCCATCGAATCGCTCATTCAGCATTTCATCCGTCGTCGATTCGCCGCGAAAGCCGTCCGAGCCTCTCAGCTTCCCGCCGCCATCACCTCGGCTCTGCCTCTTCGACGATGCGGTTTGGCAAGACGCTGCGCGAGGCAGTCTACGAACCATGGAAGGACAAGTACATTGACTACGGCAAGCTCAAGGGCCTCTTGCACGAGGACAAGGTCGACGACGAGGGCGCCGTGGCCTGGACCGAGGAGGACGAGAACCGCTTCTGCGACGAAATCTTCAATGTCCAGCTCGAAAAGGTCGCCCGCTTCCAACAGGAGCGAGTCGACGCCTTGAAGCAGCGCGTCGACTCTGCCTTTGACCAGCTCAAAGACCTCGCCCCGGCCGATGGCGAGCAGCCCGCTCAATCCGCCAACGCGCGCCTGCGCGAGCTGGAAAAGGAGCTCGACGAAATCACAAACGAGGTCAGGGAGCTCAAAAAATACAGCAACATCAACTACACGGGCTTCCTCAAGATTGTCAAGAAGCATGACCGCAAGCGCGGCGACCGCTACAAGGTCCGGCCCATGATGCAGCTGAGTCTGGCCCAGCGGCCCTTCAACTCGGAGCAAGGCTACTCTCCGCTGCTCAACAAGCTGTCCATCATGTACTTTGCCATCAGACAGCAGCTCGAGGGCGGCGACCAGGCTCCGCTGGACTTGGAGAGCCAAGGCGAGACGCACAATGGCGAGAGGTATGCAGCTCACAAGTGTAAGTGCCAGTCCTTTCCCTCCTCATTCTTGGGTTCCGTATTCATTCTGATCGCGAATAGTCTGGGTGCACCCCGAGAACCTCCTCGAAGTAAAGACCTTGATCCTTCGCCGACTCCCTGCTCTAGTTTACAGCGAGCAGTCGGCCAAGGAGCTCGACGGCAGCGACTCTCCCGCCATCACGTCGTTGTACTTTGACAACAAAAAGTTTGAGATTTACTCTGACAAGGTCAATCGTCAATCCGAGGCGTCGTCTCTCCGACTGAGATGGTACGGCCAGCTGAGCAGCCGACCGGAAATCTTCCTTGAGCAGAAGACGGCCGACGCCAAGGGCAACAGCCAAGAATACAAGTTCACAATCAAGGACAAGTGGATCAAGCCCTTTCTCGACGGCGAGAGCGCCATGGAGAAGCACGTGCAAAAGATGGAGCGGCAAGGCGTGCCGGCCGAGCAAATCGACAATTACAAGGAGACTGTGGCCAGAATCCAGGGCTTCGTGCGACAAAAGAAGCTGTCGCCGGTCCTCAGGGCCAACTACGTTCGAACAGCTTTCCAAAAGCCGGCGGACGATCGCGTGCGTATTTCCATCGACACAGACTTGGCTTTTATACGCGAAGACACGCTTGACGCCGACCGCCCATGTCGCGATCCCAACGACTGGCACCGATTGGATATTGATAACATCAACATGTCTTACCCGTTCAAGAACATTAACCAGAGCGAGGTATCCAAATTCCCTTATGCCGTCTTGGAAATCAAGCTCAAGGAGGATGGGAACCGGAAACGACCATCATGGGTCGAGGACCTGATGGCTTCGCATTTGGTTCATCCGGCGCCCCGATTCTCCAAGTTTGTTCACGGCGTGGCTTCTCTTTTCGAAGATTACGTCAATAGCCTGCCATTCTGGCTCAGCGACCTGGAAACTGATATCCGCAAGGATCCTCAACGTGCGTTTGAAGAGGAGGAGCAACGACGAGCACAACGAGCCGATGACGTAAATGCCGTTGGCAGTCTCATAGGAGGCACCAAAACCAGCTCGTACAAGGCTGCGCAAAGCTCACCAGTCGGTCGCTCATATCTCGCCGATCGGATGGCCTCTGACGCGAGAGCGTCCATGTCGCGCTCCATAAGCATGCGTGTGGCAAATGAGGAGGAGGGCGAGTCCAGCACCAGCCAGCAACGAAATCATCATCATCAAACGACGGACGGCAGCGGTTACGGGACACTGTCATCTGTGCTTCCTGCGCTATCCCTGTCCAAGTATGCGCGGGCTAAGCGGGCGCAAAAGGCTCAGCTTCCAGAGGGCGTTGTGGAGCCGACGCAATGGATCAAGAACATGGGCGAGCTGAAGATTGAGCCAAAGGTCTGGCTCGCCAACGAAAGGACCTTTCTCAAGTGGCAGCACATTTGCATCCTCCAGGGAAGCTTGGCCATTGGGCTGTACACGGCGGCGGGCGACGACGCCATGGCCCAGGTCATGGGCATTCTGTACATTGCGATTGCAGCCTTTGCGGGTGTTTGGGGCTACTCGGTGCTGCAAGTGCGAAGAAGCATGATTGTGGAGAGAAGCGGCAAGGACTTTGACAACATGTTTGGACCAATTGTCATGGCGATTTCGTTGATGGCGGCCCTCGTTATAAACTTTGTCTTTGAGGTGAGTATCGGTCGGTTCAGTGTCATGACCACTGCTAACATGCATCAATTAGTATCGAAAGGCCTTTCCCAACCCGAGCAATGGCTCCCAAAACGCAACCCTGACGGACGAGTTGTAGAAGGCGAGCCTCGCAGGCAAGGGATGTAATACCATGGACGCCCTCATGTACGAGAGACATGCATTTGAAGCGGAAAAGAGAGGCGACAAGAAGGCCTCGGCGTCAAGGAAAGCGTAAGCATCTAGCACAGCATTGGATTTTGAAGCAGGACTTGGACATGTGTAAGGGTGAGAGGCCAAGTCCCGAGGCATGTTTCACCTGGCACTTGATGCCGAATCGCGGGTGAGATTGGAAAATGCAGCGATTCACTTTGCGCACCGGCACCGATGAGCTCTTGAAATGTGAGACACGAGGGATAGATTTTGAGAGGCAAGGTCTCGTCCTTGTCCTCGGCTTACAATGCCGTCTTATGGACGAGTCGAGATGGCCTGCAGCCGCTATTCGACGGAGCAAAAGCCCTGCGATTGCGCCGTTTGTGCCCAATGACATGCAGACCGGGGGATGGTTTTCCGGTACACAGGAAGCAAGATGCCGTGGATTGGCTACCCAGGCATTCTCGCTCTGCAGGGCTGAGGGCTGCATCACCACAGCCGGTAGCGGCCGTTGGCAGTCGGTCGGAAACTTTTGGCCTGAACAATAACAACTCGCTGCAGCCATTCTGTTTTCTGCGCATTGCGTCTCCGTCACACGGCCGACTAATCGGCCTTGTCATCCTTTCTTGGCATTTTGCCCTTTCTCACTTGATCCGAGCATCGTCGTGTGCCCTCGCCCCAGGTTTGATCAACCCACACGCTCACCACTCACCCACGAGGGAACCGTGCCGCGACATTTCCCTCTCAAACGCGTCGTCACCCTCGCGGGCGCAGCCGAAAGCACCCATCAGAAATCAAAAAGGTACGGCATTATCCATCGCATCAGCGTCACGGGCTGAGCGAGAGAGGGCCCTGCGCGAGCTGCGTGCGCATTCAATCACCGCACAACTCCATCTCGCTGTCTCTCGCCCTTGCCGGCCCGCCGCCGGATGACGCAAAGACGATTTGCGCGCAGAGGATGAGGGAGAAGGAGAAGAGGAAGATCAAGGGCGGGTTTCTCGGGAGCCTGTTGCGCAGCGGGAGCCTGGCATTTCGGGGCGCCAAGAATGCCGATGACGGCGAGTCGTTCAAGGAAAAGGGCCATCGCCGCCGCGCCAGAGAAGGAGAGGACTCGGCGGCTGCTGCTGCTCCGTTGCGCGCATCTCGTCAGTCCCTCAAGGCTCCTCGTCCTCGCTCTCGCCGTCGGCAGAGACGGTTTGACGTTGCGCCTGAGCAGGAGCCAGAACCGACTGAGGGAGAAGCAGCGGCTGGTAATGGGCCTCGGACGCGGAAGGGGAAGCGCGCGGTGACGTTTGACGACATGGTCGATGATGGAACCGATGAAGAACCCTCCCTCATAACGAGGCAGGTCAACGAGTGGCCTCCCAAGGGCATGTCCAACGACGACGCCTTGTCTCCGCAGCAGGCCCAGGACGTCATCTGTCGCGGCGCCCCGATTCACAAGGGCCACAGACGGCCTGTTGCGCACGCACCGGAGCACTGCTATGCGCTCTACACGACGACATCGGGAAGCCAGGGAGCCGGCACTGACGCGGCGGACCCGCACGCTGGCATGACGCAGCTCATGACGATGCGCACCGCCGGCCGAGGCAAGGCGACGTGTCCGTGGGAGACGTTCGAGCAGCCCAGCTGCGCCTTTACGTACGGATCGCGACCCGGCACCATCACCCTCAACCACTGGGCCGCCACGGCGAGCGTCCGCGGACCGCCGCCCGCCCTCCGCGACCCGGGCGTCGCGCCGCCTCGACAGATGGACCTGGCGCGGGTCCTGGACCGCATGCGGGAGCTGCAGCGCGGGGGCCTCGAGGACGACGAGCCGGCGCTGCTGTATCGCATCCTGTACCGGCGCCTGCTGCGCGACCCGGACCGCCTCATCAGCCCGCACAGGACGCTGGACCGGCAGATGACGGACCTGATACTGGTGCTGTCGCGGCCGGGGTGGATCGACTTTACCAAGCCCGAGAACCAGGTCGCCGCGCGCTTCCTCTTTGATCCGTCCCACGGCGGTGGAGAGGGCAGCGAAGTGGGAGGACACGGCGGCGACGACCTGGATAACAAGCAGGACGCTCCAGAGGACGACGGGGGCGAAGAGGTGTACCGGCTCTTTATGCATCAGCTTCTCCTCAGCATCGAGCTCGACCTGCGCATCCACTCGCCGCAGCATGGGGATTGGGCCAAGGAGACGCTGCTGCAGCAGATGCCGCCGACGATTCTCTGGAACCTGGCGCTGGCGCGGCGCTGGAGGGATAACGTGCGCGTCGACAGGCATGGCACAATGCCGCAGCAAAGTGAGTTTCCTCCTACGGTCATGTTCTATTCTTCAGCGACCTCAGACACCTTTGAGGCGAGCAAGGGGTGGGTGGCAATGGCTGACGGGACGATGTGGAACAGCGCAGCTACGGTTCAAGCTCAGGAGACGACAGGTCAAGATGATTCGGCGGTTCGCGCAGACGCTCAAGTGGCCCAACCTGGGCGCGACGCTGGATAGCCTGAAGCGAAAGGACGACGAGGGCCGTCTAGGCGCCATCAGCTCCGACGCGCTCGCATTCTTTAGCGGCCTTGTCCTCCCCGGCGTACGTCCCTTTTCATTCCTTCATCTCTGATGCCGGTGCCGCGTGGTGTGTTGGAGCCTTGCAAGCTGACTTGTGATTCTGTTTCATGGCAGCCTACTTTTCCCTTTCTCATCATGAATACGCTCATTGATCTGGACCCAGATCCGGCAACCGATGAACTGGCCCTACTGTCCCATACCCGCCCCAACTGCGGTTTCCAGTACCGCAATAGCCATACCTACTGGTCCGCGAGCTGTGTCGTGGGTAGGGTGCTGGCGCCGACGTGCCGGAGCGTGGCCGGGTGGGTAGGACCGGCCCGGCCGACCGCGGACCTGGACCGCTCGCAGATTGTGCGGATCCGGAGCCGGCGTCCCCCGCAGAGCTGGCGCCAACCCGGCGGCGGGGCAATGATGAGCGCCGAAGACGTGGAGAGCATGACGGAGCGATCGGATCCGCTGGGGCCGGCCGCGGATGCCTACCCCGTGGGCGACTATGAGCTGCCGGTGCCGCAGACGGAGAGCGGCTTCGCGGTGGATTCGGTGCGCATCGAGCGGCTTGGCTTCAAGCCCGTCACGAGCACGACGACTACGAGTACGAATACCACGACGGCCACGGATAACACGACGGAAACGACAGACACGACGAGGACGACCAACACGGCGGCCAACGGCTCAACAGCCCACGGACCCGCGCCGCTCTACGACGCATCGATCCAGTTCGCCATCAACGGCCTGTCGTGGCCGCTGCGGCTCATGTACGACGTGCACTTCGTCTCGGCCTGGCCGTGCGCCGAGGGCCCGCACCCGCTCTTCTTCGACTACCTCTTCGACTCGGTCCGCATCGACGAGCTGGTCCGCGTGCACGACTGGGGCAGCCGGCACAACCGACGGGGCGCGCACAACGGAGCGGCGCGCGGGGCCGACAAGGAGCACGGCCGGGACGGCGAGGGCGACGACGACGAGGTGCTCGTGGTCGAGGCCTTTGGCGTCGGGGACAACGAGGCGCTGGCGAGGGCGTGGTGCTCGCATTGGGGGCTGAGTGCTGTCGTGGCCGACGTGAGCAAGACTTGGTACGTTGCCTGAGACCCCCAGCCCGGACTTTGTGTTTCTGCTCTGCGAGTTTGTGCGTGTGGGCGGTGCTAATGTTGCGTGTATAGCATGGCGTGTGCCATAAGAGAGGCCTATGCGGCGACACTGACGGTGGTTATTTTGGTTGACGAACGACTCTGCGTCCAGGAAGAAGAGTGACTGAGTCGTCGAGAGGAAGGGCTGGTTAATATATAACGAACGGATGGCGGATATATACCCCGTCTGTTTGGGCCCTGCATTACTGCGATGCGAGCGGTGGAATATGGGAGAAAGGAGAGATGGACATCATGGCGCGTGAGGCTTGATGGGGCAAGCAGATACTCGTCAAGACTGACAAGGGCTTATAAGCCTGAAAGGCGGTTTAGTAGGCGGCTATATTATTATGAACACGGGTTCTCTCATGCATCCCCAGGCCTATCTGAGTCCCTGATTTCGTCAAGTCTCCGGTTCTTGGAGCATGCCGAGCAAAGTGAGAGTCGTTGGCTCGTTCTAGAGACAGTGTGGAAACAAATTGCAAGGCACATTCACATGCTTTGCAGGCAAAGGACTGCGCTACTGCAGCATGCAGTTCGAGTGACGAGGACTGCCTTGGCGGGAGGGGCAGCCGGGTTATCCCTGGCCGATCGACTCAACGGCCGGATTAACATGAGTGCGGAAAGAGCCACCATTGCGGGTCCCTTGCCAGTGACGGATTAATTAGGTAGTCCTGCCTTGTGACAGCATGCAGGTTTTGTGTCGCTGGCGGGGCCCCCGCAACCCCCGCCACCCCATTTGGGAAGCTCTGGTAGGCTGCCACCTGTCCTATGCTCCACATTTCGGCGCCCCCCCCGGCATCCACATCGGCGAGGATCCGGATACACACCTCGATCAACCAACATATTACAAAATAGCGGGGATCTTCTCAACAAGCTCACAAATCAAGGCGGAGTGGTAGAGTGGTTAATACGGTAGACTCGAAACGACGATATCTACTGCCTTCGGGCGCGCAGGTTCGAGTCCTGTCTCCGTCGAAGGATTTGTTTTTTTTTAGTGTTGAGCTGATCAAACTGATGATGGTTGGCTAATGTATCCTTTTTGACCTTTTGCGTTTTGAAAGGAAGAGTTTTCTCTCCTGACTTACATAAGGAGCGAAGTGTTCTGCGGTAGGAACGCGTTTGACCGAACTTTGAGCCGAGGATTGGCTGATGTGGCTTTCTTACCATAGCCTCAGCAACGCGTGCAAACCGAGTCACACTTTCTCACTGCAACAATTTTGCACCAATGGGATAATTTCTCTGATGCTGGTCTATTCGATCAGGTGGTTACAGCTGAATCAAGGTGGTAACCTTGGCCCACGAAAACTCGCAACCAAGGTCATCACGCTCGACGATGCGGAATTAGCAGTTTCCAGGTTGTTTCCTCAAGGTTCGGAGGCTCAGGCACATCCGCTATAACTGAAGCCGCGCATTAAACTCATCGCTGCATCTCCGAGTTTCTAATCTCTCCAAGAACTAACTCTTCGTTCTGGAAGTCGAACATAGGAGCAATTTCTCAGCATGTCCATGATGGCGATGTCGAAGGCACGTAGGCTTCTACCCGTTGGTGAGTTGATCCTCGATGATTTACTGAGCAACCTGCAAGCGTTTGAAGAGATACGCGAAACCTCGGTCGGCCTACCCTTTTTCTCTCCAGGCTGCCAGATCCGCAAGAGATTATCCCTGATAAAGCTTCGAAAGATCACGCCCCAGGTTCGCCTACACGATCTATACGTCGTGGCTATCCTCATCGCCATCGCCCAGGAGGGAGAACAGCGCCCGCCATTTTCGTGCGTTAACTTGACCTATTCCTAATATTCTTGCCTATTCCTTGTAGTAAATAACTTTGACAGTCTTTATTCACACGCACCCAAATCTCAATTCGCACGCACCCCCCCACATTCAGCCACAGCATAGCCACAAGAACTCCGACTTCGCCAACGATCCCGCAGACAGCATTCTTGCGACTTTTCAACGCCAGTTATGAAGCGAAGGAGATATATCCATTTAACTCCTGTGTTGGAGATGCTTGCCACAAATTCCAATCTAGCAGTTCAGTAATCCTTCTATAATTGAGCCCTAATTGTACAATAGGATTTTCGGCGGATAAGAGTCAACTGTATAAAGATAAAATACAACAGGCTAATACCACTATTCGGAACCAGTTAGAGAATGGCTCGGCCAGCTCCCCCTAAACGTGACTCGTTGGGCGCTAGACCAGCTAAACGAGATGCACCGAGTTATGGAATCGAGCCGGGTCTCTAAGAAGGCACTGCCGCAATGTTCAGGATCCACGAGGGCTCAATACGGTCTACCCTGTGCTCACAGGCTCTTGGAGCTAGCTCGTCGAAAGGAACCACTCAAGAGGCAAGACCTAGATCCATTCTGGCATCTCAAGCGATCACGAGACATTGATGATCCTCTCCTTCAAATACGACGTCCTCCAATGGGGATACCTAAGGGTCGACCACGCAATGGCGAACCATTTGGCAACGAACGCGCAATCCCAGAGAAGCAGCTAGCCCCTCAAGGCTCAACACGGAGTGGCGTCCAGCGCTCGGCGCGTCGAAATTACTCTCAATTCGAACTGGGGGCAACGCTGGAGGAAGAAGATGCAGCAGACGCACAAGACAAACCGCGACGTCGGCCGAAACGGAGTAAAGTTGTCGAGTCAGGAAGCACTCGAGTTACGCGCCGACAGGCGAAGACACAGGACGACAGCAGCAAACGAGCTGAACGGTGTAACTCTTCTGAAATGACGCAAGATCTGGGAGTAGCAGACTCGTGGCTTGCCAACGAGGGTGGTAAAGATACGGTTGGCGACAGCATTACTGTTGCAACGAATTAGACTCCTGCTCGCCAAGGAGTTGGAAATGTCAGACATCCGCACCAATGGTTTATTGGGCTCCGATCTCGGAGGCGCTGTGGCTGAATGTGGGGGGGTGCGTGCGAATTGAGATTTGGGTGCGTGTGAATAAAGACTGTCATAACTTTCCTCAAGGTTCTCCCTAGGCAATACCTCGCGGCATTCGTAGAGCAGCGGGCGAGTGATACGTAGCTTGGCACGCGACGTGGCACGAGATCGGATGGTGAATCGGATCGCTGTGGATCAAGTCGGTAATTCACATCTAGCTCTGGGAATGTTTTGGGCAGCGCCGGGAGCGCGTCGTTCCCCAGTCCGATGATCGCCGGCGTGGGCGTTCGCAGCAAGCAATGGGGAAAGCGACATTCTCTCACCAGCTACGGATGATGTACATGTCCATGTGATTCATTCCCTCCAGGAGTGGGGGTATCTTCTCCACGGTAACTACATCGTATGCCATGGTCGGTACTTGGCATGGGATACCGGGTCGAATGATGTGGCACTAATGAAAGGGGAGGGCAGGGGGGTGAAGTGACGATGGAAGGAGAGAGAAGGAGAGGGCCGGAGGAAGAGGAGGTTTATATGTTCGAGGGCTCGGACCAAAGGATCGATTGACGAACCATGAGAAACCTAGTTGACCGTCTTGATAGGGCAAGCCTCTCGGGTGCTTCCCCTTGTCACAGAAGACGACCCAATAAGCCGGCTCATGCGAAAGCTTCGAGGAGCTGGGCTTTGTTTTTCCATTTCCATGGAGCGTATACCATCCGTTCAGATTCTCGTACAGGGACGTCGATATATCCATCCTGCTAATGGTATCGGTAACGACTCGCGACTTGACTGGAGTGTCCCGATTCGCCAAGGTGTACCGAACTTGCTGCCTGTTCAGCAGCGCTCGGTATTCATCCAGGATGGACAGAAGTTTGGTAGCGGTCGAACAGTTCGATCCGCCACGGTCCACGCACCTCGTGACTCTACAGACTGTCATTCTTAGAGGCGAGGTTAATGGACATGCGTTGACTACTGGCAAAACAATTCCCAGATTGCCCAGACTGCGTGAATAAGCTAGTCTCGTTTGAAAATTGTTACGGTATCCACCTCCACATACCATTATGTATATATACTGCTTCCTCCTTCCTGTAGTTCCTCTTCTTCTTCCTCTCTTCCTTAAGAAGTCGATAATTAACTATTCTTCCAAGTCCCTTCTGGTTGTCCATATCGGCCTTGATCGTAACAAAAATATTGCGGCCCACGCTGTTCGTAAAAAGGTAAAGCAAAGCTCTATGCGACACCGTGTCGACGATCTATGCCGCTAGGATCAAATCTATATAAAACGACCTATTAGGACGATAGGCATTCTTGCATTTTGGTGCTTATAGGTTAAATAATACTTGGTAAAAAAGGAGGATTGGTTTAAATAGATACCTACCTTATCTGCCGCAGAGGCAGCAGAGGCAGCAGAGGTAGATACTAAGTATTAGGTTCGAGTAATACCCCTACTTCTCGTGCCTATTTCTACTGCCTTTGCTATTTATATTGCCGCTGCTGCCTCTATTTCCTATACTAGTATTAGGGTCTACGGGATCGTGGCCCTAATCACCTGCGCCGTCGAGAAAAGGACTGGATCCATATCGTGAAATCTGGATTGGCGCAGTCTACCAAGGTCGTTAGGATGCTCAGACGAAGACACGTCGAGAGTCAAAAGCTATAGCTGCATATTTATGTGGGTAGGATGCGAGGAGGTGAAAGCGTAGATAAGGGTAGGGCGTCGAAAAAGAAAATGCCGAAAGCCAACATACGTGGTGATGTCGCCGCAGTAAGCTTTAAGATCATCTGCTGAGCTCGGTTGTTCATTGCAGACAGCGCTCTCCCTTACTCTATAGAGAAGGCTCTTTCATAATTCTCTCAAGGCATTGCTGAAGGATCGATCAGGACAGACATGCCGCGTTTGCAGGCATGTCGCTCGTGAAACTCGCACGCTCGCATCATCCTTGACGCTAGACGGATCAAAACACGACAAGGCGACACGCTGCGATTTACTTGGGATGCCATCACGACTGAAGCAAGAGGCATCTGTAATGCACCTCTCACGAAAGAACTCATGATTGTGTGTCTTCGTCTCTCTACAAATGAGGGTGGGCTCTCGAAATTCCGCGGCTATCTGATGCTAATATTTACAGTTGCGTCTCTGCGTTGGCTTCTCGCTCACTCGACCCAAAGATTTCCAGGCGAAACCAAGCGGAGATGCAGAGCACGACTTCGTCACTCCCAAGTGGCCCCTTCCTATCGGGCTGGAATGTCCTCTATTTACCTCTTTTCCTACTAGTTCGACCGACAATCTGGACCGGCGTGAAACTGTCGATAGACTCGATGTAAGACATTTCTATCCATAGATCAGACCAAGACCATCAACCTGGACCAGTGCTGACTGAACATATCACTCAACCACCGATCGGACCGACATTCTGCACGGGTGTCAATTGTTCCGCTGAGCCGGTACCAAACCGTTGGCCAGGTTGAGGACGAAGCCCTTGTACAGAAATGCCTTGTTCGAACGCATGGCAGAATACAGGCAAAAGAGGTGTGCTGTCGAGCAGCCATGTCGTCTCAGACTCTCTCTCACCAGACACTTCGCTGCTCGTCGTCGGAGATCGAGAAGGTTTGTGGCATCATCGGACGTCTTGCTTCCTTCATCTTAATTGTTGCTCTTGTCTGGGGGCGATTCCTCAGATGAAGCGTCAGCTGGAGATGAAGGAGGAGGAAAGAAGCAGAAGAGGGAATAGGAGGAGATGAAAAAGAGAGTGAAACCTGGGGGAAATATTGAGGGCCCTACGAGCTTGGAGGAGGTCACTCTTGGTGTCTTTGTTCCTGGATAATCGAACCGCTCCGGACTGACCGACTCTTGCCGATTCTCCAAAGTAGAAGGCGCGCCTCAGTGCCGGCTGGATGCCTCAGGACACTCAATACCTGCGAGAATTTTTTGCGGTATATCGGGTGCCCTCCCCCGCGCTTCATTTTGTTTTTCTCTTTTTCTCTAGACACAGCGGTCTCGGTAAGTGCAATTTCTGTTCGATGCATCGTGCAACATTTATCTCCACATTCGCTTTCCGAAGACACGAAGTCTCAGAGCACGCTTCCCGAGAATTGCTTCTCCGGAAACTACATCATAACATCACTTCCTCAAAACATCGCGCGGCATGCGTTGCTGCTTTCCCAAACACTCCTTCCCCTACGCGCAGTTCCCCACGGGGCGGTCGGCACACTTGCCCATACAATGCACTTTGAATGGGCTGCTTTCGTGTCCCTTTATTTTCACCGCAGGCTGCTGCATATTCACTAACACGGTTGTAGCAGAAATTCTCAATCCTCGGTGAGTATCAAGCCAAGCACATTGAAGAGCACGTTGCTGATTGAGCTCCGACAGTGCAGTCCAATTGGTAAGTAGGCCGTCACGGCTCTGACCCCGTTTCCTATTCATTCCAAGAATTCCGCGTCCTTGGCAGCTCGGCTGACGAGTGAACGTCAGCAAGTTTGCCCGACGTGTAGGTTAACAATTCCGTCCAATCCACTGTCGCTCATCGCGATTGCTTACTTCAATGCTCACTGCTCGTCAAGTCGACCTCTTCCCGTAAGTCAAATACATCGACCCTTGACGAACAAGCTGATTGACGAAGCCAAAGTCTGAATAAGACGTGCGTTTCATCCACATGCCATGTACCAACTCTGACATTCTCGACTGCTAACATGATGATGTTGGTACGCGTTATAGAAGTGTGCATCGCGTGAGTTAGTGTTTCCGATATCATTACCGGAGTTGATGGACTGACTGCCTTTTGGCTGCCTTTAGGACACCAAGTTGAACCGTGCGTCCTGAGATTGTCACCTGCGTGACAACCACAACTGACACCTGCAATGCTAACCTATCCTAGTATCGCATTTCCCCGTATGTCGCACCCTACCTGAGGTTTCCCTATTGTATCATCTGCCAATGTTTCAATACTAACTCAGGTGGCAGCACCCTTTCAGCGCGTGAGTCCAGGGTCCCATCCTATGGTACTTTTGTTAACGTTCTGGCCACAGGTTACCGCAAGACCATGTATGTTACCTGTTCAGATGTTTCGCGTGAGGATGAACGGAATGATTGACAAACTCAAAGTTGTTCCCTCGGCGCACTGTGAGTTACTCAGCCCTCGGACCAATCCCCTCCTCAGGGCAAGCCTCTGTTAACGCTCATTTTTAAAGGCAAGGAGTTTTTCCGTGAGTCTTCGCAAGAAATTGACGTGTACCACCTGTGTGCTGAGCCGGGACGTAGCACATATAGCCACAGGTATGTTGATTAAAGTTCCCGATCCACGTTCAGAATACAGCAGCTAATGACGCTTAGATTCACCAAATGGTCAGTCTCGTTTACATTTTTGGTGTTGTCTTCTCAACTGATGTCAGTCAGGCATCCGAATCGACTGTAAGACACAGTAAATGGCCTCTAGATTGGTCAAGCTCATCTATCATAGCAATCCCCCGCCGTCCCGTCCGCCGCAGTTGTTGTAAGTCTTGTTCATTGCATCCATAGAGGTTTGATCATCCATGCCTACACTTACTTACGATACTTTTGTTCCCAGGCAGTTCACTACCACTTCTGGGGTCCTACTACCCTACACTTTTACGACACCCAGGGGCTAGTATGTAGCGTTGTTTCTTTAAACTTGATTTCTACGAAGTAGGGTGCACTGTTTATTGATTGACCCATAGGCATTTTTGGGCGCTGGGTTCGTGCCGCCGCCGCCGCCGCCGCAACCCGCACCACGGGTGTCGCCTGCGCCTGAGGCGCAGACCTCGCCGCCGCCGCTGTCGCGGCGCCAGAGGAAGCGGGGGG